>CM053580.1:345234603-345264972 GCA_028627135.1 Pseudochirops cupreus | reverse complement strand
CAACTATTATTATTATTATTGACTACATCCAACTGGAACTTGAGATACACAGGCACTGCAGTTGGGAGATCCATCCTGCCCTACCAAAAAAGTGACATAGGAGAGAATAGACTGGGGGAGGGGGGAAATACCGGGATGGCTGTTTTGGGGTGGTGGGCGGGGGAAAGACGGGGAGAAAAGATGTAACTCAAAAAAAATTTAATAAAGATAAAATCATAAGATCATTAAAAAAATAAAAATAAAAAATAAATCCTACCTGTGTATTATTCTTGTGATAAGTTGCTGTTGTCTTTTTGCTAATATTTTATTTAGAATTTTGCATCTATATTCAAAAGGAGAATTAGTCTATAATTTTCTTTCCTGATTTTATCTCTTCCTGATTTAGATATCAGTACCATATTTGTGTCATAAAAAGAATTTTGTAGGACTCCTTCTTCTCCAATTTTCCTGAACAGTTTGTAAAGTATTGGAGTCAATTGCTCTTTAAATGTTTGGTAGAATTCACTAGTAAATCTGTCTGGCTCTAAAGATTTTTTCCTAGGTAGTTCATTGATGGCTTGTTCAATTTCTTTTTCTGAAATGGGGTTATTTAAGTAGTTTACTTCCTCTTTGGTTTATCTGGGCAATTTATATTTTTGTAGATATTCATCCATCTTACTAAGAGTGTCAAATTTTTGGGCATACAATTGGGCAAAATAATTCCGAATTATTGTTTTAATTTCCTCTTCATTGGTGGTAGATTCACCCTTTTCATTTTTGGTACTCACAATTTGGTTTTCTTTCATTTTTTATCATATTGACTAAAGGTCTTTCAATTTTATTGGTTTTTTTTAAAATACCATCTCTTAGTTTTATTTATTAATCCAAAAGTTTTCTTGAATTTGATTTTATTAATCTCTCCTTTGATTTTCATTATTTCTAATTTAGTATTTAATGGGGATTTTCAATTTGTTCTTTTTCCACCTTTTTCAGTTGCAAGCCTAATTTATTGACCTCCATTTTCTCTATTTTATTTATGTATGCATTCAGGGATATAAAGCTTCCCCTAAGAACTGGTTTTGATTCATTGCAGATGTTTTGGTATGTTGACTCTTTACTGTAGTTCTCTTCAATGAAGTTACTTATTGTTTCTATAATTTCTTTTTTGACCTACTCATTCTTTAGGATTAAGTTATGTAGTTTCTGATTAGTTTTTAGTCTGTTCTTCCAAAGCCCTTTGTTACAAATAATTTTTATTGCATCATGATCTGAGAAGGATACATTTAATATATCTGCCTTTCTGCACTGAATTGTGAGGTTTTTTTGCCCTAGTACACGGTCAATTTTTGTGTATGTTCCATGTACTGCTGAGAAGAAGGTATATTCCTTTTTATCCCCATTCAGTTTTCTCCAGAGGACTTCCATATCTACCTTCACTAAGATTCTATTTACCTCATTAACTTCTTTCATGTTTATTGTGAGGTTAAATTTATCAAGTTCAGAGTGGAGAGATTGAAGTCCCCCACTAGTATAGTTTTGTTTTCTATTTCTTCCTCTAACTCCCTTAACTTCTCCTTTAAAAATTTGGTGTAGACTAAGAGTCAAGATGGCATCATAGAAACAGGAAAACTCCGTCCCTTCCCCATTAACCATCTCAAATACCTATAAAATATGACTCTAAACAAATTTTAGTGCTACAGAACCCACAAAGTAACAGAGAAATAAAACTCCTGCTGAAGGAATCCCAGCGGGTAATCAAGGATGGTTCATCACAGCATGCTGGTAGCCAAGCCAAGCCCCTCATGAACCCATGGTTTTAACCCCAGGGAGGCCTGGACCAGTTGGAGCTGGAGCATTGGGGGAATGGATTACCAGCAGCTGTGGCAGTTTCCAGAAATATCCATCCATAAATGCCAAAGACAAAGTAAAATGTCAGTGGATCTCTGCTGGATTTGGGGGGAACTGAGGAGTGGGTCTGGCCCTCTGCCTCCAGAGCCAGAAGTGGCAAAAGTAGAAGCCCTTCTATTGCCTCCATGTAGCTGCTTCAGAACTCCTGGCCCACAGATCACAGGGGGGACAATGACCATTCAGAGCTCTTGCCTTAACATGACTAGACCTGGATCATGGTCTTGGGTGGTAGTCCTGAGGTGTGTGACCAGTGAGCCAAAGCTGGTGGAGGCTATAGAGATAGCTGTGAAAACCCCAGCAATTTGGGACAAAGTTCCCCTCTCTGGAAGCAGAGTTCTATTGTGGCAAAGAGCTCAAAAGTCACATAATTGACTGACAACATGACCAAGCAAAGAAAGCAAAACAAGTACAGCCATCCAACTTTAGATTTCTTTTTTGGGGACTAAAAGGATCAAAGCATGGAATGGGAGGAAGAAAACACGTTCAGAACTCCTGAACCAAAAGCTTCCAAGAAAAATCTAGACTGGTTACAGGCCAAGGAGGAGTTCAGGAAGGATTTTGAAAATCAAGTCAGAGAAGTGGAAGAAAAATTGGGAAGAGAAATGAGAATGATGCAAGAAAATCATGAAAATAGAGTCAACAACTTGACTGAAGAAAACACCTTAAAAAAATAGATTAACTCAAATGGCAAAAGAGACCCAAAAAGCCAATGAGGAGGAGAATACCTTAAAAAACCAAATTGGCCAGCTAGAAAAAGAATTTTAAAAGCTTATTGAAGAGACTGATTGCTTCAGAATTAGATTGGAGCACATGGAAGCTAAGGACTTTATGACAAATCAAGATACTAGTAAACAGATCCAAAAATGAAAAAATAGAAGTGAATGTGAAATATCTTATTGAAAAAAACCACTGAGCTGGAAAAAAGATCCAGGAGGGACAATTTAAAAATTATAGGACTACCTGAAACCATGGTCAAAAAAAAGAACCTAGAAATCATCCTTCAAGAAATTCTCAAGGAGAATTGCACTGATGTCTTAGAACCAGAGGGCAAAATGGAAATTGAAAGAATTCACCAATCACCTCTTGAGAAAGATACAAAAAAAGAAAACTCCTAGGAATGTTATAGCCAGGTTCCAGAGTTCCCAGATCAAGGAGAAAATATTACAAGCTGCCAAGAAGAATCAATTTGAATATAGTGGAAACACAATCAGGATAACACAGGATCTACCAGCTTCTATATTAAGGGATTGAAGGGCCTGGTATATGATATTCTGAAGATCAAAGGAGCTAGGATTAAAAACAAGAATCACGTACCCAGCAAAACTGAGTATAATGTTTCAGGAGAAAATATGGTCATTCAAGGAAACAGAAGACTTTCAAGCATTCTTGATGAAAAAACCACATTGCAATGCAAAATTTGACATTCAAATTCAAGAAACATGAGAAGTTAAACAGGGAAAAGAAATCATAAGGAACTTATCAAATTTGAACTATTTACATGCCTACATGGAAAAAACGATAATTGTAACTTATGAAACTTTTCTCAGTATGTGGGTAGTTGAAGGGAATCTAAATGTATACATATGAATACCTACATATATGTGTATATAGAAGGGCATATATGCTTATGAATATATATGTGAGAGTGTGTCTATATGTGTACAGGTGTATATAGAGAGAGGGCACAGGATCAATTGAATAGGAAGGGATGATATTTAAAAGGTTAAATTGAGAGATGAGAGGGAAATATAATGAGAGGAGATGAGGAGAGACAGAATGGGATAAATTATCTCATATAGAAGAAGCATGGGATAACTGTTACAGTGAAGGGGAAGAACTGGAAGGCAAAAGGGAATAAGTCAACCTTACTCTCATTGAATTTGGCTTAGGGAGAGAATGACATACACTCTAAATTCTGTATCTTGTTCTAAAAGAGAGTAGGGAAGATGGGGATGAGAGGGAGGATAACAGAGTGGTGGGAAGGCTGGGGGGAGGGTAGGTGGAAGCAGACACTTTTGAAAAGGGACTGAGACAAAGTAGAGAATAGAATAAGTGGGGGAGGGGTAGGATGGAGGGAAGTGTAGTCATTCTCTCATAATATGCTCATTGTGGAGATGTTTTACGTAACTACACATATACTTCCTGTATTGAATTGTTTGTCTTCCCAGTGGGAGTGAGTAATGAGGGAGGAAGGGAAGGAATCTGGGATTTAATGTTTTAAATAAAATGTTTAAAATATATTCTTCTTATTATTATTATTATTATTTGTATGCAACTGGGAAATAAGATATACAGGCACTGGGGTAGGGAGATCCTTCTTGCCTTACCAGAAAATCAGAGGGGTGATGGGGGAGAATATAGGTGAGAACCAAATTTTTATATTTGATGTAGTATGTTATTTCTTCCTTGAACCAACATTGATGAGAATAGATCTCATATGATACCCCTCTCCCTCCCCTCTTTCCCTCTATTATGATAGGTTTTATGTCTCTTCTTGATAGAGTCCTATATTTAACTGATTATATTATTCACTCCTTACACCAGAACCAATGAGGGTGACACTCAGATAATGTTCATCTCTCTTTCATCTTTCCCTCTACTATAATGTTTTTATGCCCCTTAGTGTGGCATAATTTATCCTTTTCTGCTTCATTCTTTCATCTTCTTCCATTACAGTCGCTTTGTAGCCCTTAATAAGGTTTTTTTTATCATCATTTTGTTTAATTTATACCCACACCCTCTATTTATCTATATCCCTTTTAGATGTCACCTTAAGTGTAGAATTCTCAGTATTAACAGGTATCAGCTTCCCATATAGGAATGTATAAAGTTTGTTCTTATTAAACAAAAAGTTGCGCATGTATGTTTGTGTTTGTGTGTGTTCCCTATTTATCTTTCTATGTCTCTCTTGAATCCTATAACTGGAGGTTGAGTTTTTCATTGAGCTCTGGCTTTTTTATCAGGAAGGCCTGGAAGTCCATTATATCATTAAATGAACATCTCCTTGCCTGGAAGATCATGCTCAGTTTTACTGGATAGCTGATCCTTGGTTGTAACCTGAGCTCTTTTGCCTTGCAAAATATCATATTCCAGTCCCTCCAATCTTTCCTTGTATAAGCTGCCAGATCCTGTGCGATCCTTATTGTAGTTCTGTGATACTTGAATTGTTTCTTTCTGGCTGCTTGCAGTATTTTTCTCCTTTACCTGATAGCTCTGGAATTTGGCTACAACATTTTGTGGAGTTTTCAGTTCAGGATCAATTTCAGGAGATGTCCAGTGGATTCTTTACATTTCTATTTTACCCTCTAGTTCTAGGATATCAGGGCAGTATTCCATGACAAGCTCTTGGAAGATGTTGTCCAGGTTCTTTTTTTCATCGTGATTTTCTGGTAGATCAATCATTCTTAGATTATCTCTCTTCGATCTGTTTTCCAGGTCAGTTATTTTTCCCTTGAGATATTTCACCTCTTTTTCTAATTTTTTCATTCTTAATGTTTCATTTGACTTATTCTTGTTTCCTCATAGAGTCATTAGCTTCAATTTGGTTGATTCTAATTTTTAGCAAATTATTTTCCTGAATCAGTTTTTGAATCTCCTTTTCCATATATTTTTTTCCATTTCAAACATTTTTTTTCTTTTTAAGGAGCTGTTTTCTTCATTGCAATGTGTTTTTTTCTAATTTCACAATTTCGATTTTAAAAGAATTATTCATTTTATCTTCTATTTCTCTACTTTGGTTTTCAAAGTTCTTTTTGAGCTCATCTAAGAATGGTTTCTGTGCTTGAGCACAGTTCACATTCTCTTTTGAGGCTTCAGCTGTGGGTGTGGAGTCAATAATGTCTCCTTCTGAATTTGGTTCCTCTTGCTCACAGTAATAGGATTCTAGAGTCTTTGTCTTTGTTCTTCTGATTTTTACCCATTTTGAGTCAGGGCTTTAGCCAAGCTCTTCCTCTAGAGCTCCCAAGCCTTTACTGTTTAAAATTTTGCTCTGGGGTAGTAATTACTGTGTTTTCAGGGTCAGATCAGGGGATTGGAACAATCAGGGTTCAAGTCTCTGGAAGTTCAGATAGGTGCTTTTTAAATTTCCAAGATGTCAGTTGGTAGTCGCAGGATCAGCTGCTGCCACTGCCCCAGGCCCTGCATTTGTCTCTTACCCAGCTCCATCAGATCCAAGCCCTGGGGTGATAGGCCTGGGAATGGCCCTTGTGGTTGGTGTATCAGCTTGCCACCATGTTGACCGGGCCTCCATGTGCTGCCCCTTTGTCCAGTAAGGGAGATTAATCCGATCATGTTATTAAAAAGTTATAAAAGAGGGGAGAAAAATTGGAGACGAGGACACATGTAACGAAGCTACAGTAACAATCTACAAAGGTGTCTTAGGGAAAGATTTTTTTCTCAATTACATCAGTTGCTAGCACTTTTTTCCCTCCTCCTAACATTATCGTGTATATCCATAATGATTCAGGAAAGAAGGAAGAAAACTATTATTCATTAAGTGCCTAATATGTACCAGGCACAATATACATTTTAAAATATTTACAAATATTATCTTATTTGTATTTCATGACAGCCTTGGGACTTACTGCTTTTTATCCCATTTTAAAGTTGAGAAAACTAAGGCTAACAGAGGTTAGGTGATTTACCCAAAATAATGCCCCTAGAAAGTACATGATGTCAGGTTTGAACTTAGATTTCTCTGGCTCATGGTGCAGTGCTCTACTCACTATGCTCTCTAGCTGCCTCTTTATGTGTTTATTTTGTCGCTCTTTAAACATTATATCTTCCTTCTTTTCCCAAACAGAATTCATGTTCCTTGAAGGCAGGACTATTTTAGTTTTATTTTTGTATATATATTGCCTTACATATAGTTTACAAAGAAGGTACTTAATAAATGTTTGTTGGATTAGATCTCATTGGGTATTAATGAGTGTTACTAAAAGTGTTATCAGTGGGATTGAAACAGAGAATGCAATTATATGATATTATGGAGGTTTAATTGCCAAAACTTGAAACCCAGGTAGACATAGAGGGTAAGAGATTAGAGAAAGTAAAATATATCATGTGAGGAAATGGTTCTACCATTTATTAAAATACAGAAGTTAGAATGAGGGGGCAATTTAGAGGAAAAAACACTAATTTCTGTTTTGGAAAAAATGAATTTGAGTCACATCTTGGAACTCTAGGTACACGTAGTAAGTTGGAATATCAGGTGTAGAGCTTTTGAAAGAGTTAGAACCAAGAGGGTTTATTGAAAATCAAACACTTTTTGTGATTTCACAGCTGAAAAAAGAAATTACAGAACTGTGTAAGTAAGAAATTCCCTTCCTTTAATATATAGAATCCTTCCCACAGGTGTCTTGTTGTGTCTTTTTGCTCAGTCATGTTATCTGGTTTTGGATCAGATTTTTGGCAAGTGGATTTTTTAAATCCTTTTTTTTTAATTCCTCAAAGAACAAGGACACTTTGTTATGAGTACCATGATTTGTATCTTTTTATGAATAGCAGAAAGTAATAAGGAACTGCCTGATTTGGCCAAGGTACTATGGAAAATGATCAACATTAAAAACCCTCTCCAGATTAATTTAATCAGGCTGCTGCTGAAGATTAAAGAACTGAAAGTCATTCTATTTCTATTCTTTAGGACCTCATAAAGAAGAAAATAAAGAAACTCTATCCGAAGTTATTGAAGAGAGAATTATTAAATTTGATACAAAATTGAATGTGATAGTTAATCCTTTGATGACAATATATACACACTGCACACAGACATATCATATACATACATATATACATATATATATGCATATACACATACATATGCATAAACATGTTATATCTATAATATATGTTTATATAATTATACAGTTGTCATATATAAATATAGCTATGTATATATATATAGATGTATGTCTTGCCTCAAAGGTAAGACTGACAGGTTAAACCAAAGAGAGAACAATGTAAAGTTAAATATAAAGCTTTATGCTTAGGTTAAAAAAGTCAATTTCACAAATAGAGGATGGACTGGCTTACTAGTAGTGTAAAAAGGGCTTGGGGGTTTTAGTTGATTCCAAGCTTAATAATTAGAAAAAGTACTATACAGTTGACAAAATAGCAGATGTAAACCTAGGCTGCCTTAATAAACATAGTGTCTAGGATGAGGGATAAAACAAGCACAATGTACTCTATGCTGATCAGTCCGTATGTGCAGTTTTATATTAAAACCTGGAAGCTGCATTTTAAGATGTACATTAAGTTTTTACATTTAAGCTGTGAAATAATATTCCCCCAACTTCACATTTACATACATTTGTTTCCATGAACTAACTCTCTTGGGTTAAATATTACCAATGAAATCCCACCTGTTGAATTCATTCTAATTGTCATCCCCTACAGTCTTTCAGACTCAATTGGTTTGCACTTTTTTTGTGTTTTTTACTAGTTTCACTAAAGAAAGTCTCGTTACTTTTCACATTCATGTGTTTTTAAGAATCCTCTCATTGCTCTAACTACCCTTTCCTCTGGGGACACCAATTATATACCAGCACCTGTTAATACTTTTTTTTTCAGTGTAGAGATTAGCATATTTAAACCATGCATTTATCTTTTACAACTTTGTCTAGTGGGAAATGGATTACAAAAGCAGTCACAATATATTAGAGAAAGGGTTATTTCTCTAAAAGAAATAACTCTCCTTTAAATTTTCCTATTTGATTAATATGGAAATTATGCCTTGTCATTGGATGCAGGTGACTATATTGTCAAAAGTTTGACCAGTAGAACACTTACCTTGAAAGGTACTACTAATATGATGCATAAGCTTCATATATAATCTTGCAAATTTTGGCAATAGTTTGCGCCTGCTTTCTGCTAGTCAGAAAATGTATGCGTAGGAGGGACTGAGAGAGGGAGTACACATTTATGTAGGGCCTACTATGTGCTGGGCACATGGCTAAGTGCTTTTACAAAGATTATCTCATTTGATCTTCCCAACAGCCCTATCAGGTAGGTGTTGTTATTATTGTTATCTTGTAGCTGAGAAAACTGAGGAAAACAGTATATTGCTCAGAGTCAACAGAACTAACAAGTGTCACACCAAGATTTGAACTCAGGTCTTCCTGATTCTAGACCCAACCTTTTATCCACTTTGCCATCAGCCTCCTTTGAAAGAGTTATGGTCAGTATAATTGCCAGGGGCTGATCATTTCTTTGTTAATAACATAAAAATACCAAATGGATTTCATTCCTATACTCATTCTTATGTAGGTTCCTTCTGTTTCTGAAGAGAATTTATCAGAGCTCTAGAAAAGATGACATACAGTATAAGAATCATAGATTTTTTTAGATCATCAATTAAACAGATTTAACTATTAGTGGCTGTCTAATGTTATACATTTCTAGTGACTCTAAAGTGGAAATACCACTGAAGGAAATGATTGCTATCTATCTTTCTATTTACAAGTCTATTTTATCAAGCTTTTCCCTCTGTCTATGTAATATCCATCTATCTATCTGCATAGATATCTATATATAGATATTTCTGGTTGCTCCATTAGTGATGAGGAAGAGAATAGGTGACAGAAATCTTTTGCATTACCTTCCACATTTTTATCTGATTTTTCTACTTTAGCTTTAAATATTCCTTTGAATAGATGGCATAGTTAGGATTCTTGTCTTCTTTCTTTAAACTTTCTTTTTCCTCCATTTTTTCTTATATTTTCTGTGGAAAAATACCACTCATAATCTTGCACTATCATCTTCCTTAAGATTTAATGAATACAAGTCATTCCCAATTGATAAATGGTCAAATGCTATGAACAGGCAGTTTTCCAATGAAGAAATCAGAACAATTTATAGTCATATAAAAATGCTCTAAATCATTAGTGATGAGAAAAATGCATATTAATACAACCTTGAGATATGATTTTGCACTAACCAGATTGGCTAAAATGATAGAAGGGGAAAGTGACTAATGTTGAAGAGGATATGGATAAAATTGGGACACTAATTCTTTGTTTGTAGAACTGTAAAATGATCCAACTATTTTGGAGAGCAATCTAGAATTATGTCCAAGAATTATTACACTACATATACCCTTTGAGCCAGCAATACCACTAGTTGGTCTATTTAAAAAGTTGATTGGAGGAAAAAGAAAATAACCTATATTTGTGGTTACAAAGAACTGGAAATTTGACAGATGTCTACCAATTGAGAAATGGTAACCAAGTTGTGGCAAAAGATGGTTATGGAATACTACTGTGCTATAAGAAATGATGAGCTCAATGATTTTAGAAAAAAAAACATGGAAAACCTTGCAAAATCAAAAGAGAAATGAGAACCAGGAAAACACTGTATACAGTAATAGCAATATTGTTTTACAAACAATTTAGAGTGATTAAGTTCTTTTGTCTATTGTAAATACTCGAATTAACTATAAAGAACATATGAAGAAAGACACTATCTGTATCCAGAGAAAAAACTGATAAATTATATATAGAATATTTTTCATATGTGATTATATACCTATATTCATATATTCAAATATGTATAGAGATGTGTGTATACATATATAGACATACATATACAGGTACACATCTATATGTCTATATGTATATGTGTGTATATATATTATATACACATATGATCTTTTTCTCCTCTCTATTTTTATTATGAAGATGTGCTAACTTTAAATATTTTGAGTACTTATTCATTAGTTCTTGAAATAGGGTTATGTGGAAATGCTAAAGAAAAAATTTCTGCATTGCTTGGAAATAAATCAAATTATTTTCAATAGTGGAGTAAACAATCTGTAGTCCTATCAAGTTTCAGAGAGAATCTGTTAGCCTTACTGTTGATGGGATGAATGTAATTTCATGAAAATATTTTATCCAATGTTAAATCCCTATACAAAAGTACTTCAAAGAAAAATATCTCTAGAAATAACAGGTTCGAATGTGACCAAAAATTCTATGTAATTCTGACATGAAAAACTCTGGCATGGAAAGGGGAAAAAAAAGCTTATAAAACAATGTTTTGAAAATCCAGTTTCTCCCAAGTAAAACTGTTTCCACTGCTCTCCCTAATAAGCATGGTATAAAAAGAAAGAAACACCAGATTTTAATCTATATTATAAAGCAGCAGTCATCAAAACTGCTTGGTACTGGCTAAGGAATAGAGTCGTGGATCAATGGTATAGATTGGGTACAAAAGACTCAGTAGTCAATAATTATAGTAATATACTGTTTGATAAGCTCAAAGACACCAGTTTCTGGGATAAGAACCCACTATTTGACAAAAACTGCTGAGAAAATTGGAATATAGTATGACAGAAACTGGGCATAGACCATCATCTAATGCCATACACCAAAGTCAAGTCTAAATGAGTGTATGATCTAGGTATAAAAGCTGATACTGTAAATAATCTGGGGAAGCATGGAATAGTTTACCTGTCAGATTTATGGAGTAGGGAAGACTTTCTGGCCAAAGAAGAGTTGGAGAGCATTATATAATGCAAAATGGATAATCTTGATTACATTAAATTGAAAAGTTTCTGTACGAACAAAGCCAAGATTAAGAGGGAAGTGGGAAACTGGGAAAGAATATTTACAACCAGTGTCTCCAATAAAAGCCTCATTTCTAAAATATAAAGGGAATTAAGAAAAATTTATAAGAATACAAGTCATTCCCCAATTGATAAATGGTCAAAGGATATAAACAGGCAATCTTCAGAGGTAGAAATGAAAGATATCTTTAAGCATATGGAAGAATGCTCTAAATCACTATTGATTTGAGAAATGCAAATCAAAACAACTTTGAGGTACCACATCTCACCAGTCAGATTGGCTAAGATGACAAAACAGGAAAATGACAAGTGCTGGAGAGGACGTGGAAAAGTTGGAACACTAATGCATTGTTGGTGGAGCTGCAAACTGATCCAACCATTCTGGAGAGCAATCTGGAACTATACCCAAAGGGCTAGAAATAATTGCATACCCTTTGACCCAGTAATACCACTCTGGGATTGTATCCCAAAGAGATCATAGAAGTGGGAAAAGGACCCATATGTACAAAAATATTTATTGTAGCTCACTTTGTGGTTGCAAAAAACTGGAAATTGAGGGGATGCCCATCAATTGGGGAATGGCTGAACAAGTTGTGGTATATGAATGTAACAGAATACTATTGTGCTATGAGAAATGGGAAGGAGATGGACTTCATATCTACCTGGAGAGGTTTATACAAATTGATGCTAAGTTAGAAGAGCAGAACCAGGAAAAATTTGTACACAAAGACACATTGTATGTGTGATGACCAACCTTGATCAACTGGACTCTTCTCAGAAACGCACAGCTATAATACAACTGTACAAGTCTCAGGATGGAAGGAGATACCTACATTCAGAGAAAGATCTAGAAAGACCAGAGTTTAAATGGAGAGTGAATCAATCTACATGCTATCGTTCTTTTTCATATTTAGTTTTCTTTCTTTTTTCCCATTGTTCACTCCATTGGTTACAACCCTTGTATACAACTAAACTATTGTACAGTGTGAAAGTATTTGCAGATCCTGTACATGATTGCATACCACCATGGGGCGGGGGGGGAGAGAGGAGAGAAAATTTGAAACTCAAGAGATTATGAAACTGAATCTTTTAAACTAAAAATAAATAAAACAAGTCAATGAAAAAAAGAGAAAAGTAAAAAACAGACTGTGAAGGGGAGGAAGGGAGAGAGAGAGAGACAGACAGACAGACAGAGACAGAGAGAGAGAGAGTGGGGCCAATGAAAAATGGGTTTTGCTTGAAACTGAAAAATAACATTGTTACAGATATGAAGAATAAATTCCAATTATTATATTTTATATCACCAAGTAGATGTGATAACAATAGTCATTTGTAATGTAGTAATGGACATGCATTTGCCTTTCTGATGCAAAAATAGAAATGTCCATTTCTAACATCAATTTGGAGAATGGACATTTCTAATGCTTTTGCAATAGGATATATGGCTTTGAATATCTAAAATTTGAGTGAATATTTCATTTACAATTAGTACATTGTGTTTTTAAAAGTGTTCCATTTTGGTTATTTGATATATTTGAGTGAAGAATAATGTAATACCAGATTTTGATTTTAGAGAACATATATTGAGTACAATCTATTACATCTTTCTTGTGGTTCTTAGTTCTCAAAATCCATTTGATTAGTAAAGTTTTGTTATTTTTTTCTCTTTTAATCCTCATGTATTTTTCAAATTACATCCTTGTATGCAGAGTTCTTAAGCTGTGACAATTTAAATGAGATTTCAGAAAATTAAGAGTGAGACTCTAAATGTTTCATTGAAATACACTGCAAAATTCTTCATCACAAGAATTAGCTACAAAAATGCTTTGATTGAAGCCAAGTGAGCAAGAAATGGCAGTTGCTCATCTCACCAAGCTAGCTCTTCTATTTTTATTGAGGTAAGCATTTATAAAAATTGAAATATATTCCTAATTTCTGGAAGCTCACAAAATATAATGCCCTATATATCTTCATTACATCCTTTGTTGCTTCCCAAGCCTCAGATTAGTACCTTTGTAGCATAATCACTTAGCTTTTGAATGATTTTCTGCTTTTTTGTTTTGGGGAAAAAAGAAAGAAAAGAAATTTGAATAGAGTATACCAGAGGGAAAAAAAAGAAAAAAAACTATAATATTTTGGCACCCACCTGAAAATATCTTCCAGGCTTAGAAGATGGAACATTTCCAGGGACTGTTGGAAAGCTCATAATAGCTAAAAATTAGAATTCCTTACACTGAAATGGTAACTCTGTAAGTCCCCCAGCATTAGAGCTGTCTCCCATCCAGGGCTAACCTAAGAGAATGACTTTAGATTTGAAAATATTTCCTGTTACAATGCTTTTAGGCTACATGGTGGCTCCAGTATGCCTCAGGCTAGTTTTGTCTCTGAGAATGTGGTTCACTGTTGCTTTACAATTAGAAAGTGTTGACTTAGGATATTGGCTTAATAATTAAGTAGATGAACGGTTCCTCTGAGAAACCAGAAAGAGCCTACATTTTTGCTACCATGGATTAAAGATCATCTTTGAAGCCAGAATTAAGATGCCTCTTATAAATGCTCAAACATGTCACCATAATAGAAACTGACTTGGACCAGGAATTGCATCATTTAATTTCAGAGATGTAATGGACTTTAAATATCCTTTGGTCAAAGTATTATCATATTATAAATTAGTAAACTCAGTGCCAGTGAGCTTAAACCATTTGCCTGAGGCAATATATCTAGTTTATAAAAAAATCCAGAAGGAGAAAGTAGGTCTCTTTATGTCCTGTCTAGGCACTTTCTTCTCTGCCACCAAATGAATCAGAGCAAAATTAAAAATTGAACTTATTCAGTTTGTTGTACACCAATGGCTTCCCAATCCCCAACATTTACCCAAGTTATACAAAAAAAAATATCCAGACAGTTCATGCAATTGATTCAATTTTCCAGTCAAGTTTGGTCAGACTTGTCTAGACCTGGTCTAAAATGCAAAGGACAGCAGAGTCTTTATAATAAATACCCATGAGGAAGTGTTCAAGAATAGACTTAGCAAAATCATTATTTATAATATACTTTAATGTATTCCTGAGAGCTATGATTGGAACAGAAAAATCACACAAGTAAAAATTCCCTTTAGGCCATGTCTTTACTTAAGTAATGTAACTAAAAGCTTTTCCTTCTCTGTTTTGAAAGTTTGCTTCCTCACCCCACCCCCAAGTCTGTCATTTGGATTTAATACCAGTGGTGGACAAATTAAATGAGTGATTCTTTACTGGGAGAAAGGTAGTATAAATGCCACTGTAATGTTTTTGGAGTTTCTTAAATTCCCTACTGTTTTGAGATTTAGATAAGGCTATAATATACATGAATTATGGCATATTAAATTGCAAATGCTGGATTAAAGATTGAAAGATATTAAAATCTTTAACTTACTGATAGGTGCTGGTTTTTGTTAGAAACATTTATCTTAAATCCTAATTTAATGCTCTTTTATTCTCAAAAACTGAGGTCCCCCCAAAAATAACTGGGAACCAAGAATGCATAAAATATATCCCATCCAGGTCAGGTTAATTCATGGAGAGGTACAATGCTAAAATGGTAGAGATTAACTATGCTTCTGTTGTCTCATAATTAATTCTAGCTGCAATGAAATTTAATAAGCATTTTTTTTTTGCTGCTCTTTGGAGGGGGAAGGCAGGGCAGTTGGGATTGAGTGACTCACCCAAAGTCGTACTGCTCAGTGTTAAGTGTCTGAGGTTGAATTTGAATTCAGGTCCTCCTGACTCCAGGGCCAGTGCTCTATTCATTCTGCCACATAGCCACCCCTCAATAAGCATTTATTCAGCACCATCTTAGACCATGTTACAATGCTTGGTAATGGGCATGTGGAAATGAAAAATAACACAATCCTTAATTCAAAGAACTTACACAAAGGGAGAAAAGATATACATACAAATAAAATTAAAATATGATAGATTGCATTACAGACAAAATAGAGGCCCAGAAAAATTGCCATAAAAGAAAATAAGAATAAAAGGGTTAAATTCAAAGGATACTGCAAATAATCTAAAAAGAATTTCTACCTCAGTACAATATGATGCTCCTGTTAAAGACTTGGTAGAGACAGGTATAAAACAAGTTTTATCTTCCCTAGACTAACCAGAAGACTGATTCCAAATTTTAGATAAGCATTTTGACAATGAAACCCATGAGTGTGAGGTTAGAGGAATGTGTATAGGGAAAGAAGAGGAAAAGGAAGAAGTGGAGGAGGGAGAGGAAGAAGAGGAGGAAGAGGAAAAGGAGAAGGAAAAGGTGAAGAAGAGGGAGAAGAAAATGTTTAAGAGAAAGGTCTCCTTGCTTCCTGTCTCTTTAGGCTTTAAAGCGTAATTTAGGGTTCTGAGTTCAGTTGCAATCACTTTGAATACCCAGTTAGAAAATTTTGCAAAATTTAGATAGAAGTTAGTATCTCTCTGTGTATAACTTTACATTTAGAACTACCTTTGTTTAATTATGATCCTCTTTGTGGTTGAGGCAAAATTCAGATACAGTGTCTGGGGATAGACAGGCATCCAGGGAGGAAATTGAAGAAAGAGCTAACATTTCCTTGGGGCTTCCCTCAGCAGCAGCTTTCTGTTTTGAAGTCTACAAAGTCAATGATTCCCTTCTCAATATTAGCCGCCTTTGTCACAGATAAATCCTCCCATGACTTCTCATAGGTGAGTTGAAATATCATGTTTGTTTTATCTTCTTAAATCCAGTCAGTTCAGAGATTCTTAGTCAAATATTCTGACTCCAAGTTCATTGTTCATTCACACTGGTTTCTAAGAAGTGTTCTATAAAGATCATTTAGAAGGTTAATGGCTTATACTAAACCTGCACCAATGTTTTTATGCTATAATTTTACCAAGGGACATAAAATCCATTGTAGGAAAGTGAATTTTCCAAATTTCAAAATGAAATTAATAATATGTGGTTTAATTTGCTGGTAGAACTCAACTTTTGTCTTGACCAATTTTCTATGGCAATAATATATTTTGAGTCTTATGTAGTAGGGAAACTTTGTTTTCTAAAATTTCAAAAACAAGAAAAAACCTGCCTAAAATTTCTATTTATATGTTTGTTCCACTTGACATCGATATTTTAAAAACATGTATATATATGTAATTTGGCTAATACATGGAGAGCTATTCATCCTACCTAGGATTGTTTGCTTTCTAAAAACTTCCCTTTTTCATGTTTCCTTAGTTGATTCCATGCTCTGTTAATTTTCATTCCATCCAGACAGTAGAATAAATTAAACAGATTAGCCTTTAGAACAGTGCAGAAAAGATCTAGGTTACTTGTGATGAAATATGGAGACAGGTGTCAACATTAGTCTTCCTCTTGCAAACTTCCACTCTTAAATCTGAGAGGCAGTTTTATAGCAGAGATATAAATGGAAAAAACTAGAAAGTGGCCTTGATTTGGCACCAGAACACATAGGTACAAATACATGTTGTGATAACTACTAGCTATATTATCATAGTCAAGTCACCCTTTACAAGACTCAGTTTCCTTATTTGTAAAAAGGGATAGAGTAATGGTACTTGTGCAGCCTCCCTCACATGGATTATCATGAAAGTACTGAAAATGAACACTTGCAATTATTACCTTCTCCAAAAAAATGAAATCATCCTTCCAGTTCCTAATATTAGCATCACTCTTTTTAATTGACTCTATAGTTACTTAAATCTATTAAAGTATCAGCATTGGCAACCTGTATCACATTTTGTACTTCTTAGCTTCTTCCCAATGTGGACTCCATATTTTCTTTTCCTAATTCTTTTGTAATATTTAAAGAATCTTACATCTTTTCAGACAATAAGAACATAGTATTTAGAATTGGAAAAGATCTTAAAGAGTATCCCTTATTTAACATTTCTCACATTCTGCTTTCCATCTCCATCTCCAAGTTCTATGCATTTCCCTTCAATGGCCCTCTTCTTTGTCTTTTTTGAAGACTTGTCATCCTTTAAAGCTCAACGTAGGTGCCACCTATTGTAGAAAGCTTTTCATGATCTCCACATTTGTGAGTATTTTCTCTCTCCTCCATTTACTTTGCATCACATACATCTCATATATATATACATCTATACACATATAAAAATATAATATACACATATGTATGTATATGTGTGTAAATGTATGTACACATACATATATACATGTGTGCACATATATATGCATGCACACATACAAAATTCCTCCTTAAGAGTAGAGTCAATTTGCTTTTGATATTTTATTCCCAAAAGCAGAGTCAGCACAGGGTAGGGGTTTGAGAACAGGCTGCACAGTAAGGAAAAACAAGACCCAATTCTCACCTTTGACTTTTACTCTTAGATTGTCACTTAAATTCTCAGCATCCAAATGACCAACTATCTCAACACTATAAGGTACAAAAGAGTTGTTCATCTGAGTGGTACAGTGTATTACTTTTTTGAGAAGTTCCCCACACTAATGAAATAACAGATTTCAACCAAATAATATAAAGTCCTATCAAAAACAAAAATCTCTATCATCTAATCCATTATTTTACACAGCATAGGTTTTTTTGTTTGGTTGGTGGATTGGTTGGTTTTGTTTGTGTCAGCATGAATCACACATAAAAGAAATGCTGAACTTTAATAAATGACTTATTGTATTCTATCTTAAACAGGATTCAGTAACTTAACTGAGAACTACTATTACAATTTTCTAGGTGTCTGATAAAACTTCATCAGAATATAAAGCAATTTGTAGGACTGCATTAGGCATTTTGCATTTCATTTTGGCTCTTTCCTATTCATACAAATTTCAGAATGTGCTAGTAAAATAGCCATGCTGTTAACAATTCTGAGTTTAAAAATTTTATGTATTTTTATTCTGAACTTGAGCAATAAAACAAGCATTTTCATAACAGCAGAATAGAAAAAAGATAATTGTACCCAAAACTACAAATATATTATGTACAACTTGCTATTCCTTTTAAATATATAATAAAGTTATCATGTAAATTTCTTTTTTCCCCTTTTTTTCTTACTCCATCCAAGAGATGGCTACCATTATGTACAAATATGTATACATACACCCACACAAACACCCCCACACCCCCACACCCTCACACTCCCACCCCCACATCCATATCTATATCTATATATATATCTATCTATATATATATATTTTTTTTTTCACACCATTATATAGGAATATTTAGGTAAAACCATTCTACACATACTTCTATTGGTGAATTCTTTCTCTGGGTGCAGATAACTTCTTCCTTCAATGTCTCTTGTAGTTAATTTAGGTATTTATAATAATCAAAATGACTTAGTCACTAAAAGTTGTTCTTAAAACAATATTATTGTTACCATATACAACATTTTCTTGATTCTTCTCATTTCACTGTTCATTATTGCATGCAAGTCTATCCATGTTTCATCAAGCTAGCATTTCTTACAGCACAGTAGTATGTCATCACAATCATATACTATCATACATACTTATTAAGTATCCTTAAATTTGGGACTCAAATAGGTTATGTTACTTAACCAAAAAATATACATTAATAATTACATAATTATGTAGTTGTCTAATTTTTGCAAAACACTTTCTTTATAGCAACATTGTAAGTTTAGGGGGTATAGCGTATAGATAAGGAACTTGAAACTCTGAAAATTTGTGACATGTACATTATCTCAAAGCTTGTATCTAAAATATAGGATTCAAATTCAAATTAATGACTCCAGATTTAGTGAATTAAATGTCTATTCCCTCAATATCATATTAAGAAAAATGTGAAAAAATCTGAAGTCAGCACAAGCCTTGTTAAATATCCTCATTCTGATACTAAGTAGGGATATTTTCAGTGGAAAATTACTTAACCTTTCTGAAGCTCAGTATCTAACAATTGTTGCAATGAGAGTTTTTTTTATGATCCTCATAAATATCAGCTTTTATTGACTCTTCCAATTATCCACCTCATTGGAGGAATTTACCTCAATAAGTTCTTTGAGAGGCAGTTCACTGTTTTGTTTTTTTTTCTCCACTTAACTAGTTACTAATTCTAAGATGGTAGTTCTGCTTTTAATAATGTTCTTATTTAGGCTGAGACTATATTCATCCTTAATTGGATCAATTTTATCTAATAATTAAGGAATTCTGTGTCCATGGCCTTCCTTCTCATGGCAAAATAAGAAGAGGCCTTGCAAGGGTGGCTAGGTGGCACAGTAAATAGAGCATTGGCCCTGGAGTCAGGAGGACCTGCATTCAAATCCGAGCTCAGACACTTGACACACTTATTAGCCATGTGACCTTGTGCAAGTCACTTAACCCCAATTGCCCTGCTAAAAAAAAAAGAAGAAGAAGAAGAAGAAGAGGGCTTGCATTTCAAAAAGCAGTATGGATGCAAAAGGAAAAAAGATAAAGTTTTGGAAACAATTTCTGGATTAGAAGACTTATATGAATAGGTTTTTAGAGATAAATTGGAACCAAATAAGGTTACATTTTAAGGGATTTAAGGGGGGAGGGTGGTCAATGAACCTGGTAGAATTTTGAAAAGGTAGAGAGAATGAAAAACACAGGAGTCTTTGCCCTTAGGAAGCAAAGAGAATACATACTTGTTAAGCACCTACCTGTGCTGTTTTACTAATATTATCTCATTTGATCCTCACAACAATACAGGGAAGTAAGTGTTATTATTATTTTCTCCATTTATCAGTTGAGGAAACTAAGGCAGATAGTGGTAAAGTGATTTGCCTAGGGTCAACCATCTTTAAGTATCTGAGGCAGGATTTATTTCAGGACTTTCTGACTATGGGCCCAACACTCAATTCACTGGTCCACCTAAGGAATGCCATGAAAGTTAGGGATACCATGCAAAATGCTTTTGAAGTGGAAAAGACCCAATTTTCTCAGAAACTTGTTCCACTTCCATGAGTCTCCCCTATAACTCCTCAAGAGTAGAGCCAAGAGTGTCAGTTACAATTCCTGAAATTGGAGCCCAAAATTTAAGCTTCAGTCATTGTCCTGATTTCTTTGAGACTTATTTTATAGACACTGAATTCTTCCCTTCTATCTTATTCCTTTACCCCTATTTTGACCTCTGTTCCCTCAATCCTATAAGTATTTGGTTCAACATATATCTATATCTAGTCTAGAGTCATTCGCCTTGCAACCTAGAGTTATTCACATTAACTGACTTCTCCCCTTCTGTGCACAATCTTTCTGGTACTCAGTTTCCTTATCCATAAAATGAGATAACCTGAAAGACCCATTCTTGCTCCAAATCTCTGATCCTAACAATAGTCATCTACGCTTTTGTAATCTCAAAAGTAAATTAATATCATATTTAAGTCACTGAGGATATGATAACAGTCATATAAGTGTGTGTATGTATATGCACATACATATATATATATATGTATATATATATATATATATGAAACAAGATGTACACATAAGATGAATGTGAAATATATATGAAATAAAAACAAATTAATTTGAGGGTTACACATAATACCCCAAAGTCCTCACATAAAAGGCTTTTCTAAAGTTCAGCTATCTATCTTAAGAGGTACAGTTGAGGAGAATGCATTCTATATTTGGAGCAAAGCTATTATGAAGGGACAAGAAATGTTTTGTGGAATACTGTTTTTGAGGAATAACAAATAAATTTGGCTGGAACATAGAGTGATTAAGGTAAGTTATATGCAATATCTTTGGAAAAGTAGACTGGAGCAAGATTTTGTAAGCCTTTAAATACCAAACAGAAAAGTTTGCATTTGATCCTAGAGGCCTAGTTTTTATCTTTGCAAGATGAACAGGGAAGGGAATCCTTGATGTCTCCTTCCACTAAATGAAAATTCCATTTCTTTTTTCCAGCTCTGTGCCTTTATTTTCTGGAATACTCGATAACATTTCTTTCTTCTATGTACATGTATAGATCAGTGGCTAGACCACTGGACTTGAAGTCAGGAAGACTTTGAGCCCAAATCTAGCCTCAGACTCTTTCTGGTTCTGTGACACTGAGAAAGTCACTTAAAATCTACCTGCCTTAATTTCTTCAGCTGTAAAATGGGGATCATAATAGCATCTCCTTTTAGGGTTTTGTGAGAGTTAAATGAGAATATTTTAAGGACTTAGCACATATATTAAGTGCTTAATAAATGCTTATTATTTCTTCTTGCTTCTTTCCTCCCTCCCTCTCTTCCTTTTTTTTTTTTTTTTTTTAACAATTTCCTCTCTACAATTTTCATACTGGGAGATCTTGGTCTCCAAGTTGATGGATTCCTTCCTACCTCAGACCTTTGTGACTGGAAATCATTGAGGGCTAGCTGAGTGGGACTTATCTCTCCTGTATAAAAAACCTGATCTGTTCTGATTTTCATACTGAATCATACTGAATTTTGATGTTTTCCTTGGTTATATGTCCTCCCTGCCCCTCCCTAAACCCAAATTTGGAGTCTGAATCACATCCCCAATGTGAAAACTTTTGTGGCTGCCCTAATATGCTTTATCCCTATCTCCCATTCCCCTAAACCTTTCCTCAAAACTTCTCTAATTCTATTGATGTCAGTCAAGATGCCAACTAATGCATTATCCTTGAATTCTCTTCCTCACCCACCATATCAAATCAGTTACCAAGTCTCGTAAATTCTAACTCCAGTTAATCACTCACATCTTTTCCTTCTCACCATTCATATGGCCACCAGCCTTGTCCAGGCCATTTCTATATCTTACTCACCTAGATTATTGTAATAGTTTCCAGATTAAAGACACTGATTCTAATCTTCGCTCTTATCAATTCATCTTCCACAAAGTTTCTAATATAGTTTTCCTATATTATGTCTGCCTAGCATAACTAGAATAAAATAAAAACTCAACAACATCTAAAATTCATTCTAAATTCCTACAATATCAGTTTTATTTCACATTATTTGCTTTCACATGCTTATTCTCCAATCATACTGACTTCTCTGAAGAACATACTGTTCTTCTCTAAACTTGGCAATCTGTCTTAACTTTTGGGTCTTTTCATCTTATCTTCAACTCCACTTTAAGAATTCCAGACTTCCTTTAAGACTCATATAATTTGCTGAAACCTATATGAAACTCTTTCCTAATACCTCTAGATATAGATGCTCACTTTTAATATGTTCATAGGACTATATTTACAGAGATATAAGAGAATTTACATATTATAATCCAAGCCTCTCATTTTATAACAGCGAAATCAAGACCCAAACACTGTCTTCCTCAAGTTTACACAGGTGGTAGGAGGAAGAATTGATATTTGAACACAGGTCTTCCAATTATAATTTTAGCCACCTCAGTTCTCTTAATAGGCATCATGGTGTAGTGGTTAAGGCACTAAACTTGAAGTGAGGAAGATTCCAGATCCCACCTCAAGAGCTTGCTAAATGTGTAGTGCTTGGAAAGTCACTTAAACTCTATTTGTCTCAGTGTTCTCATGAAGAAAATGAGGGGTTTGGACTTAAGACCCTTAAGGTCCCTTTGAATTCGAGATCTTTGGTTTTAAGTTTTTTCTACCATAGTGTGTGTGTGTGTGTGTGTGTGTGTGTGTGTGTGTGTGTGTGTGTGTGTTTCCCTTTTCTCTTTCCTTGCTGTGTCCTTGCAAAGAATGCTCCATGATGCAAGGGTTGTTTTTCCTATATCTTTGTATGTCTTCATCCTAGCACTATCTTCTGCATAGTAGGTGCTTATTAAATGCTTGGATTTCATTGGAATGGGATTTTGCATCAGAGTCACCCATCTCTCTGGGTCTTATTTGTACAATAAATGGTTTGGAGTCATTTCTCATTCTCTAATTTGCATTGCCTGTATATTGCCTGTAAATTCTGTCCACTCATTCTAGTTCTGACTAGAATTACACAAAATAAGTGCACTTAAAAAAAATATTTAAATGTCAATTCTGTGACATTCCTCCAATGAAATCAAAATGCCACAAAATCAAAGATTTAGAGCTAATGAAGAACTCAAAGGTCATCTAGTCCAAGATATTCATTTTATTGATAAGAAACCCAGAGACATTAAGTAACTTGCTTGAAATCTAACATATAATATATTAGTCAAAATTTAAACACAGGTACTCTAATGCCAAAGCCAAAATTACTCTTCCCACTATACTTTTACTTTTTCTCATTTCTCTTTGCCATTTTAAAGCTAAAAGTATAAAATTTCACTGGACATAAATATTTTATGGAATATTCTTATATTCACTTACATTATAATATTTAGTCAAAAGTTATCAGTAAAGTATGAAGGGATGCTTAAGGAGATGTGATTAGTAAGCATTGATTAAGTTCCTTATTTAGTTCTGTTATAAAGAAAACCATTAGTTAGTATAAGTGAAAAATAGTAATTTGATTACAGTAGCCATTGTGTGAAAATATCAATATTGAAAATGATCTGAGCTTCTACTCAGAAATGAAAAAAAATACGTAAAATTCATTCATATCTGTGAAATTCTCCAATATTATTACTAACAAGCAGCCTTAATGTGAATGAAGAGAAGATGACTTAATTCAAACAAGTGGATAAATTGAACCACTATACCTTTCAGTGCTAATTTATTAATACATTTTCAATTCTTCTTAACTGTGATATATGCACGCACATATTGTTAAATGTAGTTTCTGACCCAGTTGACTCATAAATAACTATAATTCACATATAATATATTTATACTTATTAAAATGAAGTTAACTAATGATTTCTTGTTTATGATGCATTTTGAAGTTTTATTACTTACAATATTCATTGAAAATTCATTTCACTTATTAATCCTTATTTATGTCATAAAATATATTCTATATAGAACTTTAAATATTTAATACAGGCCTGGACTTTATGTATAACATATAATTCCACAAAACCTTTATCCTTTTTTTTGTTAGATTTTATTTTTATTGGCTTTCAAAATTTTAAATTATTTGCTTCTTTATGAAAAGACTCCCAAGAAGCAATATGATTACTAGGTGGATATATGGAGAGAAATAATGTCTCCTTTTATTTGTCTATCCACTGAAACATTTTTGTTTAACTTGTACCCACACAAAAAAAGAATAAAATTTAAGTGACAAATTATTTGTAATATCCATGTTAAGCACGGGAGGAGATACAAAAAAAAAGTAAGTCATCATTTCTACAATTGGCATTAGATTATAACCTAGTGAATAAAGTGAAGGAAATAAAAGTGAATAATAAATAATATTTAAATAAATAATTTAATAAAGTGAAGGAATCTCAAAATTGGCAGAGAACTCGGAAAACATCATTCTCATCTAATTGAGTCTCTTCCCTCAGACCTTCTGTCTTCTCAATTATCTTTATGGTGAAAATTCAAATAGATTTTTTTTTCTTTTCACAACATATAAATAGCTCATGTAAATATTTTAGGACTTTGTCTTTAAGAATGGAAGAGAATTAGAGTTAAAAGAGGCAGATAGGAAAAGGTCTACACAAAACAGATAGGACTCAGTTCCCTGGACATTTATCTTTTCCATTTTCATGTCCTTTGTAGGCTAACACATCTCCTAGAGGTCAGTAACTATGTGACTTGATGGTCCCAGAGACTGCATTGGTTAGAATGGGCTGAAGGTTGGCAAAGAATTTCCGGAAGGATTCTAGGATGTGTTCCTCTGGACATAGAAGAGGAGTCTATTAGGTATGATACTGAGTTTGGGGACCAAGTTTCCTTAAAAGAAGTGTTCCTGCATCAAAGAGGAGAACCAGAAACGGTTGGAACTGGAACAGTATAGCTACAACAGGAAGAGCCATAACACAAAGGAGCTAACACAGACCTTAATCTTCACTGGTACTGAGATTTGTGTATGGTGTAAATCCACTGATAAAACAAAAACCAAGAAATAAACAACAACAAAAACAAAATAAAGCCTTAAATGTTCCGAGTTCTTTCCTTTTTTGAAGACAATCTTGAATGTAGGGTGTTATTAGACTGAGAGTGCTGTATTGGTCTATAGGGAATCTGGAGATTAACCAGATAAGGAAGGATAATAGTTTTGACTGTTTTCATGCTCAGGTACCAGTCCTTTCAGTTTTACTTTGTTTTGTTTTTGGTTAGGTTAAGAAAAACCTGGTCTTACATTTGATGTGTTGTTAACCTGATTGTTTGCACAGGGAACTGAGGGCTCTTTTTACCTTTTCTGTAGAGATGGAGACATGAATTTTGTTCCAATATTCCTATGGGGAAAAATAGGTAGAGGAATGACCTAAAATTAGATTAAATTTTATATGTTCTGACAATTGAAACTGATCCATATAAATACATGATTTCCAGCGAAGAGATTATAAGAATAACCAATTATAAAATAGGGGCTTCAAATGTTTATTCATAATATAGGGTCTCTCCTTTTATCTTGATTACATATTCATTCTTCACTCTCTCTCTTGAAATGTTTTTTTTTTCCTTTTCCTTCTGTGATCTTATTCTCTCCCTACTGTTTTGTTTGTGGCTATATTCCTTTATTTATTGATTTGTTGCTGTTTTGTATCTAATGAGTACTTTTCTAATGGCTTAGAAAAAGGCTACTTGGATATCTTTCTGAACCATTACTTAATTTTAAACCATTTTATAGTATCTTACTAAAACTTTCCAGGTCTGGCTTGTCAATGACCTTCTCAAAACTGGAAACCCTGCCATGTCTGGTTCAGTCTGGTTCCCAGATAAGAATGTAAGGGATGGCATTTAAGCTGGACCTTGAACAAGGAGAGATAATATTGCTGAAAGGTTATATTTTAAAATTGTAATTTGTGGAAGGAGAAAAAGTCCATTTAAACTGACATTAAAAATGTTATGATCTATTCATCTCTGGAAGATTGACCTCCTGGTGATATGGCTACATAGATGGATAGAAAGATAAATAGTCCATGGCAATGAATGAATAAAGGGAATCATAGTCCCTCAACATTGGAAATATCATATCAAAAAATTTTTTTAATATTTTACTTTATCTTCTTTGCAATTGCTGTCACTTCTCAATAATTTATGCCCACTAAACACACATTAATACACTTTTTGTAACAAAGTCTTATAATAAGTCAAAATAAATCAATCCAGTGCCACATGTCACAACATATAACACATTCTGCACGTATATCCTACTACCTCTCTTCAGTCTTAAGTAGTTTTTTTAAGTATTTAAACAGGTAGTTTAATATTTTTAAATGGTATGAAAAATCCCACCCTGTATAATACCCGATCCCACAAGTTCATGCTGAATCCAATAGAAAGTGAATTCAAGCATAAAAAGCACTTGCCACAAAGTGTAACTCAAAGCCCTAGCTCACTAGAAGCCTTTTTATCCAATTTGTGGCATGCTATCTTTCTATTTGCTTCTATTTTTCTTCTCAATGCTTAGCATGGTATGTGGACCACAATAAGCACTTAAGGAATGTCAGTTGAATTGACTCTTTCAAGAAGTTTGCCAAAGGCACTGCATTGCCTCTTTGCTCAGCTCCTTGGAAAGCCTTAAGTCCAGTCTGTCCTTAGCTCCTGATGATGTAGACCCTACCATCACCTGATCTGTTGATACTCTTTAGGATACTGATGGGAAGATGGAAAATTCAAAACTGTCTAGAGCTTTTCAGGATGGGGATGGGAAAGAGATATGGTAAAGACCAAGGTCAAGGTTATTTCCTCTCCTTCCCCCAAATGATGGTTCCCTCTTGTGGATATGCTTGGGAGCCATATGATCTAGTTTTTGGAATTTTTTTTTCCTTTTTCAACTTTCTTGATAATTTAGAGATGATCCCTGGAGGATTAACCAAGTTTTCTAGCCTATCGAAAAATAATTTCTTGGTGGTGTCATTTTACTCTATGCAATGACTTTCAAAGATGATTCACTTAATCTAAAGTCTTATTTATTGGTTGACTGATTGATTGAGATGTATTCTCTTCTATTTAAAGAATCAAAGCTAATGGGGTAAGCTGTTTTCAGTATTGCCCTTAAAAGTATTTATATAATTACATGAGTAAATATTTTGTTGGCAAAAGCCACACTGACTTCTCATGTACTACTATATTCTGGACATATATTCTAATCAAATTTACCTACTTGATGTTACTCAAATTAAAACATTCTTTCTCTCACTTCCATGTCTTTTGCAGAGGTATGATATATGCCTGCCATGTAATCTCTAGCAATTCATGAATCCTTATCTTATTCAGGTACTATCTCTTGTGAGAATCATAGTGGGATGAATCTAGAATTTGGAGTCAGAGAAACTGGGTTTGAGTCACAACTGTGATTTACTGTTTATGTACTTAGACAACTTACTTAGAACTCCATTTTGTTTTGTAAAATGTAAGAGCTGGAGTCAATAATCTCAAAGGTCCATTTAAACTCAAGTCTAGACGATTCTACTGTTTAGTGTTTTCTTTCTCCTCAAAGGAGTCTGTATTTTCTATGAGTTTAATTCTTGTAAACTCAGCAGAATATAAGCTCTTTGAGTTATGCACTAATTTTTGTCTGGTTTGTTTTGGTTTTGCCTTGAATTTCCATGCACTTAGGGGGGGCCCTGTACAGCAATTGGTGCTTTATTTAATGCTTATTAGAATGAATTAAATAGTTACCTTTAAATTACTACTCACCATGGTCAAAATTATTCTTCTTGCCTTACATGCTAAATCTGGCCCTTTATCCAGCATTTCTATTCTAGTTACTTGATAGAATCATTAATCCATTTATCAGAGTTTAAAAATCACAGTTCTCTTTAATTATTCCTTATGTTTCACTACCTCTTGATTCCTGATTAGTATTATAGTTCTATTATTTTTCCTCCATATATCTCACACATGCATACCTCTTATTCTTTGGACCCAGGTATCTTCCTTCATAAGGCCTTCATCACCTCAGCCCTAGACCATTTAAATATTTTCTAACTGGTCACCCTGCCTTCCATTTCTCTCTTCTATAATTCATCTTTCAAGTAATAACTGAAATTCTCTTCCAAAAGCACAATTCTTACCATGTTGCACCTCTGTTTGAGCATTATAGGGCAAATTACAAACTCTTTAGGCTGACATTTAAAAAGTTTCACCATCTGGTCCCAGTCTACTGTAGCAACACTCTATATTTACATTCCTAACCCACTTATACACTAGTAGATTGGCATTTCATTGCTAGAAAAGCTACATCTCTCCTTCAGGATTCTTTTAGAGTCATCTCTGAAGAGGTGGGATGATTCACTAATTCTATCTGTTTTATTTCTCATTCTGATATGTTCTCCCCAATGTTAACCATCTATGATTGGTGCCCTGATTTCATTTAACTCATAACATCAATAAACTTTTACAAAAAAAGATATGTACTGGGAAATTATAACAAAAACAGAATTTACAAAGCATCTCCACATACCAGGTTACAAATAAACTCTTATACAATCCTGGTCTATGAGAGAGAATAAGCTCAAGTTCAAAGCACTTTCTGCATTACACCACAAAGTTCACTTCCTAATCACCATAGCCAATGGACAAATCACTGTAGCTCTATTTTGCTTGTTTTGTGATGTCTGCTTTGGTAAAACAGGACTTCCAGAATTTGTTCAACATCATCTGCTTTCTGGAAAATCCTGAAATGGACTCCATCTGTGGGAATTGTGGTGGTTCATTTTTCTGATATTTCAAAGGTCACATGATAATATCTATCTTTAGTACTCCTTTACAACATCCTTAGAAAGTGAAATAATTGGGAGTGGAGCCAAAATGGCAGCATAAAAGCAGGGATTAACTGAGCTCACACTCTACCTCCAATACCTATAAAATATGTGTTTAAACAAAGTTTATGGCTACAGCACCCACAAAGTGACAGAGAAAAACAAATCTCCCATTGAAGGCACCCTGGCAGGCTGACAGGAAGGGTCTATTGTACCTAGCTGAAAGTCAAGCAAAGTCCCACTTGAGCTTCCCAGGCCCAGACCCAGGGTGGCCACTACCAGCAGCATCCCAGATCAGCAGCTAATACCAAATAGAGCAGACTTCAGGCTAGTGAATCACTAATAGCTGTGGTAGTTTCTAGATGTCTCAATCCATAAAACCCCAAAAGAAAGTGAAAGATCCATAGGGAACTCTGTTGGAACTGGGTAGAGAAGAGCATGGTCCAGCCCCTGCCCTCAGGGTGACAGGTGAGCTATAGCATGGCCATGTGGCTGCCTCCAGAGCTCCTGGCCTGCAGATCATAGAAGGACCAAGCAAACATTCAGAAGTTAATCACTCTTGCTTTCACCTTATGTTTGGGTAGCATTCTTGTGTGGTAGTCCTAGGGTGTGGTTGTGTCAGAGCTTGTGAGGGCTGTAAAGAGGGCACCCTCATCAGTCCTATGGCAAATGCAAAAACAGCGATTTGAGACACAGCTCTCTCCCCTCTGGGAACAGAGTTTTTCTGTGGCAAAGAACTCAAAAGTCAAGTAACTGGCTGGCAAGATGAGCAAGCAGAGGAAGCACAATCAGACCATAGAATACTTTTTCGGGGACAAAAAGGATCAAAATATGGAACCAGAAGAAGTCAAAACTCCTGCATCAAAAGCTTCCAAGAAAATTACGAATTGGCTACAGGCCATGGAGGAGATCAAGAAGGATTTTGAAAATCAAATAAAAGAAGTGGAGGAAAAATTGGAAAGAGAAATGAGAATGATACAAGAATATCATGAAAGGAGAGTCAACAGCCTGCTAAAGGAGACCCAAAAAATACTGAAGAAAATAACATCTTAAAAAATAGACTAATTCAAGTGGCAAAAGAGGTCCAAAGAGCCAATGAGGAGAAGAATGCATTAACAGGTCAAATTTTCCAGATGGAAAAGAAATTTCAAAAACTCACTGAAGAGAATAATTCCTTCAAAATTAGATTGCAGCAAATGTAAGCTAATGACTTTATGAGAAATCAAGAT
>CM053580.1:345202374-345234503 GCA_028627135.1 Pseudochirops cupreus | reverse complement strand
AGAGCTCCCAGGTAAGAAGAAAATATTGTAAGCCATCAGGAAGAAACAATTTGAGTATTGTGGAAACACAATCAGGATAACACAAGATTTGCAGCTTCTACCTGAAGGGATCAAAGGGCTTGGAATATGATATTCTGGAGGTCAAAGGAGCTAGGATTAAAATCAAGAATCAACTGTCCATCAAAACTGAGTAAAATAGTTCTGGGGAACATATGCTCATTCAATGAAATACAAAACTTTCAAGTATTCTTGATGAAAAAACCAGAGCTGAACAGAAAATTTGACTTCCAAATACAAGAAGCAAGAGAAGTATGAGAAGGTCAACAGGAAAAACAAATCATGAGGAACTTATTAAAGTTAAACTGTTTACATTGCTACATGGAAAAACAATAATTGTAATTCATAAGACTTTTCTCAGTATGAGGATAGTTGAAGGAAATATATATGTATATGTATACATACATATTTATGTATGTACAAGAGGGTGTATGTGTATATAACTATAGATTGAGTGTGTGTATATGTGTGTTCATGTATACATAGACAGATGGCACAGGATCAGTTGAATATGAAGGGATGATATCTAAAAATTAAAATTGAGAGATGCGAGATGAATATATTGGGAGAAGGAGAAAGGGGGAGATAGATAGCTTGACTTATCTCATATAAAAGAGCCAAGAGAAAACTGTTACCATGGAAGGGAAGAGCAGGAATGTGAAAGGAAATGGATCAACCTTACTCTCATTGAATTTGGCTTAAGGAGAGAATAACATACATACTCAACTGGATATTTTATCCTACAGGAAAGTAGGTGTGTGAGGATAAGATGGGGGATGATAGAAGGAAGGGTAGATTGGGGGAGAAGGTAGTTAGAAGAAAGTACTTTTAAAAAGGGACAGGGTCAAAGAAGAGAATAGAATAAGTGGGGAGAGGGACATAAAGAGGCAAATATAGTTAGTCTTAAAATATAACTACTATGGAAATGTTTTGCATAACTACACATGTACAATGCATATTGAATTGTGTTTTTTTTTTCCTCAGTGGGGGAGGGTGACTAGGGAAGAAGGGAAAGAATTTGGAATTCAAAGTTTTTAAATCAAATGTTTAAAAAATTGTTTTTTACATGCAACTTGGAAAGAAGATATATAGACACTGGGATATAGAAATCCATCTTGCCCTACTAGAAAGTTAGGGGGGATGAGGGTGTACATGACAGAACAGATTAGGGGAAGTGGCATTCAATAGGCCCACTATCTTGGGGTGGGGGTGGGTGAGAGACAGGGAGAAAATTTGTAATCCAAAAGCTTGTGGAAATGATTGTTGAAAACTAAAAATAAATAACTATTTTTTTAAAAGACCATGAGGTCCTTGAGGGCAAGAAGGCTTCTTTTCATCTCTATTCCACAGAATCTAACCTATTGCTTGTCTCACCCATTGCATATACCTAATAATTGTTAAATTTGAATTTGTGGAACATCAAAACTTCATTGTCTTTAAAAATCATATTCACCTCAGAGAACAGTTTAGCAGAAATGGATTAAGAACAAAGAGATTTAAAAGAATTTATGGAAGAAACCTAAGCCTGTACACAGGTCTCTTTTGCTTTTACCTAAGGGAATTAAGTTTGTGTTTTTTTCAGCAGAGGTGGAGAGATACTATGAAAGCTAGGGTAGTGTTGTTGTCTTTACTTCAGTTGCCCTTTTGTCTGAGCTTGATTTGTAAGTCAAATATGGGAATGGGAAAGAGTGGAGGTAAGACCCCTTTCTGGCTATGCATACACACACACACACACACACACACACACACACACACATATACACATGCATATATATATGCATACATGAATGCAAACATACATATACATATAGATTGTCTGGGGAGCCATGGATGCTGCATTTGTGCCACAACTAAGGATTGCTTTTTGGCAAATACTTAGGAATTTAATATTCTTCTGTAACCCATATGTGGGGTACTAGGGGAAAGGCAGATTTATCTTCTGGAATATGTCTTGTACTTCAATATAACCGTATTTCCAAAAATGGAATTGCAGGCCTACATATTGGGGAGGGTGGTGTATAGTGTAATAGAAAATAGGCAGCTGGATTATGAAGCTGACTTGATCTTGTTTCATTAGGAGAGGTGATATACTTCAACAGACAGAACATTAGATTGGGTGTCAACTTGGATGATATAAATGGCAAATGAGTTTTGTTCAAGGTCAGTAACCCTCCCAGGTGGGGTGAGTTCTCCTTGCCTTATAACCAAGGCTTGTGGATTTTTCTTTCCATTCCAGCAAAAGTGTGGTCTTTTTCACTGCTCCTTTCTACCAATGCTACTCATCTCTACCTAATCCTAAATCATGGCCAGTATGATTGTGCTGTGATTGAAATGGAATAGCTTCATTGATTCTTTGCCACCTCTCTCTCCTTTCCTTCTCTATTTGATTGGTTATTGTATTAAGTGGTTTCCTGTCAGTATTTAATCAAAGAAGGGCAAATTGTCTTCTATGCAGTCAACTCCTCCCCTGCTCCTCATCTTTGAGAAGATCTGCATGACTGATTTCAGTTTATTATTCATCCCAACCCTGGCCCTCAACTTTACCCCAGACAAAATTGCTAGTAATTTTTCAAGTAAAGATAGAAAGATCCTTATGTCCTATATGATGAGTGATAAAAGGACATGAAAAAAATGATCCTTATAAGAAGAATTGGAATTAAGGACTACCTGAAAGAATGTTCTAAATCACTAATAATAAGAGAATTGTATATCAACACAACCTTGAGGTTGCATCTTAAATCTAGTAAATGTATTAAGATGACAAAATATGTAAATAATATTAGGAGGATTGAGCAAAGACAGGCATGCTAACAAATATTAATGAAATATTAAAGTGGGGGAACTGTTTTAGAAAAGAAATGTTAAATAAATCAATAAATCAACAAGCACTTATTACATACCTTCCATATGCCAGGAATTGTACTGTTTGGAGTACAATAAAGGGCAAAAAAAAAAATATCCAACCCTCAAGGATGTCACAGTCTAATGGAAGAGACTTCATCTCCAAATCTTAGCATAATGCTTTTCACACAGCAGGTGGTTTTTTGTTTTTTTTATTCATTTATTTGTGCTGATGCTGCAACTACACTAAGGATTTGGGGTCATGATTTGAAGATCCTTGACCCTGAGGCTATAAATCTAAGTTTGCATCTCTAGAACTCCTACAGATATATACCTAGCTTCTTATACTGTTTTTACATGCATCGTAATTATCCAATTACATAAAATACCACTCTATTGTGTCATGGTAGTGTTGGAATGACCACTGCAATTGACGTAACTTTCTTGAAAGCTATGCCAACAGAGTATAGACTCTAACAGATTTTATTTTGATGGAAAGTCTGGTACTTAACAAAAGGTCAGGTTTTCTCTCCAGGGACCAGCTTGGTTGAGTATATAGGTGCTTATCATCTAAACTGGCTACTTTGTAATGTTTTTCAATCATTGCAGCCCATGAAACAAAGAGACCTCCAAAAACAGAATGTAAGAAAAGGGAGTGGACCAGTTTTAAGAGTCACAGGCTTTCTAGATCATATACAAATAGTTACCAATTCTCTAAATGTTATGGACTTCTCTGTTTTCTATTAATTAGAGATGCTATGCAAGGATCTGAGAAATGTCAACCTACATTGATACCAGCAAATTTTTAAAAAATGAAGCAATCAAAAGAATAATTCACAGATAGTCTTTAAATAGTCAAATAAAGGAACCAACAGTTGTTGTCCTTAAGTAACCAAAAAGGAATAAGAGATATCATTTTATGATAATAGCTAGCATTACAAACAAAACCAATGCAAACATGATCAGAAAGAAAACAGAAAGCTGGGCAACAATTTTAACAATTATGTTTGATAAAGGCTCCATTTCTAAAATATATACAGAATTGGGCCAAATTTATTAGAATATGAGTCATCCTGCAATTGATAAATGTTCAAAGGATATGAAGACAGTTTTCAGAGGAAGAAATTAAAGCTATGAATAGTCATTAGAAAAAAATTCTCTAAATCACTACTGATTAGAGCAATACAAATTAAAATAACACTGAGGTACCACTTCACACCTATCAGAATGGCTAATATGACAGAAAAGGAAAATGATAAATGCTAGAGAAGATATGGGAAAACTGGGACACTTGATATATTGTTGGTGCATTTTTGATCTGATTAACCATTCTGGAGAGCAATTTGGAACCATGCCCAAATGACTATAAAACTATACATACCCCTTGATCCAGCAATTCTACTGTTTGTATCCCAAAGAGATCATAAAAAAGGGAAAAGGAACCACATGTACAAAAACATATATAGCAGTTGTTTTTGTGGTGGCAAAGAACTGGAAATTGAGAAGATGACCATCAACTGGGAAATGACTAAATGAGTTGTGATATGCAAATACAATGGAATACTATTTTCCTATAAAAATGATGAACAGGCATATCTCAGAAAAAACTGGATTTACATGAACTGATGCTGAGTGAAGTGAGCAGAACCAGGAGAATAATGTATACAGTAACAGCAACACTGTGCAATGATCAGCTGTAATTGACAAAATTGTTCTCAGCAAAAAAAAATGATCCAAGACAATTCCAAAAGACTCATGACAGAATATTCTAACCACATCCAGAGAAAGAGCTATGAAATCTGAATAGGGATCAAAGCATACTATTTTATACTGAGGTTTTTTTCTTTGTTTTTTGTTCTTTTGTTTTTATGGGTTTTCCCTCTTGTTCTATTTCTTCTTTAACAATGTGATTAATGTGGAAGTATGTTTAACATGAATGTACATGTATAACTTATATCAGATTACCTGCTGTCTTGGTGAGGGGAGAAGGAAGAGAAGGAGAAAAATTTGGAACTCAAAATTTATAAAAAATGAATACTGAAAATTATATGTGTAATTAGAAAAAACAATAAAGCATTATTTCCAGAAAAAATATTTTAGAAACAGCTGGAATTTCTGTAGCACTTATATGTCTGGCACTATGTTAAACATTTCACAACTACTAGCTCATTTGAGTCAATAATGGTGAGAGATAGGTGCCTTTATTATCCCCATTTTTACAGATGAAGCTGAGGCAAACAGAGGTTATTTGCTCCAAATCACACAATTAGTAAAAGTCTGAGGTCAGATTTCGAAAAATTCAAGTTAATTCTACTTTGTAATTGATTCTATGTTGTATTGATTTTATACTGTAATTCATTCTGTTATGTACTTAAATCGCCTTCTGTGTCCTTCAGTTGACTTCAAGAATTTAGCTTTCCTCTCCGAGCTAGTTTAAAGGTAAGTCTAATCATAAGTCATTGTAATTAAAAGGAAGGGTTAACATCTTGTATACCATTAACTCTTGTGTAAATACTAAGACATCTGGTCTTATTTTTAAGTCCTGAAGCTAGCTCTAATATGTGTGTGTGTGTGTGTGCATGCGTGTGCGTACACACATGTGTGCATACATATACACATGCATACGTATACACACATATGTGTGCACATATATACACACATCCACACACATACAGATATGCACACATACACATATGCATATGCATACACATACACATACACATATACATATACAAATACATATACACATACCCATACCCATACCCATACCCATACTCATACCCATACCCATACCCATACTCATACCCATACACATACACATACATGTACATATACATATAGTCCTGGAACTATTCTTGCATCATTAAGGAAAGCCATTATCTCTCTAACAAACCTTCTAGGTGCCAGGGCATCTGCTATCTCTGATCCACTAGCAAAGATTTCAGGATGTGGATGGATCTTATATAAACATTCCTTAATGACAGAGGGAAGTGGGCACTAGCCAGCCCTGTGTGGACACTAGTCTGCCTTCCTTGAAAGTCCATTCATAATGTATCATCCCCATCGTGATGATGTCAGCCCAACTGCCGATCATGTTGCTCTCCAAGATCCAATTCTTTGTTCTGTGTTAATTAAAAAGAGACTACCCCTGCTCATTTTTGTCTCTGGGATAGCTGAGGTAGACATTGACCCTCTTCAAAAATAAATTCCTTTTTTATCATTAAATTGATAATTCTCAGAACTCCATGCCTCAGTTTACCTTAATTTCAAACATGACAGTTTGAATTAAGGTTTTCCTGATTCCAGACCCAGTCACTATCCACTGGACCACTTATGTATCCCCAATTCCATGAGATATTTGTTCTTCTTGTATTTAAGTGTTTATACATATTTGTAAAATACCTGCATAATACTAGTAGTTTAATCACCAACATCAGGTGAAAAGGAAGAAAATTTTAAAACTTTCTACAAAGTACTTCATAAAATAATCCAAATTAAAACAACATGATAGTGGATAACTTGCACACAAAAGTAAGATCAGGTGACAAATTATGTTGAACACATTGGTAAGGAAGTAGTAATAAGAAAAGTTAAAATAAGCAAATATTATACAAAAAGTAAAACTGGCTAGAAGTGATCTGTAACTACTCATGAGTTTGGACAAAACAATGACAAAAGCAACAACAATAATAACAGCATTAACAGCACCTACTATGTTTCAAGGACTATGCTTTTGGTCCTCACAACAACCCTATGAGAGAGGTACTATTATTATTTCCATTTTAGAATAGGAAAATTGATTGAGTGACATGTCCAAAAACAGATAGCTTCTAATGTCTAAGATTAGATTTGAATTTAGGTCCTCCTACTCTAAGACCAACACACTATACTTTGTGCCACCTAGGTGCCCATCCACAAAGGATGGAAGTGGAAAAATAAATTTTATTTCCTGGATTATCAAGTAATAGAATGAGCAAGCTATAGAATTTATTTGTCAGGTATCTAACAAGACCAATAATGATAACTAATAAATTGAGTCCACAATTGAACGAGAAGAGGAGAGTGGGATGGATTTCATTGAGGACACTGTATTAAAAAAAAAATAATTTCAAACTTATGGAAATAAAAGCTATTTCTCAGGTACCAGCACTCTACCAGTATTTGAGATTTAGAAACATTAAATAAATGTTCCTGAATTTAAAATAAGTACTGTATAGAAGTGAGTGTACAAGCATTCCCATGAATCTCCTGGGTCTTGTTTTCTTCCTCTGTAAAACGGGTAGTAGCTATTGTACCTACATTCAAATGAGATAATGAATAAGAGATACTTTGCAAACTTTGTGAAGTTGTCAGTGATCATTAAAGTTTAAAGTCCTTTCTCACTTTGATGCCTTTGTAGAAAAACTTCAGATCCAGTCCATGTTTTGGGACTATATAACTATAGCCTGTTGGTTGTTCTTCCTACCACAAGTCTTTGTCCACTGTAATTCACTATGCACTCAACTGGCCAAGTGATCTTCTTAAAGGACAGGTCTGACCATGTCATTCCCACTTCTCAATAAATTCCACTAGCTCCTATTACTTTAAGGATCAAGCAGAGGATTGTTTTTTGGCATTCAAACCTTTTTTACACATTTAGTATACTTTGTTCAACAATGCACATTCTATGAGATCTATTGACATTAGCCTGCTTGCTGGTCCTTACACAAGATACTCAAACTTTCTTGCATTTTCAATGACTGTCTCCATATCTGGATTTCTCTCCTTCACATCTTTAACTATCCCATTAAGTAACCCTTTCTTGGCTATCTTCACATTCCAGCTAAAATGTCACCTTTTAACAAAAAGCCTTTTTTAAATCCTCCTTGTCTCCCCACTTTTATTATCTCCAAATTATCCCATATATGCTGTATTTTACATAGTTGTAAATATGTTTCTCCCTTAATAGACTGTGAGCTCTTAGAGACTAGTGGTTGTATAATTCCTTTCTTTGTATTCTCAGCACTTAGCACAGGACCTAGCCCACAGAAGGCATTTAATAAACATTTATTAACTGAATTACTGATCCTATCACTTTAAGTACTCCTATGGTAAACCCAGTAAATCTTGGATGAGTTTAGAATAGAACAATTAAAAGTGTAGCCAGAAATATTGTTAACTAACCATTGTTTTATTTTGTTGGGAAGAGGGTGCCAAAAATAATTAATGTATTTGATTGATTAGAAGATAAATTTCAAACTGAGGCTTCCTTTTTCTTAAATGGAGCTAAATAGAACAATAGCAGATTTCAGTTGAGGGGGTGGTGATGGAGCAAAATTTTCTCTGAATATAGCATTTCAGATGCCTTAATTCAGTGTTCCTAGGGAAACAGGAGACCATGAACTAAAAACAAGGAGCCACAATTAGAAGCCACAATTAATAGTAGACCATGTGCTCTGATGACAGCTGGACCTTATTCCCAAATATATAAACATATTTTCCCTCCAGCCTGTTTAATAACAAACTGGAAAAAAATAAGCCAACAGGAGCAGAGTAGAAGACTGCAGATTATATATGTCATGGCTTGCACTTGCAGCTCTCTAAAAATGCAGTCTGCTTGTCCTGTTTGTTTAGTTTTTTTTTTTTTTATTGAGCAAAAATGACTGAACAAAGTAGGGAGACAAAATCTGAATTAATTTTTAGAATAGAACATCATAGTTTGTTGTTTGTTTATGTTCAGTCATTTTTCACTCATGTCCAATTCTTTGTGACCCCATTTGGCGGTCTTCTTGGCAAAGAAACCACTGGAGTGATTTGCCATTTTCTTCTCTAACTTGTTTTACAAATAAGAAAACTGAAGCAAATAGAGTTAAGTGACTTGTCCAGGGTCGCAATGCTAGTAAATGTCTGAGGCTAGATTTGAATTTAGGAAGATGAGACTTCCTGAGTCCAGGCCTGGTACTCTATCCATTGTGCTAGGTGCCCTATCATAATTTACACACTGGGATTTTTTTTTTAATTGTGATAATGTTAGACAAACACACCAGTACTAAGATATTTCAGAACATTTTGATAGATTCTAAGTCATTTAAAAGTACTGAGATAAAAGTGAAAACAAATTTAAAAATCAAACAAGAAAAATAAGATGCTTGACAAGATGTGATGTAAATAGTTCAAGAATGCTTGAAAGTCCTTTATTTCATTAAATGACCATATTTTCCCCTGTAGCATTACACTCAGTTTTGCTGGGTAAGTGATTCTTGGTTTTAATCCTAGCTCCTTTGATCTCCAGGATATCATATTCCAGGCCCTTTGATCCCTTGAGGTAGAAACTGCTAGGTCTTGTGTTCTCCTGATTGTGTTTCCACAGTACTAAAATTATTTCTTCCTGACTGTTTCCAGTACTTTCTCTCTGACCTGGGAACTCTGGAATTTGGCTGTAATATTCCTATGAGTTATCTTTTGGGGATGTTTTTCAAGAGACAATAGGTGAATTCTTTTACTTTCTATTTTGCCCTCTGGTTCTAGAATATTGGGGCAATTTTGCCCAATAATTTCTTGAAAGATGGTGTCTAGGCTTTTTCTTTGATCATGGCTTTCAGGTAGTCCAATGGTTTTTAAATTATGTCTCCAGGATCTATTTTGCAGGTCAGTGGTTTTTCCAATGAGATATTTCACATTGTCTTCTATTTTTTCCTTTGTTTGGATCTGTTTTATAGTATCTTAATTTCTCATAAAGTCATTAGCTCCCAGTTGCTCCAATTGTATTTTGAAGGAGTTATTCTCTTCAGTGAGTTTTTGAAATTCCTTTTCCACCTGGTAAATTCTGCTTTTTAAGGCATTGTCCTCATTGACTTTTTTGGGCCTCTTTTGCCATTTGAGTTAGTCTATTTTTCTAGGTTTCATTTTATTCAGTTAATTTTTGCATCTCCTTTAGCAGGCTGTTGACTGCCTTTTCATGGGTTTCTTTCATCATTCTCATTTCTCTTCCCAATTTTTCCTCCACTGCTCTTACTTGATTTTCAAAATCCTTCTTGAGCTCCACCATGGCCTCTAACCAGTTCATCTTTTTTCTTGAAGATTTTTGATGCAGGAGTTCTGACTTCATTGTCTTCCTCTCGCTCTATGCCTTGAACCATTTTGTCCTCCAAGAAAGGATTCTATCATCTGTTTGTGCTTCCTATGCTTGTTCATATTGCCAGCCTATTACTTGTCTTTTGTGCTCTTTGCCATGGGAGAACTCTGCTTCCAGAATGGAGAGAGCTTTGTCCAAAATCAGTGTCCAAAATTAGCAAAGTCTAATTTTGCATCTGCTGGAGCTATGAGGAGGGTGCCGTCTCTACAGCTCCCACAATTTCTGGCTCAATAGCCACACACCCCAGCACCACCACCCAAGACTGTGATCCAGATCCAAGCAGGTCAAAGCAAAAGCGATTATCCTCTGAATGGCCACTTTGCCCCTAATGTCTTCAGTCCAGGAGCTCTTGAGGGAGACACATAGCACAGCCACTGCATCTCTGCTGCTTCTTACTGTGGGGGCATGGGCCAGACCACACTCTTATTTCCGCCCATTCCAACAGAGGTCCACACTTGCCTTTTACTTTGTCTTCGGCATTTATGGATTGAGAAGTCTGGAAACCTCTACAGCTGCTGCTGATTCACTCTCCTGAAGTCTGCTCTGGTTGCTGCTGGTTGAAGTCACCCTGCAGCCAGAACCACAGCTTATGTGTGTCTGTGCTAACCTCCCAGCTCATTGTGATAGACTTTCCTGTTTTCCTGCCAGGCTGCCTTCAGCAGGAGATATGTTTCTCTTTGTCTCTTTGTGGGTTCTGTAACTCTAAAATTGGAAGTGATTGGAGCAGGAGCTCTTGCCAAGTTTGTGCTTCTACTCCATCACCTTGGCTCCACCCTATGATACCATCATAATCATCTTTCAATAAACTTAATAGAAAACATTTTTTCTTATTCTTTAGAACTACAAAATCCTTTTCAGTTGAGGAGGAATAAGTAATAGGTTTACCTTTAATGATTTGATGATTGCCTTCAATTTTTCCCTTTGTTTGGATGTGTTTTATAGTATCTTGATTTCTCATAAAGTCATTAGCTTCCAATGGCTCCAGTCTAATTTTGAAGGAGATACTCTTCAATGAATTTTTGAAATTTCTTTTCCATCTAGCAAATTTGGCTTTTTGAAGGCATTCTTCTCCTTATTGGCTTTTTGGGACTATTTTACCATTTGATTTAGTCTATTTTTTTTAAGTTGTTATTTTCTTGGGTCAGGGTGTTGACTCACTTTTCATAATTTTCTTGCATCATTCTCATTTCTCTTTGCAATTTTCCCCCCACTTCTCTTACTTGATTTTCAAAATCCTTCTTGAGCTACTCCACGGCCTCTAACCAATTCATATTTTTCTTAGAGGCGTTTGATGTAGAAGTTTTGACTTTGTCGTCTTCTTGCTCTATGTTTTGAACCTCTTTGTCCCCAAAGAGGATTCTATGGTCTGATTGTGCTTCCTCTGTTTTCTCATCTTGCCAGCCAATTACTTCACTTGTGATCTCTTTGCCACAGTAGAACTCTTCTTCCATAGTGGAGAGTGCTGTGTCCTAATTTCTCAGGTTTTTCACAGATGTTCTCAGAGCTCCTTCCAGAGCTCTGTTGTGCAGAGAATAAAAGCAAGCCGAGACCTGGGTTTAAGATAAATTTAGGTGTGGATTTATTAAGCAAGTGTGCAACCACCTGGAGTGTAAACTCAAATCAGGCAGTGATTTTCTGCATTCACAGACTTGATTATATAGGCCAAAACCACAAAAAACACAATTAGGGAGGGGGCTAGCAGAAGCCATGACATACAGAAGCAAAAACCAGCCATTGGTTAGATCTATAGTTCAGGGCTAATTATGAAATGTGGTGCAAGGGTACAGGGGTACAATCTTCCTGTGACTCAGTGGTCCCTTCTAGAACAAGGAACAAGGTGGAGGGCACATGGTGGAAAGATCATAGTTAGTGCCTTCCAGAACAAGGTGGTGAGTCATGGGGTAAGGGGGAACTGGAAAGTCCCAGAATAGGCCAGGGTCATGTTCCGGGCAAAGGGTGTGGGGACACTGCTTGGTCACCAGCACAGGACAGGGTGGTCTCTATTTTATTCCATAACCCTGAGTTGTACTTGGTACACTCATACTGATTCTAGGAAAGAAATATATAGAGAGAGAGAATGCTAATAGGGAACTTTGCCCTGAGCAATGCCCAGGCATGCCTTAAAGCTGTTCCAAGATATAGTATGACATAGAATAGGGACAAAGACAAAAATATAAAAGGGGGCTTAATGGTGGGTCACAAATCAGGTGGTGTGCAGTGACCTGTAATTTGGGTTTGGGTACAACAGCAACTGTCTCAGAACTGTGAGGAGGACTTTATCTCCACAATCTCTACAAACTCTTCCACGCCAGGGCTCCTCACCCCAGGACCACTATCATGACCGCAACCAGAACCAACCAGGGTAAAGCAAGAGAGTCCTGCCTCTGTGCCAGCAAAGAGAATCCTGCGATTGCCCTCTGGACAGTCACTTGGTCCCCCAGTGATCTGTAGGCCTGGAGTCAGATGCAACCTCAGAGGCAGCAGTTGCATCCACTACCACCTCTGCCACCCCAAGGGCAGGATCTGGCTAGACCATGCTATTCTCTCACCCAGGATCAACAGAGTTCCCCACTAACCTTTTACTTTGTCTTTGGTGTTTATGGGTTAAGTCAGGAAACCTCACAGCTGCCAGTGATTCATTCTCCTGAGGTCTGACCTGGCTGGTCTTTACCACACGTCTGGGCCACGCGGGACTGTGCTCTACTCTCAGTTCAGTGTGATAGACCCTTCTTGTTGGCCTCCCAGGCTATCTTCAGTGGGAGATTTTTTTCCCTTTCTCACTTTAGGGGTTTTGTAGCACTAGAATTTGGTTACAGTCATATTTTAGAGGTATTGGAGGAGGTTGGAGAGGGAGCTCAAGCAAGTTCCTCCTTTCAGTCCTCCATCTTGGATGCCTATTTCAATAAATTGAATTAAGAAACAAGAAAAATAAGGCACATTATTAGTTGTGAGACCAAAACTAAAGGGGTCATTTCCAACAAAATCAACAATATATGACAGAAGTTAGAGGACCCCCCAAAAAAGAATGTAGCTTAAAAAAGACAGGATATAATTATAAAACTATAGAAAAATCCATAGAAATTAATTAGTTAGAACCAAAATTATTTAGAAGTTCTTTCCATGACTTCACCTACTTTTGATTAAAATTAAATTGTTGGAAGTTCAAGAGTTCTTCAGATTCCCTACTTTTAAGGTAGATAAGCCATGAGCAAATAAAAGAATTGAAATCTTTCAACTTTACCACATCTTTCCTCAATGACAATTTTGTACTCTTTGTGAGTGATGTATCCCCCTAAATAGGAGTTCTGTTTTCTTCTCCCTCAATGACCATTATTTGAGATTCAGATGATCTTAATTAACATATATTAGCTCTATACATATTTTAACTTCACTTAAAACATTAATAAAGTAAGAATAAAAGGCAGGAGAAACAGAAATGAAATAAGTTGTTTCTTATGAGAATAAACCTTGGAACTAGAAAAAATCCTAGAGGTCACATAGCAACAATATTTTAGAAATTAATGAATTGAAACAAAAAAGGTGTTTAATGTCATGGAGAAAAGTTAAGGTTGTCTTAGGAGACTGATTATCTTCACACCAACTGGAGGCTGTCAGTTAAAACAAAGTATTCAGTAAATTCTAGGCTTTTAAAAAACTTGGTGGGCTTTTTTTTGTTTGTTTTGTTTTGTTTTGTTTTTCAGAAACAGAGAATGTCTTAAGGAATTCCTACTTTTGTCCTGATTCTGAACTAGAAAGGTCATAATGTGTTTCCATGGAAACTTTGAAAGTGACTGTGCCATCTGTGACATCATGAAAGCTGAAGAATAGAACAAAGGAGTTGGTCTGACAATACTGGTTGTGGGGATGGAGGTGATCAGAAGTGTCTATTTACTGTAGTGCAAAAAAAACAGGCTCCTTGCCTGCAGATCATGCATGGTAGACTCAAAATTCCAAATGAAATATACTTTTGGACATAGGCAAGTAAGAATTTCTTCTACATGACAATATTTTTTTTCATTCCATTATGTTTTGTTTTTTCAATAATTTTTGTAAGTACATACAAGAGAACATAAATGCTTGTTAAATAAAAAAATCTGAAATACATACATACATACATATATATATGGAAATTCCTTTATCAGTCTCCCTTACATGTAATTTTTCAAAGTGCAAAAAGAAAAATGATAGGCAGAAATAAATGGCATAAGTTTGCTTCAGACACTAAATTCTGACATAAAATTTACAAAATATTTCAAAATAAGAAAAAGAAAAGATAAAGACAATGATTTGACTATGCAAGAATTTTCGCATAACCTCAGATTTTAAAAGGGTATCTAGAAAACATGCAAAAAGGTGTGGGGTAGGAGCAGGAAATGGCATGAGCTCCTACAACAACCACCTCCAATACCTGTAAAATATGACTCTAAACAAATTTTACACCTACAGAACCCACAAAGGGGCAGAGAGAAAGAAATCTCTTGCTGAAAGCAGCCCAGAAAGGCAACAGGACGGGTCTTTCACAACAAGCTTGAAGCCATCCACAGTCCCATATGAGCCACATGGCCCTGACCTGGGGCGGCCCTGACCAGTGGCCCAGACCATAAAGAGCAGACTTTAAGAGATTGAATCACCAGCAGCTGTGGTGGTTTCCAGACTTTTCAACCCATAAGGGCCAAAGAGAACATAAAAAGTCAGTGGGGAACTTTGTTGGAACTGGGTGATGGAAAGGAGTAGTCCAGCCCCTGCCCTCAGGGTAAGAGGTGGTGGAGGCATGATGGCTGCATGGCTGCCTCCAGAGCTCCTGGTCTGCAGATCATGGGGTGGGGGGGTGGGGGGGGTGGAGCAAGCAACCATTCAGAGGGTAATCACTATTACTTTTACCTGCTTGGATATGGGTCACTGTCTTGGGTGGTGGTCTTGGGGCAAGAAATGTCAGTGTACCAGAGCTTGTGGTGGCTGTAGAGAAGGTTCCCTCCTCAGACCTCTGACAACATCTGAAATAACCCTACTAATTTGAGACAAAGCTCTCTCCACACTGGAAATGGAGTTCTACTGTGGCAAAGAGTTCAAAAGTCAAGTAATTGGCTGGAGAGATGAGCAAACAGAGGAAGCACAATCAAACCATAGAAGATTTTGGGGGGGACAAAAATGATCAAACATGGAACCAGAGGAAGTCAACAAAGTCAAAACCCCCGCATCAAAACCTTCCAAGAGATATATGAGCTGGTTACAGACCGTGGAGAAGCTCGAGAAGGATTTTGAAAATCAAATAAGAGTAGTGAAGGAAAAATTGGGAAGAGAAATGAGAACGATGCCAGAAAATCATGAAATGTGAGTCAACAGCCTGCTAAAGGAGACCCAAAAACAGTGAAGAAAATAACACCTTAAAAATAGACTAACTTAAATGGCAAAAGAGGCCCAAAAAGCCAATGAGGAAAAGAATGCATTAAAAAGCCAAATTTGCAAGATGAGAAAGGAACTTCAAAAGCTCCCTGAAAAAGAATAATTCCTTCAAAATTAGACGGCAACAAATGGAAGCTAATGCTTTTATGAGAAATCAAGATACTATAATACAGACCCAAACAAAGGGAAATAAAAGGGAAGACAATTTGAAATATCTTGTTGAAAAAAATCACTGACCTGGAAAATAGAACCAGAGGAGAGAATTTAAAAATTACTGAACTACCTGAAATCCGTGATCAAAAAGAGAACCTAGAAATCATACTTCAAGAAATTCTCAAGGACAATTGCCCTGATATTCTAGAACAAGAGGGCAAAATGGAAATGGAAAAAATTGACCAATCACCTCTTGAAAAAGATCTCAAAAAGTAAACTCCTAGGAACACTATAACCAAAATCCAGAGTTCCCAGGTCAAGGAGAAAATATAACAAGCAGTCAGGAGAAAACAATTTGAGTATTGTGGAAACACAATCAGGATCAGAGAAGATCTAGTAGCTTCTACCTGAAGGGATCAAAGGACTTGGAATATGATATTCTGGAGGTCAAAGGAGCTAGGATTAAACCAAGAATCACCTACCATCAAAACTGAATATAATGCTATAGGGGGAAATATGGTCATTTGATGAAATAGAGGACTTTCAAGTATTCTTGATGAAAAAACCAGATCTGAACAGAAAATTTGACTTTTAAATACAAGAAGCAAGAGAAGAATGAGAAGGTAAACAGGAAAAAGAAATCATAAGGAACTTATTAAAGTTGAACTATTTACATTCCTACATGGAGAAACAATAATTGTAACTCATGAAACTTTTCTCAGTATGAGGATAGTTGAAAGGAATACATATGTATACACAGAAAGATAGATAGATAGATAGATATACATATATACACACACATATATATGTAAGTATAGGCAGGTATATGTCTGTATAAATACATATGTGAGTGCGTGTATATGCATGAACATGTATACATAGGCAGAGGGCACAGGACCATTGAATAAGAAGGGATGATATCTGAAAAATAAAATTAAGAGGTGAGATAGGAATATAATGAGAGAAGGGGAAAGGGAGAGATAGAATAGGATAAATTATCTCATATTAAAGAGGCAAGAGAAAACTATTACAATGGAGCGGAAGAACAGGAGGGTGAAAGGGGATGTGTCAATCTTACTCTCATTGAATTTGGCTTAAGGAGGGAATAACAAACACACTGTCTTGCTCCACAGGAAGGGGGGGGGGGGAGGAGGATGATACAGGGGAGGAAAAATTGTGTGAAAGGTTAGTAGGAAGCATACACTTTTGAAAAGTGTGAGGTCCAAGAAGAAAATTGTATAAATGGGGGGTGGGATAGGATGGAGGGACATAGAGTTAGTCTATTACAATATATCTACTATGGAAACATTTTACATAACTAATCATGTACAACCTATATTGAATTGCTTATCTTCTTGGAGGTGGTGGGTTAGGAGGAAAGAAGGGAAAGAATCTGGAAATTAAAATTTTAAAAACAAATGATAAGAAAAATTGTTTTCTACATGCAACTGGGAAATAAGTTATACAGGCACTCTGGTACAGAAATCCATGTTGCCCTATTAGAAAGTTAGAGTGGAATGGGGGAAAATATAAGAGAGACCAGATTAAGGAAAGAGGTATTCAGTAGGCTCACTATTTTGGGGTGAGGGGGTAGGGAAAAGACAGAGAGAAAATGTGTAACTCAAAATCTTGTGGAAATGAATGTTAAAAACTACATTTTTAGAAAAAAATCTAAACAAAGCAAAACAAACAAACAAAAAAGAACAGTTTTGGTATCAGCACTCCCTGCATTGGCAATGTTATAGTTTTTTTGTTACTATTATAAATTTGGCTTTCTGGTGTTTGAATTTTAATGTCTTGGTTTCATCTTCAAAAAAATAAAGGTGTGGGTAAACAAGGATGAATGCAAAATAGTGGTCCAGAATTTTCCATAGTGTCATGAAAACTAAAGCTAAAATTAGTTGATGCATACCAAATATATCTCTGCCTCTGCCCCTCTCTTTGTACCTCTATATCAATTATATCCATAACTTCATCCATATTTATATCCATACATGTTCCTATGACATTCTGTTTTTCACTTCTGTGTGTTTGCATAGGTAAACCACCATTCCTGGAATGTTGTCTCTTTTCATCTTTGCATCTTGTAATTCCTAAGGACTGCATTCAAATGCAACCTACTTACTACAGAAGACCTTTCTTTTTTTTTTTTAATAAATAAATTTATTTATTTTCTTGTTTACATCATTCATTTCCATGAGATTTTGAGTTACAAATTTTTTCTCCATCTTTCCCCTAACCATCACCTCAAAACAGCCATCTTACTTTATAACCCCTCCACCAATCTGCTCTCCCCTATGTCCTCCCCCTTGCCACTCTGACTTTCCGGTAGGGCAGGATGGATCTCCCTACCACAGTGCTGTATATCTTAATTTCTAGTTGGATGTAGTTAATAATAATAATTATATATTTATGTTTATATACACATATATATTTTTAACATTTGATGATAGAACTTTAAATTCTAGATTTTTTTCCTTCCTCCCTCGTCACCCACCCCCACTGGAAAGATAAGCAAATAAATATGGCTGTACATGTGTGATTATGCAGAACATCTCCACAGTGGGCATATTGTGAGAGACAGATTATATGTCCCTCCTTCCTATCCTGTCCCCCACCCCTTGTTCTATTCTCTACCCTGTCTATAGAAGTGTGTACTTCCAGCAACCCTCTGCCCCACTCTGCCCTCCCCTCCATTATCCTACCTCTCATCCCCATCGTCCCTACTCTCCTGTGTGGCAAAATACTCAGTTTAGAGTTTATATCATTCTTTCCCTAAGCCAAATTCAATGAGAGTAAGATTGAACCTTTCCCTTTTGCCTTCCTGTTCTTCCCCTCCATTGTAACAATTATTCCTTGCCTCTTCTATATGAGATGATTAACTCCATTCTGTCTCTCCCTGTCTCCTCTCATTCTATTCCTCTTCCACCTCTTAATTTCATCTTTTAGAGTATTGTCCCTTCCTATTCAATTGATCCTGTGCCCTCTATGTACACATACATACACATACTCAGATATGTGTTCATACAGATATATTAACCCTCCTATGTAGACATGTATATGTGAATACATATATAAACATTTGTATTCCCTTCACCTATCGTCATACTGAGAAACATTCCATAAGTTACAATTATCATTTTTCCATGTTGGCATGTAAATAGTTCGACTTCAATAAGTTCCTTATGATTTCTTTTCCATGTTTACCTTCTCATGCTTATTGTATTTGAGTGTCAGATTTTCTTTTCAGTGCTGGTTTTTTCAGCAAGAATGTTTGAAAGTCCTCCACCTCACAGAATGACCATATTTTCCCCTGAAATATTATACTCAATTTTGCTGGGTAGGTGATTCTTGGTTTTAATCCTAGCTCCCTTGATCTCCAGAATATCATATTCCAGATCCTTCAATCCCTTAATGTAGAAGCTGCTAGATCCTGGATTTTCCTAATTGTGTTTCCACAGCATTCAAATTGTTTCTTCTTGGCAGCTTGTAATATTTTCTCCTTGATCTGGGGACTCCAGAACCTGCCTGTAACATTCCTAGGAGTTTTCTTTTGGGGATCTTTTTCAAGAGGTGGTTGGTGAATTCTTTCAAGTTCTATTTTGCCCTCTGGTTCTAAATCATCAGGGCAATTTTCTTTGAGAATTTCTTGAAAGATACTTTCTAATTTCTTTTTTTGATCATGGCTTTCAGGTAGTCCAATAATTTTTAATTTTCTCACTTGCATGTATTTTCCAGGTCAGTGGTTTTTTCAAGGAGATATCTCACATTGCTTTCTATTTTTTTCATTTGTTGGATCTGTTTAATAGTATTTTGATTTCTCATAAAGTCATTGGTTTCCATTTGCTCCACTCTAATTTTCAAGGAATTATACTCTTTAGGAAGCTTTTGAGATTCTTTTTCCATCTGTCAGATTCGACTTTTTAAGGCATTCTTCTCTTCATTGGCTTTTTGGGCCTCTTTTGCCATTTGAGTTAATCTATTTTTAAGGTGTTATTTTCTTCAGTCAGGTTGTTGACTCTCTTTTCATGATTTTCTTGCATCATTCTCATTTCTCTTCCCAATTTTTCCTCCATTTCTTTTATGTGGTTTTCAAAATCCTTCGTAAGCTGATCCATGGTTTGTAGGAAGTCTACATGTTTCTTGGAAGCTTTTGGTGTAGGAGTTCTGACTGTGGTGTCTTCCTCCTGTTCCATGTTTTGATCCTTTTTGTCCCCCAAGAAGCAATCTAGAGTTTGGTCACTGTTCTTACTTTGCTTCCTTTGCTGTCTCATGTTGTTGCCAGCCAATTACTTGACTTTTTAGCTCTGTAGAACTCTGCTTCCAGAAGGGAAAGCTCTGTCCCTAATCACTGGGGTTTTCTCAGGTGCTGGAGCTATTGGGAGGCTGCCGGGTTTTTTTTGCAGCCCCCACCAGCTTTGGCTCACTGACAAGACACCCCAGGACTACCACCCAAGACCAATATCTGGATACAGGCCACTCAACTCAAGAGCACTTAGCCTCTGAATGATTGCTTGGCCCTCCTGCAGTCTGCAGGCTGGGAGCTCTGAAGCAGCCACATGGAGGGGGCTGCAGGGCCATTGTTTCTACTGCTTCCTTGCCCTGGAGGTAGTTTGGCCAGACCCCTTTTCTCCCCAAATTTAGCTGAGTTCCACTGATCTTTCACTTTCTTCTAGTTTCTTATGGCTTGATAAATCTGGTAACTTCCACAGCTGCCGCTGATTCACTCTCCTGAAGGTTTCCTCTGCAGCTGGTCCTGGCCACCACAGGGCCAAGCAGCAGTGTCAGGCTGGGCTGGTTTCAGCTCCCAGCATGCTGCTATGAGACCTTCCTGTCGAGCTGCCTTCCACAGTAGATGTGTTTACTGTATTTTTGTGAGTTCTAGAGCCCTACAATTTGTTTAGAGTCATATTTTATGAGTATTTGAGGTGGCTGTGTTGGAGCTTCAGAATCTTGTTGCTTCTACACTGCCATCTTGACTCTGCCCCACACTTGAATCCAGAAGATCTTTCTTATTGCTCCCACTGATTAGTGCCTTCCCTCAAATTACTTAGTATTTAGTATTTATATAAATTTCATATTAGCTTTCTGTGCACAATTTTTTGATAGAATTTGAGTCCCTTGAGGATAAGGACTAGTTTTATCTTTTTCTTTTTTATACTCCAAGCACCTAAAAGAATAATTTTCATATAGTATAGAATATTCTTAACAGTCACTGAATCTATCTACCTATCTATTTATCTATCCATCTAATCTATATGTGTGAATTTATGTGTATAAATGCATACCTGTACGTGTTCAATGTCCACTTTGATGTAATTATATTCATTCATATTAAATCTATTCAGGCATTTGGGTACATGTGTATATATGCACATATATACAAGTTTGCATGTTTTATATGTGTATACATACTTATATTTGCAGCTAAGATCAATTGTACTAGACTTAGAATCAGAAAGCCCTGAATTTGAATCCTGCCTCAAACATTGATTCACTGTGTGATACTGGGAAAATCAATTAAACTTTTCAATATCAGTTTCCTCATCTATAATTTGAGGATAATAAAAAGTCTACCTCAAAGAATACATGTGAAAATTAAATAAGGTAACATATTTAAAGTACTTTGCAAACCTTAAGGCACTATGTAAATGCCAGCTAAAGCTTTTTTTTTTGGGTAAAGAAGAACCAACCTTTACTTTTACTCACTTGCTAAAAGATGATGGACAATATCATGAAAACATGATATTTATATTAAATTATTTTAACTGGTTCCTTATTGAAGCAAGACAACCCTTTTATACATCCATAATTAATTCATAATGCCAAAAACTATGGTGGATTTTCTAAATCTTTTCATCACTTCTCAAGCCTCCCATGACTCCTTTCAGTTGAGATGCTTGACATATATTTCACTGAAAAAGTTGAGACTATTTACAAAGAACTCTCTATTTTCCCCTCCTCATCATATCTGCAATGTCGTCTATCACTATCTACTCTTATGCTCATTTGGAACATGAGTTGGCCCTTCCCCTTGCCAAGGTAAAGTTTTCTTTTCTTTTTCCTTTTCTTTTATTTTAGATTCAAATCCCAGAACACAAATACAGCATAGAGAAAAGAAATAAAAACACATCAAAAATTGAAATATTGGAAATTACATACAAGAAAAGAATAATAGAAGAAAAGAATGTAAGAACAAAAGCATTCAAAGAATACAAGAAAAGAAAAAATAGCATGTTGTGTGCATAGCAGAACATAAGAGAAGATTCAAAATGTATAACAATAAATTTTCATTTCAGGAAAGTCTGTAAGATACATAAAACACATTGTTTTGATAATTGTTCATCTTTGCTTGTGAGTTTCTTTTGTTTTATTCTTATGTTTTCTTTTCTTTTATGTTTTTATGTTTTATGTAGTTTTCCTTTGTGCTTTTTTTCCCCTCCCAAGCCCCCTCCAGAATGCTACAACAAAGTTTAGATGTGTTTCTCTATATCGCTAGGTATATACATACACATATACCTATATACATAAACATATAGACATATACTTTACCAAAAATATTCTGCTCCTGATCTTTGTTTTCATGTTTGTGCATATCTCTTCTTTCCTATGCCTCCTGTCTCCTCTACTTTACTTCTAGCCACTACCTTACCCCCTTCTAAGTATCTCTCCCCTATTTTTGCATTCTCATGAATTTAAACACTCTTCTATACCCCCTTTTATTCATTCTCTCATTCTCCCCTATAAAGATCCCACCCTTATCCTCTCTGCCCTGTCTGTCCCCATGTAATTTTATTTCTTCTGAATTTAGAAGATTTTTGTACTCTTCTAAATATATATATGTGTGTGTGTGTGTGTGTGTGTGTGTGTGTGTGTGTGTGTGTGTGTGTGTGTATTATTCTTTCTTAAACCTGTTCCTGTTGAAAGTAGGTTACCAGAGCTACCAGCCTCCCTCCTCAATCTAATTTCTCTGTATTAATTCTTCCTCTTGCACCTCATTGGTATAAAATAATTACTCTTTTTAACTGTTCCAAAATTGTTTCACTTTTAAAATTCATATCATATTCATGTTTATTCAAATCTTTTTTATGATCTATCCAATTATTAATAAGGAACTTAGACAGTGGTGGCTAGGTGGCACAGTGAATAGAGCACTGTCCCTGGAGTCAGGAGGACCTAAGTTCACAGCCGGCCTCAGATACTTAACACAAAAACTAGCCATGTGACCTTGGGCAAATCTCTTAACTCCAAATGCCCTCCAAAAAGAAAAGAAAAATAATCTCAGACATACATGTTACATTTTATATATACATACATACACACACACCCCCCCTATATACACATATATATGCATCTGTGTGAGTGTGTGTGTGTGTGTGTGTGTGTGTGTGTGTGTTTAGGAAACAGTCTGTCTTTATGAATCCCTTATTCTTTGGTATGTACCTTATCTTCTATTTCTCTTGGTTCTTGTATGTTGAATCTTCTATTAAGTTAAGGATGGTTTTGTTTTTCTTAACACAGTCTTGAAAGTCTGAGAGTTTATCAAACATCCTTTCTTTTTTTCAGTCAGAATAATACTTAACTTTGTAGGGTATGATATTTTGTGGCTAGAGCCCCAGTTCTTTTGCTCTTAGATATATATTGTCCTAAGACTTGTGATCCCTTACTGTCTCTGCTACTAGGTCTTGTATGAGTCTAATTGTGAGTCTAATTGCACCACCATATTTAAACAGTTTAATCTTGATGCTTTTAATATTTTATCCTTGATCTGGGGGTTTTGGAATTTGACTATGATATTTCTATGAGTTTTCTTTGTAGGATTTCTTTTAAGTGGTGAATGATTTATTTTTATTTCTACTTTATCCACTTGTTCTAATTTTCAGGGCAATTTTCTGTAATTATTTCTTCTATTATTGTGTCAAGATTGTTTTGTTATCATAAATTTCAGTTAGTCTGATTATTTTTATATTTTTTTTCTTCATCTATTCTCCAAATCTCTTGTTTTTCTTATAAGATGTTTCACTTTCTCTTCTTTTTTTTTTCATTATTCATATTTTGGTTAATTATTTCTTGATCTCTTATAATTTCTCTGATTTCACTTTGCCCAGTTCTAGTTTGCAGGGTATTACCTTCTTCCTTAAAATTCTGGACCTCCTTTTCTAATTGGTTGACTTATACAAACTTCTTGTTTTTCTTGGAGTATTCATATTTTTAAGTTTTTCCTTGATCTCTGTTATTTGGTTATTAAAGTCTTTTTTAATATTTTCTATGAATTCTGAATTCTTTTTGGGCCAAGGACCATTCTAACATTACTCATTGGGACTTTCTTTAGTTCAATATCCTCCTCTGAAGATGAAACTAGGTCATCTCTATTCTCACAATATCTTTCAATGTTTGGATTCTTTCTCCTTTGTGCTTTTGTGTGTGTATGTGGTAATAGTTTGATTTTTGTAATCACCCCTACCCCTGGGGTTTGGGAAATGATGCCTCTTGCTCCAGATCTTCAGTTTTCCCTTCTAGGCTGGAAGCAAAGCCAAACCTCCAAACTTCTATTAGTGTCAGCAGCCAGGGGCTTTCTGCCCCACTGTTGTGGTGCTCACCAGGTGTGTGCTAGTTCCTTCTCACCTCTCCCCCTCACTCTTTGTAGCACAGGTGGGTCTGGTGTTCCTTATCAGCAGAGGTGCCCTCAATATTCCCAGGCTCAAACACCCAACTCCTCTCACTATTGGGGGTAAAAGTTCCTGTAGCTGGGACCAAGGCAGCCTCTCAAACTGACTAACCCCAGGACTTCCTGCTTGTTGTTAAAACAGAACCTAGCCTGGTGGTGTTTACTTTTCACAGGGACCAAACCTGGTTCTGGGATTTTTCGTTTGATCTTCTCAAATTTTCCTAAGAAGACTCCAGTTGGCCCCTATTCTTATTTATCTCCACCCACACTTTGTTTGCCATGGGGTGATATTTTAATTCTTGGGTAGGGGGAATCTTGAGAGTTTGGAATTTTCTGCTTTATTCCGCCATCTTCCCAGAATCCTCTTGCATACTTTTCTTTATGAAAAATTAATCTCATTCCATCCTATTTTCTACAACAAATATTCCCCTCTATTATCCCCTTTCTATCACTAATCTTCAGTATCCCCATGTCCAATGCCCATTTCCCTACTGTCTACAAATTTATGTCTCTTATTGAAAAAAAAACAAACTTCACTTGATCTATCCATTCCCTTTTACCTATCACCACAGAATTTTTTTTTCTTTTTTCTCACTTCACTTCCCCTTCCTCTCTCCTTAACACTTTATAATCTGGCTTCCTGATTCCACACAACTCTATGCAAATTTGTCATTGTTCCCTTAATTGTCAAATCTATTGACCTTTTCTTAATCCTTATCCTTCTTGACCTCTCTGCAACTTTTGATATTGTTAATCACCCTCTTTTCCTTGTTGCTTTCTTCTAGTTTGACATTCATGACACTGCTCTTTCCTGGTTCTTCTCCTACTTATCAGACCACTCCTTATTATTTTCTATTGCTAAATTTTCATTCAAGTTGTATCTACTAAATATGGGTATCCCCCAAAACTCTGTACTGGATCATATTCTTGTCTCCCTCTATTCTACTTCATAGGGTGATCTTATTACCACCATGTATTTAATTATCTTTCTCATTTATTTTTCCAGCCCTTTCCATATTTCCTATTTTTTAAAACTTGGGTGTATCTCAGATTGTATCTAGCTTTCTTCTTACACTTTTATAAGTTCCAATATATTTGTGACTGTCTAAGGAGGCAAAATTTTCCATAGAAGATATTCAAAGCTAGGCTTATAGAATTAAAGAAATATTATCAAGTGACCCCAATCACACTTCTATTTTTGTGATACTTAAACCCCAAGTTAAAAGTATCCATTTATTCATTCAACAAGCATTTATTAAGCACCTTTTATGTTCCAGGCACTATGTCATATGCAGAAGATAAAATGCTAAAGCAAATATAGTCCTTGTATTCAAGATTCATTGTTTCTGTAGGAGAAAGAATATGCACATAGATAAATAAATACACAAACATGCACAAAGTATGTTAAAATTAGGTTATTTGGGGGAAGGAAATCACACATGGAGACTGAAGTTTGTGGTATCACTTGGACTTCTCCATGAAGGAAGATAGCATTCTAAGAGGCAAAGTTGAGGAAAAAATACATTGAGGCATGAGGAACAACCCGTGCAAAGATACAGAAGTGGAAGGTAAAATGTTATATTCGAGAAATTATAAATACATAAATTCATGAATTAGGCTAGAATGTATGCCTAAGAAACACTTAGAAATACATTATATATTACCTGATGAAACAGGAAGTTTGTCATGACAAATACACCTGCTGAAACTATAAATTATATGAAAACCATGGTGTGCAATAATTTAGATATTTAAGGTGGACACAGAATATGAAGGGCTTTTAAACACCAAAAAGAAGAGGTTTTATTTTTATTCCAGAGGAACTTCAAAGCCTCTGGTGCTTTTTGAGCTGGGGCATGAGATATTCAGACTTATGCTTTAGGAATGTAACTTTGGCAGGTTTGTAGAAGATTAATTTGATAGGAGAGACAGTTGAGCCTGGAAGGACAATTGGAAGACTGTTTGAGTAGTGTAAGTGAGCTATGATGTGGTATGAATTATCAGTCAATCATTCAATTACTCAACAGTTCCTATTACTGGGAGTCTGAGGATGGCTGGCAGATCACTTGAGCTCAGAAATTCTGAGCTGCAATGACCTAACTGATCAGGTATGCATATTAAGTTAAGTATTAACATGATGATCCTTTGGAATAGGAACCTAGCAGATTGCCTAATAAAGGGTAAACAGCTCAGGTTGAAAAACTGGGCCGGTCAAAGTTCCAACTGAAATCAGAGCAATATCAAACCCATGTTCCTATACTTCAAATCTTGGTCAGATAAGGCAGTTTAGTTTTTAAAATGAGAATGATAAGAGGTTGAGAGTATTAATATTGATGCTAGTGCTAGTGATGGTGATAAAAATAATGATATTTAAAATTAAAATAAAACCCAAAGTATATGATGAATGCAAAGCCTCTTTGATTAAATCTGACTATAAATCTAGAGGTTCTGTTCAAGACCAAATTATAACTTTATTATTCTTACCAGTTTATGCATTAAAAAAAATATTGAGACGTGAAATTGTTTACCTGAGGGAACTTCAGTAATTTGCAGAGCTAGAAATTAAACCTAAGTCTCCTGATGCCAAGTTTAATGCTCTTTTTCTTCTTCAATGTTCTTGCCCACCAGAAGCCATAGTTAAGTACTGGGTTCAGGACTATTTATTGATGATTTTGAAAAGTTAATTCAATCATAATCTAGATCAGACCTGTACAATTTTTAAATTTATTTGGACCACAGACATGTTAGACTAGAGACAGAGTGATTGATTTCTCGTTGATTTCTGTGGTCATGTGACAGCCAGTGGAAATCTTTGATAGGCAGCAATTGGCCTGTGGGCCTTATGTTGTTGTGCAGGTCCGATCTAGATGCTGGGAGCTGGCCTACTTGACAGTTAAGATCTCTTTTGCCTTTAAGACTATATTCTACAGATAGTTTATTAAGTAATCTGAAGAAAAAGAAAAATTACAAATGAGTAATAACCATAAAGGTTGCTCCAGATCACAAGTGATAGGAGAAATTCAGATCAAACAACTCAAGTTTTATCTCAGATCAAGCAAATTAGCAAAGATGAAAAAGGATGAAAAGAGTTTTTAAAAAATGAAAGTGTGGTAGAAACACAGGTACTCTAATATACTCTTGGTGATTCTGTAAAGTGGTTCAGCTGTTCTGGAATGCAATTTGGAATTATGCAAAAAAAAACATATTGAGTGCTCAGACCCTTTGGTCCAATGCTACCATTTATAGTATATACTACTAGCATTAAATTAAGTAATATTTGCAGTGTGCACTGTGTTAGGTACTTTTTTTGAAGGAAGGAAGGAACAAAGGAAAGAAAGGAATAAGTATCTATTTAAGCTCTTAGTATGTGCCAGGCATTGGGCTAGGTACTTTATAAATATTACTTCATTTGATCCTCAAAACAACCTTAGGAGATAGGTACTATAATTATCATAACTGTCATCATTTTACAATTGAGGAAAATGAGGCAAATAGAAGTTAGTGACTTACTTAAGGTGAAACAGCTAGTAAGTATCTGAGGCTAGATTTGTTTTCAGGTCTTCATGACTTGAGGCCCAACACTTTACCCATTTCACCACCTAGGCTCCTCATACACATAAAAAGAATTCAGAAATGGAAACAAATTAGATATCTATCTATTAAAGAGTGGCTAGCAATTTATGGTACACAAATGTACTATATGAATAAAGATGATGATTACAGAAAAGTATAGACAAAATTATATAAACTGAAAAAATGAACTGTAGCTATTTATCTATATAGCTATACATCATGAGAATAAGGACAACTGAGTCATGACTATAATAATGTATGTGGAAAGAACAAAATAAACAAAATTGAATGCTATTAAATTGGAATGAAAAAAATGTTGGCTGGTGCTGTATACACACACATAACATTTTCTCTTGATTATATGTGTTTATATATACATATTACACACTCATATGCAAATATTATTATTATATTTACATTGTATATTTTATACATACACAATTACAGCATATACAGTATGCTAATCAATAAATTAGAAAACATTTGAGAATATTAAACTTCAACATTTCAACTTGTTTTTGGTTAGTTCTGAATTCAAAGTGAAACAAAGACCAGGTTACACACACACACTCACACACACATATACACACATACACACACACAGATATATGTATGTGTGTATGTATATACAATATACATATGTGCATATATGCATGTACATGTGCGTGGCTGCAATGTATATGTATGTGTGTATGTGCATATATGTTTAAGTATACATACATATTTAATGTGTAAACATACATAGTGTATATGTACATACATATACGTGTATGTATGTAGTGTGTATATGTAGATGCACTTACACACATATACACCAGGAAAAAAGGTATTGGTTACTTAAATAAGTATGATTTCAGACAACTACAGATTCCTAACAAATTACATGTGATGAGAATTCATAGAGTGAATATCAAGACTAAAGACAACTTTAAAAATAATGATAGAAAATTTAAAAATGAACTAAATGAAGCAAACAAAAACTGCATAATTATAAATTAACCATGAATAAAAATGTACAGTGAGAAATTATTTAGAAAATCATTATAAATTATTCTTTGAATGTGATGCCTCAATATTGTTCTGTAGCAGCGGTTCTCAAACTGTGAGTCGTGACCCCTTTGGGGGTCGAATGGGGTCACCTAAGACCATTGGAAAACACATATTTCCAATGGTCTTGGGAACCAAGATACCACTCCTCTATCTGTCTCCAGGCGGATCTGCCCACATGCAGATATGCCCACATATGAGATTTAAAGGGTCGCAGCATTAGGAAGGTTGAGAACCACCATTCTATAGGGTGTTAGGGCAGAAGAATATATATCTTCAGAAAATCTTCCAATTTTATGTTGATACTTTAAAAATACAAAACAAAATAAAATAAACTCTAAACTTATATTTTAAGGGAAAAATACTCAATTTAAAGGAACCCATAGGATAATACTAACAATGATTTGAACATTTTCTAAATACAATGATTATCAAGCAAGCAGGCCCATGGGAAAAATATAAAAGAATTTGGAGACATAGTTTTTAAAAATTGAAAAATTAATTTTCTATTAAATTTTTAAAAATCAATAACTTCCAAACTTTTTTAAAAGTCATTAAGATAAATCAATCTCAGATTGGAATAGGACCTATCCAGAAAAATATAATGAACATTTCTATTTGGTAGAAGCAAAATGCCTTCATAGTCAAGGAATTGTATATTTAAATAGTGCAACTAGTTGTAAAATTAAATTATCCATCTCCAATTGAGCTATTCTCTATGTATATTTGAATAAAAGATGAGTTACATGAGAACTTAGCCCTTCTACTAATTACAAGTGTCCCTTACCACCATGGGGGTTGTATCCTAAAGCAATTCATTTTCTACAAATAGGTAATAGAACTAGGAGACATAATAAACTCCAATTCTCAACCATTACATGCCATTAAAAGTCAAGGATTCAGTAGATTCAGTGATTAATTCCTCTAGTAATTGCTTAACCTCTTTCCATCTATAGCAGCGATTCTCAACCTGTGGATCACAACCCCTTTGGAGATCGAACAACCCTTTCACTGGGGTTGCCTAAGGCCATTGGAAAACACATGTTTCTGATGGTCTTAAGAACTGAGATACTGCTCCTCTATCCGTCTCCAAGTGGGTCTGCCCACATACAAGTATTAAAGGGTTGTGGCACTAGGAAGGTTGAGAACCACTGATCTATAGATATCAGAGAGATGGAGAATAACAGAGAGAAAAACAAATAAAAGGGGAGGAGTGTAAATTAATGATTTTCAGAGGGCGAAGTGGAGGCAAAATTTTTATTTATATCATAATTGAGGATAGCATTGTATATTTAGGAGGGACCTTAGAGATTCTTTAGTAAAATTTTTTCACTTAACTGGAAAGGAAAATGAGCCCTATAAAGGTGAAATGACTCAACCAAGATACCTCAGATAGCATCTGACATAACCAAGGATAGAGTTGTAGCTATTTTGCTCTTAGCTCTTCCCTTGAAGTCAATTGTTTAATTCAATATGCCTCTGATTTCATTAATACACACTGCACTGACAAAGGTAGAACACTCTAACTTCTTATAAGGAAGAAAGCACTGGATTTAGAGTCTGCTAACTGATTTGATTCTTTCTCCCAGCACCTACTAGTTGAATTGTCATAGGTCAGTCACATAACTTTCCTAAAAATTAAAGTTGAGGAAGAGTGAGTTTAGGGTATTAAAGGGAGCACAAATATCTGTGCTGAATTCTCTTAGTATATAGGCAAGAGTTGACAAAGAGAAAAAACTTGTGAATCAGTCACTGAATTCACTAAAGAAAGGATGGTACCTTGGAGGTCAGAAGAGAAGGGCTACCAGAATTTTGTTTGGATAGTAGATAAGAACTGAGTGAAACTCAAAAGAGAAATTTCTTAGTGGTGTTAGTACAGGGAGAATCTGGAAATGGTCATGGGAAGCAAGGACCATTCTAACTTCCCCAAACAAATGAGTGGGAGAAATGAGTCAGAGTTGAGCAGGTGCAGGAAAAGATAAGGATGTTCATGTCAGCTGGATGGATTCAGGTCTCATTAAGTGGGGAAAAAAAAGTAAGGAATGGGAAAGAAAAAAGATTTAGTAAGTGCATTGTTTGGGATTTGGGACCAAGGTGATGGAGTAAAAGCAGGGACTTCTTTGACCTCTCCACCCAAATCCATCCAAATACTTGTCAAAAAAAAAAGACTCTAAACAAATTCTAGAATTGCAAAACTCACAAAATGACAGTGAAACAAATCTCCAGCCCAAGACAAAGTTGACAGGAAAGGTAAAGTTGATAGAAAGGGTCGATCTCACTGCTCTGGGAGAAGAATACAGTCCAGCATGGGCCGTACCAGCATTGACAAGGTGAGAGCAACCCTCAGAAGACTTAATCAATGGAAGCTGTGGTGGTTTCCTGACTTTTTGGCCCACAACACCAAAAACAGCACAGAAAGTCAGTGGGAGGGGGCGGAGCCAAGATGGCAGCATAGCAGCACCAACATATTACAGCTGTCACATAGCCACCCTAAAATACCCATAAAATAGGACTCTAAACCAATCCTAAAATTCCAAAACCCACACAAAGACACTTCCCACTAAAGTCAGCTCGGCTACGAGGAACCACATCAGCACTGCAAACCGAAACCAGCCTGGCCTGAAGCCACGGCTCTGCCCCGGGGGCGGCTGGACGGGAGGAGCAGAGGAGCGGATTAACGGCAGCTGCAAGAAGCGTTCAGAACTAGGCCAGTGGAGATTGCGGGGAGAAAAGCATCTGGCCAAAAGGTCTCCAGAGCGGAAAAGCCAAAGGCAGAGGTTTTGCACCCGCCTCCACGTTGCAGCTTCCCGCTCACGGCCTGCAGACAGCAGGGAGACTAAGCGATTGTTCTGAGGCCAAGAGCTCTTGTGTTGAGCAGCCTGGATCTGGATCGCAGTCCTGGGCCTTGGTCCCGGAGTCTTCATTATGCAGTCAGCCGTAAGTAAGTAGGAAGAGTCCCAGCATCTTCCTGAGAGCTACAGCAGCCGGGAGAACCCTAGCGATTTGGGACAGAGATTTCCCTTCTGGAAGCAGAGCCCCACAGAGATTTAAAAAAAAAATCACAGACTGAACAACCATGAGTAAGAATAAGCATAAGAAGCAATGTAAGAACAGCTCCCAAACACTTGATTCCTTCTTTGGGGAAAAGTAAGATCATGGGAGAGAGAGGGAGGAGGAGAGTGCAGCCAGAGCACCCCCACCAGGGGCCTCCAATAAACATGAAGAATGCCTTAAAGCTAGAGATGAGCTGAAGAAGATTTTCAAAACCAAATA
>CM053580.1:345151415-345201874 GCA_028627135.1 Pseudochirops cupreus | reverse complement strand
ACCTCACTTGTGGTTTTCTTGGCAAAGATACTGGAGTAGTTTGCCATTTCCTTCTCTACCTCATTTTACAGATGAGAAAATTGAGACACATCTCACCAGTCAGATTGGCTAAGATGACAAAACAGGAAAATGACAAATGCTGGAGAGGATGTGGAAAAATTGGAACACTAATGCATTGTTGGTGGAGTTGTAAATTGATACAACCATTCTGGAGAGCAATCTGGAACTATGCCCAAAGGGCTATAAATAATTTTGACCCAGCAATACCACTGTTGGGATTATATCCCAAAGAGATCACAGAAGTGGGAAAAGGCCCCATATGTACAAAAATATTTATTGCAGCTCTCTTTGTGGTTGCAAAAAACTGGAAATATAGAGGATGCCCATCAATTGGGGAATGGCTGAACAAGCTATGATATATGAATGTAATGGAATACTATTGTTCTATAAGAAATGGGAAGGAGATGGACTTCATAATTACCTGGAGAGGCTTATATGGACTGATGCTAAGTGAGAAGAGCAGAACCAGGCAAAACCTGTACATATGATGACCAACCTAGATAAACTGGACTTGATAAACTCAACAATGCACAGCTAAAGCCAACTCTACAAGCCTCAGGATGGAAGGAGATATCTAAACTCAGAGAAGATATAGAAAGACTATAGTTTAAATGGAGACTGAAGTAAAACATGCTATCGTTCTCTTTCATGTCTGGTTTTGCTTTTATTTTCTTTTCCCAGTGATCACTCATTGGTTACAACCCTTCTATATAACCAAACTATTGTACAATGTGAAAGTATTTGCAGATCCTATACATGATTGCACACCACCATGGGGGGAGCAGGAAGGGAGGGGAGAAAATCTGAAACTCAAGTGAATGTGGAACTGAATCTTGTAAATTAAAAGTAAATAAACAAGTCATTTAAAAGAAAAAAAAAAGAAATTTGAGGCACTCAGTATTAGTTGACTTGCCGAGAGTCACTACATTGTGGCTGAACTACTGTGACTGAGGCTAGATTTGAACTAAGATGAACTTTCTTGACTCAAGGTCTCACACTCTATCCGCTGTGCCACCTACCCGCCCTATCAGTTCTGTAAACAACTGAAAATGCACTTCTTATCCTGAACAAAAAAAATCTTTTTAAAGTTTGCAAGAAAAAAAAAAGCCTTTTAGTTTCAAATTTCCTCTTGTGCTGCAATAACAATATTCTATCCCTTCAGTTACTTTCATTTTATAAAGTTAAGGTGGTCCTATTATTTAGTTTTTAAATTCCATTTGTTACCTCTTTCCAAAAATCTCTATTTTCATCATATATATTCTCTTTCTGCTTACTCTAGACCTTTTTCTGATTTGTGACTCCAATAATTATCTTGTCTGTTTTCTCTGTGTTCTCCATGCTATCAAAAATTCCAAGTTATCCATTCTAGGTTCTCTCCTCAAGACACTTTCTGTCACAGTCTTGTAGGATATATTTCATGGATTCCACTTTTCCATTGTAGCTAATTTCCAGAGCAATTATTATTATTATTAATAACAAAAATTAATATCAACATATTAACAATAGATAATTTTATATAGCACTTATTGTCACTCAGGCACCATTCTAAGCACTTTACTTTTGTAAATATCTTTTATTTATTTCATTAAATATTTCCTAATTACAAGTGAAAAAAGTTTTTACATTTTTTTTTGAGTTGCAAGTTATCTTTCTTCTTCCTCTCCCTTTCCCACACTAGAGAAGGCATGCAATTCATATCAATTATAGGTGCAATTTCATGAAAAACATTTCCACTTTAGCCGTTTTGCAAAAGAAAACACATAAAAAACGTATAGAAAGCTTTAAAAGTATGTCTCAATATACTTTTAGATTCCATCAGTTCACTCTCTGGAAGTGGATAGCATTTTTCATCACGCATCCTTTGAAATTATCTTGGATCATCGTCTTCAGAGTTGTTAAACCTTTCATAATTGATCACCCTTACAATAATGCTGTGGCTATATAAAATGTTATCTGGTTCTGCTCTCTTCACTTTGCATTAGTTAAATCTGCCCAGGTTCTTTTTTTTTTCTTCTGAAACCATCCTACTCCTCGTTTCTTATACAATAATATTCCATTACAATCATATACCGGAGTTTGTTCAGTCATTCACCAATTAATGGACATTCCTTAGGTTAACAATTCTTTCCTACTGCAAAGAGCTGCTACACACACACACACACACACGCACACACATACACACACACACACACACACACACATACAGTACTTAGAACTTTTTCCATGTTCCCCTAATTTAATTTTTATGTTACCCTTTAGGCCTAAATCATTTGTACATTTTAATATACCTTATCCAGGTATATGGTGTGGTATGTTGGTCTATGCCTAGTTTGTGCAAAACTGCTTTCTAGTTTTCCTAGCATTTTTTCCAAATGGTGATTTATTACTCCAAAAGTTGGGATCTTTGGGTTTATCAAACAATAGATCTCTGTATTCATTCACTACTCTTTATTGTGTACCTAATTTAATCCACTAATCTACCACTTTATTTCTTAGCCAGTACCAAATTGCTTTGATTATTAGTACTTTGTAATATAGTTTGAAACCTGGTACTGCTAGGCTGCCTTCCTTACCAAATTTTTGTCATTGATTGCCTTGATATTCTTAACTTTTGGTTTTCCAAATAATTTTATTATTGTGTTTCCAGCTCTATAAAATATTTTTTCTTTTTTCTGCTTTTTCATTTCCTTTAATTTTACCGTGTACATGTAAAGACAATTTTCGATGTTTGTTTTTACTTTAATTTTTAGTTTCCCTCTGCCTCCCTAATCTCTCCCCATCCTGTGACAGTAAGCAATTTGATGTAGGTTCTACAAGTTCAATCATGCAAAATATATTACCATATTTGACATTTTGTGAAAGAAGACATATACCCAAAGGAAAAAAAAAACAGAGACTGAAAATTATTATTCTTTGATCTGAATTCAGATTCCATCTCTTCTTTCTCTGGAGGTCGATGGCATTTTTCATTATTCCTTTGAAATTATCTTGGATCATTTTATTGCTAAGAATAGCTATGTATCCACTGTGATTACTGCAAAATATTGTTATTACTGCGCACCATAATCTGGTTCTGCTTACTTTATTTTGTATCAGTTCATATAACTCTTTCAAAGATTTTTTGGAAATCTGCCTGCTCATCATTTTTTATAGCACAGTAATATTCCATTACAATTACATACCACAACTTGTTCAACAATTCCCATTTTGGTGGACATATCATCAATTTCCAATTTTTTACCACTACAAAAAAAAAATATTGGTTTTCAGTATTTCTAATATAGTGTTTCATCGGAAATTTTTAATTTCCCAGTCTTCTAGTGCTTTTTTTTAGTTGCATGCACAATTGATTGATCTGTTCTTTCTCTGTTTCATATCTATATTTATTTAGAGATATAAATTTCACATATATAGTGCTTTGGCTTTATACCATAAATTTTGATATATTGTCTCATTGCTGATATTCTATTTAATGAAATTATTGATTGTTTCTATCATTTGTTCTTTGACCCATTCATTCTTTAGATTTAGGTTAATTTCCAATCAATTTTAATCTATCTTTTCATAGCCTTTTATTGAATGTATTTTTTATTGCTTCATGATCTGGAAAGGATGCAGTCAATATTTCTGCATTTCTGCATTTGATTTGAGCCTTTTCATCTCAATATATGTTCAGTTTTTGTGTAGATGCCATGTACTGCTGAGGAAAAAGTATATTCCTTTCTTTTCTCATTCAGTTTTCATCAGAATTTTATCATTTCTAACTTTTCTAAAAGTTTATTCACCTCCTTAACTTCTTCTTGATTACTTTGTGGTTAGATGTATCTATTTCTGTGAGATGAAAGTTGAAATCTTCTATTTCTTCATTTGTTTGGATCTGTTTGATAGTATCTTGATTTCTCATAAAGTCTTTTGCTTCCATTTGCTCCACTCTAATTCTGAAGGAATTATTCTCTTCAGAAAGTTTTGAGATTCTTTTTCCATCTGGCAAATTTGACTTTTTAAGGCATTCTTCTCCTCATTGGCTTTTTGGGCCTCTTTTACCATTTGAGTTAATTTATTTTTTAAGGCGTTATTTTCTTCAGTCAGGTTGTTGACTCTCTTTTCATGATTTTCTTGCATAATTCTCATTTCTCTTCCCAATTTTTCCTCCATTTCTTTTATTTGGTTTTCAAAATCCTTCTTAACCTGCTCTATGGCTTGTAGGAAGTCTACATGTTTCTTGGAAGTTTTTGGTGTGGCAGTTCTGACTATGTCCTCTTCCTCCCCTTCCATAAGAAATCTAAAGTTGGATTGCTGTTCTTAATTTGCTTCCCAAAGGAAGCATGTTGCCAGTCAATTACTTGACTTTTTAGCTCTATTGAACTCTGCTTCCACAGGGGAAAGCTCTGTCCCAAATTCCTGGTGTTTTCCCAGCTGCTGGAGCTATTAGCAGGCCACTGGTTTTACAGCCCCCACCAGCTTTGGCTCACTGAAAATATACCCCAGGACCACCACCCAAGACTGCAATCCAGATCCAGTCTATTCAGCACCAGAGCACTTAGCCACTGAATGATTTGCTTGGTCCCCCTGCAATCTGTAGGCTGGGAGCTTCTGAAGCAGCCATGTGGAAGCAGCTGCAGGCCACCACTTCTGCCACTTTCTTGCCCTGGAGATAGTTTGTCTGGACTGCTTTTCTATCCCAAATTTAGCTAAGTTCCACTTATCTTTCACTTTGTCCTCACTTCTTATGGGCTGATAGTTCTGGAAACTGCCACAGCTGCTGCTGATTCACTCTCCTGAAGTCTTTATCTGCACCTTGTTCTGGCTGCCCTGGGCCAAGCTGTGGTTTCTGACTTAGCTGGTTTCAGCTCCTACCATGCTGCCATGAGCCCTTCCTGCCGAGCTACCTTCAGTGGGAGATGTGTTTTTTGTGTAATTTTGTGAGATCTGGAGCCCTAAAATTTGTTTAGAGTCAAATTTTATGAGTATTTGAGGTGGTTATATGGGAGCTGTGGAGCTTTCCTGCTTCTACCCATTTAATTGAATCTTAATGTCTCATTGAGTCATTAGCTTCTGTTTGATCCATTCTACTTTTTAAAGGATTATTTTCTTCTCGTATCTTTTATACCAACTTTTCCATGTCACCAATTCTACTTTTTAAGAAATTGTTTTCTTCCATTTATCTTATACCTCCTTTTCAATTTGGTCAATTTTTTTTTAAGTATTTGTTTTCTTTAATGAATTTTTTACTTCTTCCCCCCACCATTTTTCATGCAACCTTTACCTTTTATTTGTGTTTCTTTTGCATAACTCTCATTTCTTTCCCAATTTTTCTTTTCCTATCTTATATGATTTTTAAAATCCATATTAAGCTCTTTTAGGAGTTCTTTCAAGGGCTTAGACCAATTGCTATTTCTCTTTGAGGCTTCACATGTAAGTTTTTGCCATTGTTGTCCTCTTTTGTGTTTGTTTTGACCTTTCATGTAGTAGCTTTTTATTGTGAAGTGTTTTTTCTATTTTATTCTTTTTTTTGTTTGTTTATTCATTTTCTATTTGCATATATTGTGACTTTTAAAGTTGTGCTTTTCTCCTGGGGTACAGGGAACACTGTCCCAAACTTCTTACACTGTAGCCCAGGGCCTAGGCACTGGTCTCCTGTAATGGCAAGCACGGAAGTAGTTCACACCTTGTTTCAGTTAAAGCTTCTTTTGAGTCTTGTATCAAGTCTGTTAAGAAACAGAATGTGTGAACACCACAACTTTTGAACCCTACAACTTGTTGACTCCTGGGGAGGAGCTAATGAGTATATAAGCAGAGCCCCAGGGCTACAGACAGGAAGAAGTGAGAAGAGGACTCTTGTGGTGGCAAAGTCAAGAAGGAGATAACTTGTGGTATCCCAGCACTCTGTTTGTCTGTTCTGTCTGTGCTGGTGTTTGTTTCTGATACTTTTTACAGAAGCTCTGGGACTTTACTGGAAGCCCTGAAAGAGGATTTTCTGGTTGTATGTTTACCAAAGTCCTGAAAGAGGGTTTTGGAGGTCCTGGGACTTTACTGATGATTTGTGCTGATCTCTTGGAGCTTATTTGTGGGTCTGTGTTGATTTCTATGTTGATGATTTGTGATGAGTTCTCAGACATTATTGGTGGGTTGAGTTGATTTCACAGGCAGATAGCGAATTGATGATGCCAGCAATATGCACGAATATTATTGTGGCTCTGTCAAGCTTTGTCTTCCCAGAAACAGGAACTGTGAAGGACTTGATGTGGATTGGACACTGCGAACTTCAATATGGAACAGGAACTGGACAAAGAACTGGACAAGGAGCTGGACAAGGAACTGGGAGCTGCCTGCCTTTGAACCCAGGTGACAGTTGGAGCTGGGGCCATGGAATAGGAACCATGGAAGCTGAGGGCCACCCTCAAGTCAAGCTGAAAGAAGACATTACTTGTATGCTGTGTACTGACTGACAAGATTATGATTTACTATGACCTAGGGGTGGAGAACTTTGACTTTTGTACTTTGTGACTGAATTCAGGATTTCTGATTAACTAAAAGAAGGTACTTTGTTTAAAACTATGTGACCACTTTGGTGAAAACTATGTGGCCATTTTCTGTGATAAGTTGTTGTGAATTCTGTATTTTGATTATCTGTGATAAGTTGTAATATTGTGAATGCTGTACCTTGATTTCTGTGCATGTTTTGCTTTGATTTGTTATTAAATAGAGTTCACTGTACTGTGAAATCAGAATCTTAAAAGCTGTTCACAATGGCATTCTTCTGAGAAGCTGCTAGTGCTTGGCTTTACACCTTGTGCACTGGGGTCTCTGGGCTGGGTGACTCTCTTGCTGTGCCAGGGCCTCTGGCCCTGATGGCTTGCCTGCTACCCAAACCCTTTGGTCTTGGCCTCTTGCATTCTGTATCTAGGTATCTAGGCAGTGTCTTGCCTACTGGAACAAGGGCTGGAGGCCTCATAGCTGGCTAAATTTGCCACTGACCTGCTGTTCAGAAACCATGAAGTCTTGGTATGCTAGGACTAGGCACCTCCCACCAGCTTGCCTGGATATTGTCTATACTAGGCTTCACTCCACTTTTACCTGAGTAAGACAGACTCTCTCTGCAATCCTTCTAAATTGTTTTGGGCAGGAGAATTGTTTTACCCCTTCCTTTTATAGGTTCTGCCACTCTAGAAGTAAATTTGAGATGTAGTTTAAAGGTTTTTGGAGGGAAATTTGGGAGAACTCAGGCACGTTACATCCTTTACATGCCATCTTGGCCTCACATTGGACTCTAAAAAGTATTTTTTAGTTAGTTCAATAGGTATGACACCAAATACGTAAATTAACTGAAGTAATTTGACATTTGTATTGTGTCATTTCAGCCTACCCATAAACAATTACAATTTTCAACTTGTTTAAATCTGAATTTATCTGTGCAAAAAGTAATTGTGTTCATATCATTCTTGTGGTTGTCTTGGCAGGTAGACTCTGAAGTATTTTATATTATGTATAGTTATTTTAAATGGAATTTGTCTTTCTATCTCTTCCTACTAGATTTTATTGTTAGTCTATAGAAATGCTAATGATTTATGTGAGTTTGTTTTATATCATTCAACTTTATTATAGCTGTTAATTGTTTCAACTATTTTTAGTATGATTCTCTGATTTTCTAGGTTTCTTTAAGTATACTATCATGTCATTTGCTAAAATTGATAGTTTTTTTTCTCCTCATTTCTATTCCAATTCCTTCAATGTCTTTTTCCCCTGGCTTATTGCTATAGCTAGCATTTCTAATACAATATTGAATAATGGTGGTGATAATGGACATTCTTGTTTCACCCCTAATCTTATTGAGGAGTCTTCTAGCTTCTCTCCATTACAGATAATGCTTAGTTTTGGTTTCAGATACACACTACTTATCTACAAGTAAGTTGCATTTATCCATTAGTTTTCTAATTTTTTTTTTTATAGGAATGAGTAGTATATTTTGTCAAAAACTGTTTTCTGCATCTGTTGAGATAATTATGATTTTTGTTTTGTTTTTACTGCCATGGTCAATTATTATGATAGTTTTCCTAATATTGAACCAGTCCTGCATTTCTGGTATAATCTCACTTGGTCATAGTATTTGAGCTTTGTGATATATTTATTTCATCTCCCTGCTGGTATTTTATTTTAAATGTTTATATCAATATCCTTTAAGGAAATATTCTATAGTTTTCTCTTTCTGGTTTTGTTCTTCCTGGTTTAGGTAACAAAATCCTATTTGTGTAAAAGGAATTGGATAGAATTCATTCTTTACCTATTTTTTCAAATAGTTTGTATAATATTGGGATTAATTCTTTCTTAATTATTTGATAGAATTCATTTGTAAATCCATCTGATCCTGGGGTTTTTCATCATAGGAAGTTCATTGATTAAAAAACAAAAGTTCAACTTTTTTCTAAAGTAGGTTTGTTTAAGTATTGTATTTCCTCTTCTGTTAATCTGGACAGTTTATATTTTCCCCATCATCCATTTCATTTAGATGATCAGTTTTAGTGATATAATATTGGTCAAAATAACTCCTATTAATTGCTTTAATTTCATTTTATTGTGCTACATTTACTATTTTCATTTTTGATGTTAGTAATTTGGTTTTCTTTCTTACTGAATTAAACAATAGTTTATTTTATTTTTCATAAAACCAGCTCCTAGATTTATTTATTTATTAGTTCACTTCTTAAATTTCAATTTTACTAATCTGAATTTGATTTTCAGGATTTCAATTTTGTTGTGTAATAGGGAATTTTTTCCAGACAGAGAATTTTCCCTCAGGTTTTTCAGTTGTACACTTAATTCATTGATCTGCCTTTTCTCTATTTTTGCTGCAAGTATTTAGAGATGTGTTTGTTTGTTTTTCTTTTTTCATTTTTTTTTGTTTTTTCCCCTGAATACCACTTAAGTTGCATCTCACAAATTTGTAATATCTAATTTTTGTTATTCTCTTTAATATTGATTTTTTCTGATTTGTTTTTTGATCCATTCATTTTCAGTATATTCTTTAGTTACCAATTAATTTTTAGTATATGTCTCCATGGTCCATATTTGAATGCATTTTTTATTGCTTCATGGCCTGAAAGTGGTGCATTTGATACCTCTGGTTTTTTTCTCCATTTGGTTGTGAGATTTTTCTTCCCTAATACAAGATCAATTTTGGGAAAGTGCTATGTACAGCTGAGGAAAGGTACACTTCTTTCTATTCCAATTCAGTTTTATCCAGAGGTGTGTCATAACAAGGTTTTTCTAAGATCCTTTTCTTCTCCTTTAGTTCTTTGTTGTTTTATGGTTAGATAAATCTAGCTCTGAGTTAGGAAATTTGAGTTCCCTCACTAATATAGCTTTACTCTCTATTTCCTCCTGCAATTCATTTAATTTTTCCTTTAAGAGTTTGGATGCTATTCTATTTGGCACATACATGTTTATTATTGGTATTAGTGCATTGTCTAGCATTCCTTTTAGCAAGATGTAGTTTTATTTCTTATCACTTTTAATTTGATCTATTTGGGGGTCTATTTTGTCTGAGATTATGATTGTTACCACTGTTTTTTTTTACTTCAGCTGAAGCATGTGTCTCTCTGTTTCAAATATGTTTCTTGTATAAAACTTATTTGATTGTGATTTCTAAATCATTCTACTTCTGCTTCCATTTTATGGGTAAGTTCATCCCATTCATCCCATTCACAGTTATGATTAATAAGTATTCATTTCTCTCCACCCTGTCTTCTTCTGTTTATCTCCCACTCTCTTTTAATCATGTCCCTGCCCTAAAGTTTGCTTTGCTTCTGACCACTACCTTATTTTATCTGCCCTCTCTTTTATCACCTCCCTCTTCTCTCATCTCTTTTCCCTTTTACTTTCATTTTGAGCAAGATAGATTTCTATTTCCAATAGAATATGCAATTGTATATACATATGCATTTATGTTTGTGCATATACACACATATGTGTGTGTTTCCTCTTTGAAATAATTTAGATGTGACTGAGGTTCCCACATATCCCACCTCCCTGCAACCTTTTCTCCTCCAAAAGTGTACTTTTACATATTTTTTTTATATAACTTAATTTTCCCCATTCTTCCTATCCTTTACCCCTTCTCCCAGGGCATTCTTCTTCCCTATACATTTTTTTTTACATCATCCCAATATAACTGACTCACTTCTGTACCCTCTTTCTATATAGAATCCATCTCTCTCTAATTCTTTTATTTATCTAATAATTATAAAGTACTTAGAAGTCACATGTATCATTTTTCCATATTGAAAGATAGGCAGTTTGACCTTATTTAATCCCTTATGATTTTTCTTTCATGTTTACCTTTTCGTGCTTTTCCTCTGTAATTTTTTTTTTATTTAAAAGTCAAAAAATTTTCTATTCAGCTCTGACCCTTCCATTGGGAATATTTGAAACACCTCCATTTATTTAAATGTCCATTTAATAACCTTTTGAAGAACCAAGTCAACCATATCTCAACCAGTGAAAGGTCTTCATATCCCCTCACTGTATATCTCTTTTCACTCATTGGAACATTTGTTAGTGGAACCATCTTCCATATTCTAAGAAGGGCCTCCTTCTTTTGTTTTTCTTTTTAATCTTCCCCGTCTTCTCCTCACCCCATTATTCTCTTTCTGAAACAAAAGAGATCACTATCCCCTCATTGCTATCCTTCATGTGTACACACCACATCATTCAAAGCACCTTCAGTCTTCTCTATTATCCTAATTCTCTTCCCCTTTAATGCACCCTTTCATGTTGCAGTGTGGTCACACAAAAGATGCGAAGGGTTTTTCTATATTCTGTCCATAATATCCCCTGTTTCATCTTCATTATTACCTCTACCAGATTTCTACCTTCATTTGTCTCCTTATGTACATTTAGGAAGAAGTCTATACTGGCCTCTCTGTTGTTTTCTCTTGCTTTTATTGTCTTCACTTGATATTTCCCCCCACTCCTTCTGCTTTTTTCTTATTTGGGGGCATTCAAGAGAAAAATAATCTCTTTAGTCCGGATTTTCTTTCTAAAAATATTTCCAACTCTTCTTCATATTTGATAATCCATCCTTTGTCCTACATGATTAAGCTCAGAAGAGCACTACAAGTCACCATGGACTTTGTTCTACTCAAGAGTGAGGTCCATTACTCTTTAGAACACATCATTCCATTTCCTCCTCATTTTTCTAGTTGGTGTGGCATAGTCCTATTATCCCAATGACCTTTCCTTTGTATTTGCAGGCATTTCCCCTGACGGCTTGCAGACTTTGTTTCTGAATTGAAATGTGATACTTAACCATGAGGAGTCTTGGAGTTTGCAGCCTTGTTATTTCCCCCCACTGGATGTGATCTATGAATATTTTCAATAGGACTTGCACTTTATGTGTTTAGAAGTTCTGGGCAGTTCTTTTCTATTATTTCCTTCATTATTACATTGTTATTATTTTTTTGTTCTATCATTTTTGCTCGGCTACCTATGATCCTCAGGTTGTATCTGCTAATGCTATATTCAAGTTTGACCTATTTTGTTAACATAGTAAGTATATAGCTTTTTAATGCTATTGTTTATTTCTTGCCTTCTTATAGGTTGACTTTTAATACTGTGTATTTACATTCCCAACACATTCTTTTCTCATTTGGTTTTTTCATCATTGTTGTTTGTTTGTTTCTTTGTTTCTTTGTTTTTGTTGAGGCTTCCCATTGCAGATTTAAGTTTTTCCATTCTGCTCATATTTGTTGTGCAGGACATAAATTCTGTACTCAAAATTCTCATTTCTCTTTTAAACCACACAGAAACCATTTGTTATGGTCCAACATCCTCAGATTCCACAGGGTCCCTTTTTTCATCAAATATTGCAGCATTTTCCTTTTTTAGAAGTTTTTATTCATAGATGCCTGAACTCATTTACTAGATCCAGTGGCCATATATTCTATAATTGTTAATGTTTTTTCTCCTGTATTTATCTATGCTTCAAGTTTTAGTTTTTCCTTCCTAAAATCTTTGGTTATTTCAATCTTTCAGTTTTACCCTCCCTCCCCCAATCCACAGGCAAACACTTATCTCTCATTTCCTGACTCCCATCTTTCTTCTTTGTGGTTTCCTTGGTGGTTGGATCTCAAAGTATTTTAAACTTCTTCAAATATGGTTCCTCAGCCTAGATCTCTGCCCCAAGTGACTTGTTGGAACTGGCTCCAGTTGGATATTGTACATGTTCCCTCAAACTTGCTTGGTGGAGGACTGCAAAGTTCCCCACATGCAGAGTGACTTATCTTGGTCACCTCTCCCTCCCTCTCTCTCTCTCTCTCTCTCTCTCTCTCTCTCTCTCTTTGTATCTCTCTCTCTGTCTTTCTCTCTCTCTTTAACTTCCTCTTTCTCCCCCTCTCTCACGTAGTTCTCTAGCTTGGAACTAGAAATTCAGAACATGCTTTCTCTGGTACTAGATATTCTAGATTATAGCCCCTGCCAGAATTTTGCTCCCAAATGAATGTTGCCAAATTAGCAGCCAACAAAACTTGCACAGCTTAGAGCCAGGGTAGGGTTATGTGGCCCTGGAAAGAAGGATGGGATGGGCTACTTGGGTAGGTTTGGTAGCCTTGCTTCTAACAGCGTGGGAGTTAGGAGAGAGAAGTTTGTTCAGGGTCAGTTTCAATTCCTGGGTTTGTGGGGATTTTTTTTCCTTATTTTTAACCTTCTTTTGGATTCTTTATATCCTAAATCATGGAAACACCACAAGGTCTGAAAGTTCATAGGGATCAAAGGAAATGTTTATTCCTCCATTTCATTACTCATGTGACATGGAACTTTGTTTAACTTTTGTATCTTTGACATAAATAAATACATAGCTGGCTTTTTTTTTTATCAAGTTCACAGATGATGGAAAATTGGGAGAAATAATTCCCACTCTAGAGAGACAGAATCGAGATTCGAAAAGACCCCACATGGGGTATCAACCCAAAGTTTAAAAAACACTGAAGGGATTGTGAGTGGAAAAAGTTTAAGAAGCCCTGTACTAGAGGATTATTTGTTAGGTATTTTATATATGTTTTTAGTTTGAGTTGTAGGAGATAATCATGATAGTTAAAATGTTTTGATTCTGTGATTTGCAATATGGGATACTGAGCAGATATCTCTAAAATTCATTGAGACAAAAACTGCAAAATCAGTCAGATTTAGATTTTTATTTATGTCCTTACTCATATATATTATAGTTGTCAACATGGTCATCTATGGGTGATGTTATATTCTAGTGATTAAATAATGTCAGCTTATCTGAGCTTTCTAATTAACCCACAGCATCATTCTTTAATAAATCATACAAAAACCTTTTTACCGTATGCACTGAAATAAGCTAGAAATACAAATAATTCATTAATCTCACTAAAGCACCTAACATTTCCTTTAATGTTAAGAATTATCTATTTACTTATCTGCATGTTTATGTTTACCTATCTGACATCTATCTACATATAGTGGTTATGGATAAGAAATCTATCATGTATTCATCTGTATATGCATGTAGCTAATAATCTTCTATCTAACTATATTGGTTATGCTATTATTCATGATAATTGCATATACATATAAATGTATACACACACATATATGTGTATACACACAGATATCTATATAACGAGGAAGTCACTCTCTGTAGTGAACAATGCACTTGGGCATACACATGATTTCAATTATAAAGGCCACTGGAAGACCATTTGCTGTAATGCAATAGTATTGAAGTGAGTAGTTACTTAGAGGACAGAGTTATGCTTAAATGATTTTCAAAATAAACTTGTTTACCAACCAGGAGGGACTACTATCACTTTAGAAAATTTGCCTGATGTTGGCTATATAAACTTCAAAGGACTGTGACTGCCAAAAATGTTGAAGAACTTTATTTTCCTTTGCTTACTTAAAGCTTCTATAAAGTACATATGTTTTTAGCAAACTGAATGGTGTGTGCATGTGTCTTTATATGTTTTCAGCTGAATTGATGTATTTCACACCAGAGTATTTCTCAGGATGAGATAAGGCAAAGCAGCAGTAGCTGATAGTTCCATGTACCACCTGGCAGTGGAATACCCTCCAGCTGGTTCTTCCCACTTTGGTGGTTATTCTGTTTATTTTTTTTTATACTTTTTTAGGGGGGAACACATTTCCATAGGCACCTGAAACACAAAATTTCCTGTAAAAAAGTCTCCTGGAAACATAGCTAAATTTTATCTTCTTTTTTTCACTACTGATATTGTGTTTATGCAGTATTAGCAAGGTAATACTGTGCCAAGAAAGAGACAACAGGGTTATGATCCATTAACATGCCTTGGTTCTAGCAGCTAATATTTCTGAGGAGATATGGGTCACTATGTAGAATCCAGTAAAGTAGCCAGGTCATTACAATACAGTCTTAAATTACCTGCAGCATCCCTAGTAAGGAGCATTATAGGTCTAGATCTATTCCCTAAGTAGACTGGATTGTTAGCATAATCTACTATTCCTGGTCTCTCATAAATAAGACTGGGAATCTATTTTTAGTAAAATGTCTCTAATTTGGCTAACAGAAAGAAGCCTAAAAAAATTAAGCTCCATATATTCAAATCCTATTAGGGCTGTGCCATATTGATCAATTAATCTATCTGTTTATCAAACAACAAGCATTTATGAAGCTCCTTCTATATGTAGGCATTGTGTTAGCTGCTGAGGATACACACACACACACACACACACACACACACACGCACACAAAGAATGAAAGTATCCCTATAGTCAAGGAGATTGCATTCTAAGACACTGGATTAGATATACAAAGAGGCCTGCTTCACCTTAACTATAAATTCATTATATCAGTTGCAGGTTCAGTATTGGCTCAGACAACTGGCATTTTAAAAAAATGAATCTCTCATTTGGCCTACACTGTTTTGCCCTCTGGGTGCTACAAGAACTCTTCAGTCAGAAAATATTCCATCCAAATTTACCACATTTTTGAGGGGGGATGGGTCCTTCTTTTGATTATATTCTTTTTTTTTTTTTGGAGGGAAGAAGGTAGGAAAATTGGAGTTAAGTGACTTGCCCAAGGTCACACAGCCAGTAAATGTTAAGTGTCTGGGGTCAGATTTGAACTCAGGTTGCCCTCACTCCAGAACCAGTGCTCTGTTCACTGCATTTAGCCACCCCTTTGATTACATTCTTCAAAGGTCTGTTATTCATAGATATTTCCCCTAAAACTTCAAAATGCATCATATGATCTATATTTGTGACAATGATCTGTACTGCATTATCAATTAAAAATCAAACAAAAAAATCTGGAAAAAGTGGAAAAAGGTTATTTTTGAGGTGGCATATATGCTTCTCCAAGTGCTATACTATGGATTTTAAAAGCTACAAGTATTATGTTTCTCATCCCATTTCTACCTCCCTCTTTTATCCCCACCCAGTGTTTCTTCACTACTTCCTCCTCCCACCACACAACAGCTAAAAATCATACAAAAATACAAAGTAATACTCTGTGTGTGTGTGTGTGTACATGTGTGTGTGTGTGCGTGTGTGTGTGTGTGTGTTGGGCTTGAAAGTGCTTAAAGTTTCAGAATCATTTCCACCTGCCTTCTTTTCTTTGATGCAAATTTCAAATTACTAGACTCAATATTTTATTTTCTATTCAGTGTTGCTCACTGGAGCAATTAAAGCAGAATGTTAATGTTGATGTGATGGGAATAACATCGTTTATGCCACACATTGTAGATTATTTCTTGACAAGTGTAGACACAGCCCAGCTGCCACAGAGGAAAATCCCACATAACAACCTTACTATGCATAAGCAAACGTATGCACTAAACTTTTGCGATGTTGTTTTTGAAAAGGCTCAACCCGCTGAAATTCTGAATGATTGTTTTCTGCCCTTTTCTTCTCTTTGGTTAATAGAAGTGTTCTAAGGATGCTCATTACAAGTTTCAATCTTATTTATGGTATTACCATATGTGCTCTTGAAATGGAATCAAATGCCTACATACACCAAAGGAATGAAATGATATGAAAGATAATATATAGCACAGTGATATATGTTTTTAAGATTGTAACTATAATAATAAGAATAATAATGATAATAATAAAATGTCCTGCATTTCCACAGTGATTTAAGGTTTGCATAATGCTTCACAGATATTCTCATTTGATCCTTACAACAATCTTAGAAGATAGGTGTTACTATTTTTCCCAATTTATAACAGAAGAAATTGAGGGAAAAAAAAGGAGTGTCTAAGGCAGGATTTGAAATGAGATCTTCCTGATTCCTGTTCCACAATCTATTTTAAAATGACAAATAGACATATATGCTTTTTAAAAAAGCTAGATATTTCTCTCAAAGAAGAATGAAAAATTTAGAAATTTGAGTTCATCATATGCCCCTTGATAGGTATTTCATTTGTCCTTTGATCATGAAACTTAGTCTTGTCCTTAAACAATTCATCGAGAAATACTTAGTGAAAAGTACAATGAGCTGTGAGAAAACAAAATTTCAGGTCCCAGCATTGTCACTATATTAATGCTGATTTTTATATAAATCTTAAAGTCAATATCTCTTTTGATCCTCATAACAATTTTATGCATAAAGAAACAGAGGATCAGGGAAATTGTCATGTTATTGGCCACACAACTAGTAAGTGTCAGGTGGGATTTGAACCTAGGTCATATTGAATCCTAAATCAGCAGTCAAATTAATTATTTGAACTTAATCATTACCTTTTCTATGACTCTATGACATTTTTTTAGCTATAAAATTAGAGGATTAGGGTCCTGTCAAAGATTCCTTTCAGTTACATAATTTTGTGATTTTAGGCACATATAAAAATTTATTATTACTAAGAATCCTATAGGATTCTACAGTTTTCAAAAATATTAAATCCTTATTAAACACTTAGTGGTTATTTTAGGTATCTTAAAATCACTTAGTGCATTTCTTTAATTATAAACTGAGGATATAATTGCATGCATAGGTTAAGGTTAAATCTCTAAATGTTGAAGACCAAGAAGTACTAAGAAAACTAAGATTTTTTTAAAGAAGTACAGTGCAGTACCAGTTGTTCTAGTTTCCTTAATTGTCATGTATCTTGCCATGTCCTTTATCTGCTTAGTGAATTTACAAGGAACACAGCAGGTTGTGAATTTTTAATAGGCCCTCTTCAAGGAAAGAAAAGGTCAGCATTAACATAAAATTCTTCTTAAAGATTTGTGGCACAAATGTTTCACAGCAGAGAACAGGTGTTGCTGAAAAACTAAAGCCTGCCACAATCACGATAGTCTAGCAAAAATTCTCTGTGTTAAATAAAATGAGCACTTTCATGCAACAGAATACCAATACCAAATCAAATCAATGTAATTCAGAAATGACTGTTTTATCAGCATGAAGCTTGCTTGGCATACAATATGTACTGCTGCATCTCGTAATTAAAAGAAATCTTCTTTTGGGGGCAAAAAAAGCAAAACAACAACAAAAAAAGATTATATGTTGAGACAGAAAAAGATAATGAACTTTGAAAAGTGAAATAACAATTTAGCATCTGCAACTTTCTTTTAAAAAAAGTCTTTTCTTAAAAAATTCACCAAGTTTTCCCAAGTTCCCAAGAAAAGGAGGGTAGTAGAAGGTAGGAAGGAGAGAAGAATAAAAAAGGAGTATAGATCTAATAGAGGAAAGAGAGGTAGAGGGGAAGGCAAAATACAATAGAAAGACAATATGTAAGGAAGTCAAATAGAGAGTGGAGAAGATACAGAAAAACAATTGGGTAAGGTTTAAGAAGAATTCCAGAAAGCGTGGTTTTCATCAAGGGAGAGTAGGGCCATGACATCTTACAAAAGTTATTATTATTTCCTTCCTTAGTTTCCTTCTGTAACTGCTTAGAAATCAGCACCAATAGCCTTTCATTACAGTTCCTCCATTTCAAGTAATGTAAGTCCCTTTATCTCCTGTCAGTTTCAACCAAGATAAGGAGCTTCTGGGGCTTAATTGGGATAGCCATTTGCCTCCAGAAATTTCTGTTTCCCCTCAGGGTCAACTCATTATTGTAGTTGCAGGCTCAAGACTGGCTCAGACACTGCCCTAATTTGAGAGGGTTGTTCCTTCATTTGATACCATTCTGTCAGCTGATGAAAACCGCTTCTTCATCCTGATAATGCAGGGATTTCTAATATAGTCTAATAAAATCCAAAGTAGTATAGCTACTCCTCTCTAGACACTCCTTTGTGATTTTTCTTCCACTGTCAAAAAAAGTATACAGAATGCATTACTTTGTCATAGTAGAAAAAAGTACTGCTCTTTCTTTTATTCAAAGTGTTAATAATGCAAACTGACAAAGGCCTAAGTAGGATGAATCTAATTTCTTCTCTGTAATACCAAAAATGCCATTGTGATCTTTTCTTTTGTTTTATATGATTATGTGAGAGGAACTACAGTATTTGTTGTGTTGAGGCTATATCAATGAACATAAAAGGACCCTTTCCTAGAAAAAACTCAAAGTATGTAAAATTTATATGTATATTCATATAATACGAGACAAAAGGTAGTAGTACATGCATTAAAGAAGTATAAAATGTCATAAATGTTTCTTTCCTGTGAGATTTCCTTTCCAGACTTTTACGTTATAGAATTTCAGTAGTATAAGATCATCGCAATTAAGTACAGTAGTATATACTATAGCCAAATCATGCTTTGATAGTCAATTATTTCAGCGGAAAAAATGGGAAAAAAAGAGGTCAGCAAAATTATATATACATACACACACATATATAATACATCTCTCTCTAAATATATATGTATATGAATATATATACATATGTGCATATGTATGTTGTGAAAATATGTATCAGGAAAATGAACTGATAACCAAAACAATGTAGAAGTACCTGCAAAGAACCTATATACATATTCCTCATGGATGCTTTCTTAAAGAAAATACAAGCACCATACAAAAGAGCAAAAGTAAAATTTATCATATTTTAACAGACAAGCTCAATTAGATCAAATATAAAAAGAGGAAGCCCACTCTGGGTCCCACAATTTTGAGGGCATTGAGAGAAAAATTCCAGAGTTCCAAAATCCAAAGTGAAGAGGCGAGGATATCAGATACATGAAAAAAAAATTCCAGTGTTAGTATCACTACCTCCCCCTCAACAGCAAATAAGAGAATACAAACAACTTTTAGTAAGTATGAATTTCTATTGAGAGTATCAGTTATGTAAGAATAATATAGACATACATCAAGGGAATATTTGCTATGAGTATCTGAGAGCAGCACTCAGGCATTTACATGGGATGAGGTACATTGGATCACTTCTTGATGATCTTATTCTAGTGGGCACAAGATCATGCAATGTGTTTTGTTTCTTGATGTAATACATACATACATACATATATATATATATATATATATATATATTTGTTAGTGCAAAATTGACTCTTTTATTATTTCCCATATGTATATAAAATTATTTAAAATTCCTCAAAAACTTTAACAGAGATAAACCTGATCAATGACCCTCTGATCATTGTTATCAAGCAACACATAAAGCAAGAAGAGGAATCTTCATCAAAGGTACTTGGCACTATCAGTGAGGAGATCATGCACAGATTCTGGAAGTGATGGCCAAGATTCCTTATAGACAGTGTATTCTCACAGATGCTACTATTTTCAAATGACATTTTGTTGATTGCATAAAGTCCTGGAAAATTGTATAGCATCCTAAACGGGATCAATAATCACTCAAAAAATGTTAGACAACTAGTATTTATAAATGTTGTAAATAAACATGTGAAACAAATAGATGAAGAATGACTTATTCAGTTGAATGGATAACAAGCAATTCATCCATCAAATCCATCAGTTTATCTATAAAGCTTAGGTAAACACTTCAAATTATGCCAAAATGGAATCAGATAGGAAAAGCTCAATGGCACTGAGAGAACTGAAATGCTTTTGTAATGATTCCAATCTTCTCCCTTAAACAAAATTCCTTCTTTTAACTCCCATATCCTTGTGATGCTGTTACTTTACAATGCATAATGGAGCAACACAATCTATGAAGAACTGAGACTACATATAACTTAAAAGACAATGAATTGCACAGTGTGAGCTGTATCAGATTACAAATGAGGAATGAAAGAATTGGAGAGAAATGGTATAAAGGATCCCATCAAAGAAATAAATAAATGAATGAAAAATAAAACCTCAGCAAAAACTGGACAGTGATATGGAAGAAACAAGATTTAGATCAACACCTCACATCTTATACAAAGAAAAACTCAAAATGAACATATAACCTGAATATAAAAGGTCACATCATAAATTAGATAAATATGGGTAGTTACTAGCCCCATGGGTAGGAGAAAAGACCATGACCAAATAAAGAGAGGATTATAGTAGATAAATTGGTTAATTTTTATTACATAAAATTAAAAGTTTTCCCCTTGCACACAAACAAGTCCATTAAAGCTAAGATTAAAAGAGAAACAACTATATAGGAAATTTTATGCAGATTTACAAGGTGATATTTCCATTCCATATAAGCAATTGATTCAGATTTATTAGAATAAGTGTCTTTCCAATGGATTAATACTCCAAAAGTATGAATAGATAGTTCTCAAGGAAAAGATCATTTATAGCCATATGAAAAATGCTCTTAGCACTACTACTACTTAAAGAAATGCAGATTTTAAAAAAGAAATTTCCATTTCTTATCCTGAAGAGTCACAAAGAAGACAAAAAATAAATTAATAAATGTTGGTGGAGCTGTGACAAAACACATACAATTGGTAGAGCTGCAAGTGAGTTCAACCATTCTGCAAAGCAATTTGGAATTACGCATAAAAATTAGCTAAACAGTCCATGCCCTTTGGCCACAGTATACTACTCCTCGGGCTAAAACCCAAAAAGATTAAAAAAAAAAAAGAGGAAAAGGTCCCAGATATAAAGGAAAATATTTGTGATTAATTTGTGGTGGCAAAAACAACAATAATGATGAAAACTGGAAACAAAAAAATACTCATCGATTGAGGATTGCCTGAATAAATTTTGATATGTTAAAGTGACATAATCTTATTGTGTTGCAAGAAATGAGTAAATATATGATGTTAAGATATATAAAAAAAGACATGAACTGAGTGAACTATGCAGAAATGAAGGAATATTTTTAAATATAACATCAATATTATAAAAATAAACAGTCTTGAATTTTTTTATAAACTGATGAATTAGATGAACAGAATCAGGAAAACAATTTACAAAATAATAATATTGTAAAAAACACAAATTTTGAGAGTTGCAAGAATTATAATCAATACAATGATCATTCATAACAAGATGATAGGTTTAGGGTGCAGAGTGAGACATGAATATTTTTGCATTTAGTCATTGAGGGAATTTATTTTGCTTGACAATGCATGTTTGTTAGAAGGATTTTTTTTTCCCCAAAGGAAATGAGGATGGGAGGCCAAATAGTTGTTTTGTTAGAGAGCTTGGTAGAGGTGATTCTATAAGCGTGAAATGTTGTGTATACTTTCAGATGAGATCACTGTTTTATCTTACTATTTGACTTTGTTACCAGAGACCTCCCATGGAATAGGAGTAATCTGTTAATGTTTGGAATTTAAAACAAAACCTTAATAAAAATTTAAAACAAAATTAAAAATCATTTGGGCATATTGTAAAAGCAAAGTGAAATCCCATTTCTTTAGTATCTCTAAGAAAAAGTAAGGAAAGTCACCATCACTTTGTTTGGACCCTCATGCTGAAATTATGAGAATAGATTAAGGAACTCCATAAACTGGGTAAGAACAATTTAGTTTGTTATCTGTATTATTGGGAAGGAGGGCCTATCATCAATTAGATCAAAGATCCATGTGATAGAGCAAATCTTTTTGTTTTACTCTTTTACTCTCTTGGTTAATTCCCAGAGTTAGATGTATCTTCTAAAACATGTAATTTACTTCTCTCTTTTCATAGCCTTCCAAGTACAATGCTTATGTTAAACAGAAAATAACCTGTCTTCTCTTGGTAATAGCAAAATAATGAGGAGGTTGATAGTGATGATGATGATAATATTATATTTATGTTAGTATTTACCCATCCATCCTTTATGCTTGCATAATAATTATTAGATGCAGTTCATCCTCTACTCAATTGTCAAAGTGGTCTACCTTAAGCACAGGTCTAACCATGCCAAACTCATACTCAAAAAATTCCATGGGCTACCTAACCCCTCTAAGATCAGATATAAAATTCTCTGTTTGAAATTCAAGAGCCCTCATTAACTCTGCCCTCTCTAGTCTTTTTAAACTTCTTCTCCTCCCCATCATGTACTCTAAGATCCAGTGACACTGGCCTTTTTGTTCTTTTGTGAACAAAATACTCCATGTCCATACTTTGGGCATTTTCACTGACTATTTCCTGTGTCTGGAATACACTTTCTCCTTATCTCTGCCTCCTGACATTCCTTGGATTCAAGTTCCAGCTCAAATCACACTTTCTAGAGTCAACTTTGCCAATTTTTCTTAATTCCAGTGGCTTCTCTCTATTATTTCCAATTTATCTTGTGTATAGCTTGTTTGTGCATAATTGCTTGGGTGTCATCCTCTAGATTAGACTATGAGCTCCTTGATAGTAGCAACTGTCTTTTTTATCGCTGTCTCCTTTGCACATAGTAGCTGCATAAACATATTTGTTGTCTATCTTGGGGGTGGGTAGTATGAACCAAATTTAATTCTTAATTAATTTAGGATCCTTTCTCTGAAATATTTGAAGACTATGATAATTTTCCCCTAAGGCTTTTCTTATCCAGGCTAAACATCCCATTTCTTTCACGCAGTGTTCATATGGGGTTGTTCCATGGTCCATAACAGTCTTCCTTACTGTATTGATCTTTTCCAGCTTGTTAATGTCTTTCCAAAAATGTGAAGCACCACACTGTACACAACACTTTATAAGTTATAAAGACAAAATAGTACAAGTAAATCATGAAAACATCCTTCATTGATGAGGCATCAAATTTCAATGTTTATTATTATTTTGGGGGTGGGATAAGGATTGAGATGGTTTCCAGGTCGTTCTGCTGAGTCTCATTGAGAACTTTCAATTCAATAAACTCCCTCATTTTATACATATTTTTATTTAGTTATTGCCATGCTATCCTGCATTTACCCAGCTATTTTTTTTTTCAACACAAGGATAGGACTTTTTATTGGAGCATATGTTTGAATCTGATAGAGGCAGTGCAATACTATGAAAAAGCACTGGTTTCTTTTACCTAGGAAAACTTAGGTCTGAGTGTAGTATCTGATACTTAATAGTGACATGACAATTTATAAGTCATTTTATTTCCCTGTGCCTTTTAGGGACACAGAAAAAATGTAAAATCAAAATAGTTCTACTTGTATAATGTACCTTACAATGTTTTGGTGAAGAAAAGAGTTAAGAAATTGTAAAGTGCTATTTAAGTGTGAGTTATTTATTGTTATTGTTGCTGCTATGCTTGTTTGAAATGGCTACTTTATAGTATTTTGATAAAAATAGTCGGAGATTATATCACTATCTTGGTATTCATTTAAATTTAATGACCTGTAGAATACTACACATGTGGATAATATGACTTCTGTAAGTAAATATAAGTATTGTTATTAACTTATTTAAAAAAAACTCACTGAAAGGATCTTTGAGAAGCTCTAGTCACAAACTGGATGACAGTGATCACCTGTCCAAGGTTCTGATATTGTCAAAATATGAGTGTTTTGAAAAATATTGCCATGTACTTTTAAAAATGAAGAATATTTGATATGACACCATCTATTAATTTATCATATTTTTCTTTTTTAATGGAAATATGAGAAAAAGAGGAAATATAGAAAGGCAACTACACAAGCAAGATAGTTTTCAAAGCAGTATGTAGGTAAATACATATATAAATATGTATATACACATACATGTGTGTATATCTAAATAAAAAGCAAGTAGTGTGAAGTGAATATTCATGGGTTCATATAGAAACCTTATTATGTTCACCTTTGTATATGGAAATCCTCTTTTTTAGTGTTTAAGGTGAAAATTTTAAAAAGCAAAAAGGAATAAAAAGAGGTCACCTAGAAGATCTATTACCAAATTGCAAAATTTGAACATTATGTCAGACCTCATTAGTCATCTAGTTCAACTCATATACCACAGGATGCCTCACTACAATGTTAGCCAGCAGTGATCCATTATACATATGTCTTCATATATATATGATGGATCATCTAATCCATCCTATATATGGACAAGAACACTGTCCACAATGTACTCAACAATTTATCATCCATTCTTTGTGTGGAGACTCCCATTGAGGGAGTTTTTGCTAAAGCAGTCAAAGTCTGGTTTTTTTTTTTTGATATCTTGTATTATATTCAGTGCCCATCCTATCCCCATGTTTTCCTGTTAAGCTTGTAGTATTTTAAGCTAAAAAAATATTTTGCCTGTGGGTACAAATGTAAGTGTGTTCAACCCTGTTCTGTCCAATTCAGAGAAGAATGAGGTTCATATGATGCCTACTCCCTCTAGCTTTTCTTCAGAATTTTTTATATTCTTCTTACATTCTGTAATTAAGAGAAATATCAAGTATTATTCCCTTTCACCTTTTTTGGTTTATTTTCCTTTACCTTCATATTTTCCCCCATTAAAACCCTCAGAAGGAAGCCAATTCATTAACATATCCTTTTTTTTGTGAATTCACCACCTCAACACCGTTTAAAAAATTAAAATTCTGAGGGGATGCTTGTTTCTGTTCCCCATTTATCTGTTAGCATTGTATTCAACTCCATCTAGTTATTTCAATAAATTGATTGTTTCTAGTTTTAGATTGTGACTTCCTTGAGAGCAAGGACTGGATTGTTTTGTTTTGTTTTTGTCTTTCTTTGCAACTCCAAATATTTGCACAACTTTGGCGCACAATGTATGTTTAATAAGTATTTGTCACTCACTTCATTCTTATATTTTATTTTTATTTTCCCACTCAGATCTGTTCTTTTGATGAAGAATATTTGAAAGTCTTTTATTATATTAACGGTACATCCCCTCTCTCCCCTATAGTATTATACTTGGTGGTGCAGTGTTAATTATTCGTTGCGTAAGAATACATCATTTGTTTTTTGGAATATTGCTTTGTATTTAGAATATTGTCTTTTAGAATATTGTGTTGTATCCCCCTCTATTTTTTGTGTGTGTGGAAGCTGCCAAGTGTAATCTTAATTTATCATTCTTTAAAAAAATCTAAAGACAATGAGCATGCCAAATAGTTTGTCCTAATTCCATGTTTATTATTATTGTTGTTGATTCCATTCTCCCCCACGCCCCACCCAATGGAGCTAAGATAGGAACAGTCCTATGACAAATTACTATCTTGATATTATTCTTTCATATTTATTATTTTGTGGACAACCAAGCAGGTGGATAAAATGGGTGGGATTTTTTTTGGGGGGGGGGATTGAAAGAAGATCTTGAGAAATGAGTTCTTACTCTGTAGGGTCTCTTAAAGCATTGTTAAGACTTCTGTAGCAGATACAGTGACAGCAGTACTGATGATTATCTCCCCTATCTTCACTGATGGATAATTAGTAATCAAACAACCCTAAAGTTAGACTTAAGAAAGATAGGACACAGAAGGAAAAAAAAAAACTGCCACTGTCTTCATTTTTTAATGTTACTACATTGTTTTGTAGTTCAGTGGAAACAGTCAGAGGAGCTGGGTTTGAATCTCTGCATAATATTAGACAAGTCATTTATCCTCTCTAGGGTTCCTTCATCTATAAAATGAAGAATTTTAACAAGTTGGGCTTTTGAGTTCACTTTCAGTTCCAAATGAGTCATACACTAGTGATGCCTAGTGAATGTAGAAGTCAGTGGTTAAAAATGTACTGGGCATTATTGCTCACATGTATGCATAATCAGAATTTTTGAGAATACATTTTTTCCCCAGACAACTGTTATACTATTTTACCACCTGCATACTAGGTATTCACACTGTCTTTCAAATGATCACATGATTAGTAACCTCTTTAATAATAAGAGAGGGATAAAAACTTACATTTTTTAATATAATGTACTTCCCTTGAGTAGTACACTTTATTAAATTAGATTCATAATAAATTTAAGTATTTGTTTATTTCAATTACACTAAATTATCCATTATTCATTTTGCTGTTCATCTTACTCTCTTATGATATTCCTCGGGAATCTACTCTGCTTTTACTGTAATTAAAGGTTCGGGTTTTTTTTTTCTTTGAAAATAACAGACATTCAAGTAGAACAAAATTTTCACTTCTTCACTTATAGATTTTTTTTAATCTGCCCCAATAGAGCAGAAATGTCCGTGAAATTAAGTAATTTTTTAAAATTAAAAAAATTTTAAAGGGACCATCTAACAGAAATCTTTAGATAGAATTTTGCCTCCAAAGTAGTTTTCCTTCTTGAATATCCATAACAATTAATCATTAGGAATTAAGAGAAACTCATTTATTTTTATATCTCCAATCTATTGTGGACATTCTGATTCCTTGCTCATTACAGTATAGACAAACCTGAAAACATCTCTCTGAAAATGCCCAAATAATAATACTCAATTCCTACCATCCAGCGATCTATAACCAAATATAGCTTATGTTAACCAAATTATAACGTTTTAAAAGCTACATTTTTCTCTTCTGTGTTTAAGGCTCCAAAATATTATTGTTTTTAATTTTACAAAGTTCGTAATGAAGTGGTGATCTTTGTATTGAAAAGATGCCATCACAACTACTGAGCTTTTGTTTTTATCATGTAAACATTTTCTAAGTAGTCTGATTTAGCTCCATGAATCAATCCTTATTGAGATGAAGTAGCTAGATTTATATTGTGTTTTATTGTCTATAGGGTCTAGCACAGTGCCTAACATGGAGTAGCTTATTCATGCTAATTGGTGGATAGATCAAAATAGGGAATTTTCTAATGAGCTGGCTATTTTTTGTATGTTTATTAATAGTAAATGGGGGGAGAGTAAAAATATTTCGAGCTCAGTGTTCTCATATCAAGTGCCAGGAAAATAGTTCTGCTGAGAATTGTGGGCTCAGTTGTGGTCAGTTCCTAGGGAGGCTATACACCAGCCTGTACTTTGATTTTTTTCCCCAGCAAATTATATACTGCCACAATACTGTTATACACTTGTTTGTGTGTTAACATTTTCCTCTAGTTTTTTTGTTTATTTGTTTGTTTTCTTAATGTATATCTTGACTAAATTGTAAGCTTCTTTAAGACAAGAACTGGCATTTTATGCTTCCTTTGTGTTCTTCTTAATGCCACATGTATCTGAATGGCTGATTCCTGTCAGATTGTCCAAGGACCACTGTGACATTAGAAGCGGCCTCTAGAACACTTGCTAAAATCCTATTTTCTTTCTTCTTTGTCCTAGAAATTTAGCTCTTGTTGCCTCAACTCTGTAAAAGCTCTAGTTGGATCCTCATAGTCTTACTTATATGTAATGTAATATAAGTAAATAAAAAAGATTTTTCTTGGAATTTCAGAAAACAACAAAAGCAATTTAATAGTGAATCTTTTTTTGATTTTCTGTTTGTAATTTATTCCTTCTAGCTTCATTCAGATCAAGATAAGGGAGATGGATCACTCAAATATATTTTATCTGGAGATGGAGCAGGCACTCTTTTTATTATTGATGAGAAAACAGGTGACATTCATGCCACTAGGAGAATTGATAGGGAAGAAAAGGCCTTTTATACCCTCCGTGCCCAGGCTATTAACAGAAGAACTTTGAGGCCAGTGGAACCTGAGTCTGAGTTTGTCATCAAAATACATGACATCAACGACAATGAACCAACATTTCCAGAGGAAATCTATACTGCCAGTGTTCCAGAAATGTCTGTTGTAGGTGAGTATTTATTTGATGTTTTTTAAACTATTTTCAAGAAAGAATTATCAAATAAAATATTATGATAAAATATTTTGTCAACACTCTAAGACAAATGTTTTATTCTCAGAGTTACTAAAGAATGAGAAAACTGATCAAAACTTTTATGTGAAAATTTGATATTATATTGAAGAGGATATTTTTTTCTTTGCCTGCTTTGAAGTTAAACAAATTTGGTTACAATCACCATAGAACTTTGTTATAGATGATAAAGCAATTATTACCTAGTTAACTACTTCGTCAAATCATAGCCCCAAAATATTGCCACTATATATGGAAACATGCCTGAGATAACTTAATAAAAAGATGATATAGTTTGTGTCCTGGTTTAAAAGAAATAGGTACAATTCTGAATTTGATATACTCTTGAAAGTATATCCTGTAGAAGAAACCAATTGCTAATTTTTCTTGTGAGATGATGTCATTGGCCAGCTAAATAAATAAGATGATGTTTTTACCAAATTGCCAAGTAGAGATTTATTTAAAAGGTCATTATGAAAGCATCTGACCCTTCAAATGTTGAATGAAAACTAGAGTTTTTGCTCCTCCTTGTGGTACTATGCAGAACTAAGCTGAATTTGGATACTTTAGGTACTTCTGTTGTGCAAGTCACAGCTACAGATGCTGATGACCCTTCATATGGGAACAGTGCCAGAGTCATTTACAGCATACTCCAAGGACAACCATATTTCTCTGTGGAGCCTGAAACAGGTCAGGAGCAAAACTATATTTTTTTCATTTATTATATAATCTTCATGATCTTTATGAGGTGGGAAAAAATGAGAGAACAAAACCCAAAAACTATTTTGAACAGTTTCAGAGGGGAAATATTATAATGAATTAATGTCTTCAAAGTTAAATGACAGAGATAGAGACAGACAGAAGACAGACAGACAGACAGATAGATAGACAGGTAGATAGACAAATACATATATATTTTGCTTTGATATATTTAAAACTGAATTATAAAGATAGTCTAATATAATATTTGTAAAGTCCTTTGCAAACCTTAGAGCTATATAAATGCTAGTTATTATTTTATCTAATTAATGTTATTTTTAATCACAAAGTGGAAATGGTTGGATATAAATGATTTGCACTGAAATAGATTAATTTTTAATTTCAACACTATATAAAGTGGTCTTTTATGTCATTTTTTTTCAAATTAATGTTATAGGAATACAAACGCTAGCAGTACATAAAATGAAGGCTTTGCTGTAGAATTGTACATATATTGGGAATGCAAATAACACAATAACAATTTTTGGTGATGTTGGGTTTTTTTTGTTGTTGCTGTTGAAGGCATCATCAGAACTGCTCTGCCAAACATGAACAGAGAAAACAGAGAGCAATACCAAGTTGTTATCCAGGCAAAAGACATGGGCGGCCAGATGGGTGGATTATCAGGGACTACTACGGTGAACATCACGCTGACTGATGTAAATGACAATCCACCTCGATTCTCCCAGAGTAAGCTGCCTTTAATAGTCCTGCACTATCAATGCCTTAGAATAAAAGAATTAAGAAATCTCCATCTGGTTTAGTTTAAGGAAAATCTAGATTACAGGGTACTTGTGAAAGAAAGACTTATGTACTGATTTATTCACTGCTATTAAACTAGAAAATTAAATGTTAGAGCCATGTTTCATTCAGAAAATAGTTTTATGCTCTTCACACAGCTTCACAAATATATTGTGCTTTTTAGAATTGTTTGTTAAAATAGGATCGGGCTCCAAAAGTCAATTCTTTCATTTAATGAAAGACAATTTATTTTTCACTAGGAAATAAATCAGGTCACAATTTTCCAGGAAAGGAAAAGGGACGTGTTACTCTCTACTTAGAAAGTTTAATCAGGAAAGCTCTAACTCTGGGGAAACATAGCTCAAAGAAAACAATAGCTAATTAAAAACCTCCCAGTATAATCTGAATGAAATTTTACATTCTTATTTTTGACAATATAAGCATGTCAAAACAATATGTATAATATTTTAACTTTTAATAGTGCAGCCATTAAAATGGTGACCTTTTCAGGAGCATCAATAACTTCTGTTCTATTAGAGATTTTTTGTGTTAGAAGTTAGGACAGCAAAAACAGTACTTTTCAATTTGGTACATTTTTCCTAACATTTAACTGACTAGGTTAGTGTGAATGATTCACGAGTATTCCACAGCATGTCAAGAGATGTAGAGGAAGACCCCTAGCATACTGGATTGAATAATTGTGAAAAATTTATAGGAGAAAATGAAAAAGAGTCACACAGTATGAGAAGACCTGGAGAAGTTACAGTCTTTATTTATGGAAACATACATATGGATTAATCTGAATTAATAGAATCATGAACTTATTTGTTTATACTTTATCACATAAAAACTAGATTCTAATAACTATTGAATTTACCTTCAGTCGTGTTTCTCAAGTGTCAAATTTTTGAATTGCTCCCCAAAAGTTTCATTTAATTATTATTTACTACCAACTTAAGAATATTTCTAATATAATTATTAATTATAGATAAAGCCCTTTTAAGTGACCACTTACATGGAGGTCTTGGTATGAAATTTTAGGACTATGGAAATTTATAGCTTCTTAACTGGAAACCATAGAATGAAAATTAAGTACACTATTTTTTTTTAATAGCATACATATATGTAACTATGTTTATCATTTACTTACTCCTCTTTTTAACTGTACCACAATTATTTTAATCTCTTCTTTGCTTAAGATGTGTTACCCTAATTTATGTTTATAATTATTTGTGTTGGTTAGAAATGCAGTTCAAGATATAAGGCTTACTTCATTTGCCAATACTAGCTACTGTTCAGATTTGTTCTTGACATTCCTCTTGCCAAGGGTACATTGGTATATCTGTAGTTCCAATATAACGCATTCATCAGGATTATCTGTTTATCTCTACAAGTAATCAGGATTTGCTGTGTCATAACGAAGAAAGAAAAAGGTATGGATATTACCAGTGAAGAACAATCCTTTGTTGTCTTGCATTGTCATTAGCTGTGTAAACTCAGAGATGTCCAAATAATCTTGCCACACATTTTCCTAGTCCTTATTTCTTCTCAGTTTGACCCAATTGTCAGTAGCCTGTCAACAGTGGGTGATGGAAGGAAGGTACTGGATAGAAGTAGCTAATTCATTCATAAACATTCAAGTACAAACTTATTATTTTAATTTTAAAAGGTATGATCTTACAAATGAAATGTATTTTCTCTAGCAACCTTCTTATACTTGTAGTAGAATTAGATTTTATTCAGCATTTACATACATGTAGAGTGAAGCCAGACCATGTACAAATAAACCAGCTAAACAGAAAAATGATCACATGAGACCACCCAAAATGCACAAGCCTAACTTAGTAAGAGGTTAAGAAGTATGGAGTTCAAAACAGAGTTGTTGTTTATAACTGCTTTTATTTAATATTGTAGTTTTTATTTTTCATTTTGGAAATATAACAATCCTTTGTCTTCATATCAGTAGCTATATGAACCCTGCACTAAGCCAAGATTTAAGATTTTCTCTCCATTCTAATTTTTCATATATGTCATATGGCATAAACTGGTATATGTCATAATTGAGTAATAAATTTGAACTTGTCAGTAATAATGGTAATAGTAACAATGTTTATGGTACTAGTAGTAATAGCAGTTTGCATATTATTTCCACAACTTTCAAGATAATTTCATATAGATGGATTATTTGAAGCTTATAATTCCTATGTGAAGAAAGCAGAGCATAAATTTTATAAACATTAAATAGCTTTCCAAATATACATAGTAAAAAGTTGTATAATTCAAACTAAAGCCCGAATCATTATATGCATTGTTCTCTCTACTATTAGAAAGTGCTTCCATATCTTGCATTATCAAATGAAACAATATATTTGAAAATATTTTTAGTAATAAAGGACTCTACAGATAATTAAACTCTTATCACATAAGTTTATATGCACATTAATATATGGTTATTGGAATTATTTTCTGTTATATGTAACTTTGCAATTTCTTAAATTTTTTTTCACAAATATTATTTCATTTAACTCTCACTTCAAAAATCTTGGCAAGAAAATGGTTATCACTATGTTTTTTTCGATGACAAAACTGTGGTTTGAAAAGGTTAAATCACCTGTGCAAGTGCACAGAGCTAAAATTCCAAACCAGATATCTGGAGTTCAAATTCATTGGCCTTTTCATTATAATGTACTGAGCTGCTACGTAATCTCTAACTTAACCTCAGTATGGAATTTAGATAAGGTTTTGTTTTTATAAATATGTGCATATGTATTTATATGTATATAAATGAAGATGTAAAGAGAAGAGAGAAGGAAGATAGGCATTCAGATTCTGAATACCCGAGTTCAAATTTTACTTCTGATATTACTTGTAATAATCTTGGGCAAGACAACCTTTCTTGACCTTGATTTCTTCATCTGTAAAATGAGGCACTTGGACAAATGGTCTCTAAGGTTCTTTCTATTGTTAAACATGATTCTTGAATTGGTAGATGATGAAGGGCATTTGCAGACTTTTAGCTTTGTTTTTCCTCATTCTTCTAAGAAGACACACTGAAAAGAATGAAGTTTAATATAAGATTTTTTTAGAGGGCATAATGACAATTGAATTAAAATCCAATTAGAAATATCTTTAAAATGAAGTTTTCCTGGATATGGAGTCTATGGAAGAACTTCATGATTCAATAGAGGTGGGTTACTAGGAATAGAACTTAAGGAGGAGACAATTCTGCATCAGGTAATAGATCTCACAGAGGTAGATCACAACACACACTCCAGCTGAGAAAGTGACTGCACCCTTGGAGATCACTGGTGAGTAAAATATTGACTTCATTGTTCAGCTTATGGATATATGAAGTATCCACATTTTGTGGTGAGAATGTTCCTTGCACATGAGTCAAAAAACATTAGATAATAAAGTCTAGCAAGAAGGAAAAGAATATTATGATGAGGTGTGATGAGAGAAAATTCATAGTTTAGAATGTATGTCTATTCAACTTAAATTATACCTAGAAATTGCTGACAATAAAATATTCCATTTGAGTCAAACATCTGTGTTAATTGAGGTAATATTGTGGGTGAGTTTTATGTTTCTTTAGATGAAAAAAATGTTCCCCAATATAATCAAAGGCTTACGAATTATACAAGCATGTGGTAAGTATCTACTGAGTAATAGGTGCTGAGCTAGGCACTGACCATACAAAGACAAAAACTAAACACCTTTTGATCTCAAAGAGTTTGTATTCTCATGGAGAAAACATATACATAAATAAACATGTATAGAATAGGAGGCAGTCAGGAAGTATTGCACCTGAAATCAAGAAAACCTGAGTTCATACCCTGCCTCAGAACCTTGCTAACTGTATGACCCCTGGCAAATTGTTTAACTACTTTGAACTACAGATTCCCTTTTGTAAAATGGATATAAAAGCAGACTTGCAGTAACACAGAGTAAACATCAGCCGGGCAAATCCAGCAACATCTCCCCCAAAATGTTCCAACAGACCTGTGGGACAGCCTACCAAACTAACATTGGACTGATAAGCCAAAACTAAACACACCTTGAAACCAACATCATGATGTCATTGGTCTTCTTTAAAAAGGGAGAATGAATAACAACAACATGACAACAACAACAACAACAACAAAAGCACCTACCTCACAGAATCGTTGTGAAGATCAAATGAGATAACAAAAACACAACAAAAATGCTTTGCAAATCTCAAAGTGCTATATAAATCCTAGCTATTACTATCACTATCATTATTATAATTAGCAGCTAACTAACTTTAGTGGATAGAGTATTGAACTTAAAGTTAAGAATAACTGAATTTTGGGGCAGCTAAGTGACACAGTGAATAGAGCACTGTCCCTGGAGTCAGGGGGACCTGAGTTCAAATCCAGCCTCAGACACTTAACACAAAAACTAGCTGTGTGACCTTGGGTAAGTCACTTAACCCCAATTGCCCTCCAAAAAAAAGCTAAAATAAAAAAAAAAGAATAACTGAATTTGGAGCAGCTAGGTAGCACAATGAATAGAGCACTGGCCCTGGAATCAGGAGGACTTGAATTCAAATCTGACCCCAGCCACTTAACACAAAACTATCCACTAGATCTGTGACCTTTGGCAAGTCACTTAACCCCAATTGCCCTACCTTTCCCCCTCCAAAAAGCAAAATAAAAGAAGAAAGAATATCTGAGTTCAGATAGCACCTCAGGTACTTAATAGCTATATGACCTTGACAAATTATTTAAATACTACCTGCTTCAGTTTCCTCACTTCTAAAATAAAGATAATAATAGTATTTACCTTCCAATATTGCTGTGAAGATATAATGAGATATATATGATGACCTTTACACACTTTAAAGTGATACGTAAATGCTAGCTTAGTATTATTATTATGATTATTATGACTGTAAATTTGATGAAAAAGAGCACTGAATTGAACTATTGCGGCCTGCAGATAATTTTGTAACCGTAACTACTGCTATTAGAAGGTTGTATTTTCATTGGTAAGATTATTACTATTTTTCAAGATGAGATTTTTAAACTCATAGATCTTCTTCAAGGAGCAGCCTCCCTAAGTGCTAAGAGGATAATATTTTTTTTACAATATGCCATAATTTCAAAAGTTAATTTTATTTGGAAATATGGATAGAATCAGAAATTTGTCTTTGAATGACACTTCTAACAGAAACTATGTGACCTCAGAAAATTTGTATAACCTCTCTGAGCCTGTTCTCTCATTTGTAAAATAAATAATTTTCTACCTACAGAAATGTTAGAAAGAACATGATTTCAATACACTAAATAATTTTAAATATAAAATATTTCAGCAATACAACATGATAACCAAAGAGCATAAATAGCCTTCAGAAATGTAAATTTGACAGCAATTCCTAGTCACTGGATGCAGTATTTTGTTTTGTTTTGATTTTGTTTTGTTTTCCTTCTCACTGTTAATTTACCTAAAGATAGGATTTCTATTTACTTTCCAAGAAATTCTCTTCAAGTCAGTACCTCAGGTAGTGAAAAGACAAGTATGAATAAAGTTCCAATCCCAAGGTAATGTTTGGATGATGACATGATGGATGATGATAATTATAAGAATATTTTCATTCCTAAGAAACACTATGCAAAAATTGTGACTAATCATTGAAGACTGTTGGTGATCAACATTGACGCTATCTCCACAATTAAATAAATATGAGATCCCATGGTATTGTGAAAAGAATTCTGGGTTTGAAGGCAGAGACACTCATTATGAAATAGGACCCTCTGTTCCCAAAATCTGTATGATCTTTGGAAAGTTTCAATTTCTCTAGGCTCCAGTTTTCTCCTTCATAGAATAAAATAATTGCACTGAATATGCTTTAAGGCCTTCAGCCCTAAATCTAGGATTCCACCATCTTATTTAGATCAAGTAATTATTTTAGAAAATTAGCAAGTTGAAAACTCACCTCAAAAGCAGTACAGAGAGAAATAAATATTTCCTTCCTTTCTTTCTCCCTTTCATTTTCCTTCTCTCTCTTTTTCTTTATCTCATTCATTCTATCCATTTCTTGCTTTCATTCTTTCTTTTTATTTCTTCATTAATTCATTTAAATTCAATAATTTACTGTTTATTTTTTTAATCATTCATTATTCATATTGTATTCATTTTTCATTATTCATTCATTTTGTGTATTCATATGTTGGTTCATTTACTTAACTTTTATATACCTATTTATTTATTATTTGTGTGTTGGTTTAATCATTCATTTATCCTTCAATTATTTTTCCCAAACCAACTATTCCATTGATGTATAAACTTTCTGGTGAGGAAACTCTGTCTAACAATACAGATTGACTACAGATACTATCAATTTTTTGAAATTCACATTATCAGAAAATTGCCTTAGGCCATGAGGAATTAAATGACTTGTGCAGGATCAGAACGTCAATGTGTTTCAGAGACAGAACTTAAATTCCTCATTTTGAAGCTGATTATTCTCTCTATCACTGTTTTTTTTTATGATATTTTTGTGGAGGGGGTGGGAGACAGGAGAATTTCAGCATCTCTTTATATATAAATCCAACATCATTTTCAATTCATTTAGTTCATTTGTTTTTCCTTTTATTGGGTGCGAGTGTGATTGATTAGGAAGCACAGGAAGATTTAGACAAAAAGAGATTTTTAATAGTTTTCTTAAGAGAGTACAAATTTATTTGGAAGAAAAAAGTCATAGGAAGTGAGCTCAAATATAGGGTAGCTGAGTGGAATTTCTAGTCATCCAGGGAGTAAACAAATGAAGTATTCTGTCTCATTCCACATTGATCATATTAATTTAACAGGATTCCACTTTCCCTTCCTAAATGTAAAATGTTTTCTGAATTTATACGTAGAGTCTGGGGAGAAAAAGCTGATTTCATTTTCTTTTCTCTATGATTCAATTTCTACTCTTCTCCTCTGGGAACTTCCTACAAACACCAAGAACAAACAAATAAAAATTAAGCACTGTTATAGTCCCCTGCTTCACAAATGGATTGTCAACAGACACAAATCAAGTTTATTCATTTGCCCTGCTCTTTCCATTTTTTTTCAGTTCTAGAAATACTCAACATAGTAAATAAGAGATTCCAAATCCTCCAACACATAAAGGTGTTGAGGATATTTTGACTGCCTATAATCTTAATTAAGAGGATGTGTGTGTGTGTGTGTGCGTGTGTGTATACATCTATCCTCTAGGAATATTGGATGCCCCAAATTTAATCTTTTATAAAGTCACTCTGAATTACTCCACCATAATATTATAATGCCTTCCTCTGGCAAGACATACAAAATAATTGCAAAATTCACTTTCCCAGTTAAAAAAAAATGCTAGTCACATTCAGTAATATTCATTCAACAAAGATTTTTGAGTGACTGTGGTATACAAAGCACTGCGTTATGAAGTACTGAATGAAGTATGTAATGAAAATAATAAATCTGAACTCATGAAGTATATAGTCTATTGGGGAAATAAAGGACAAATGCAAATAACTATAGTACATGATAATTACGTTAGAGATTCATAAAGTATTCAATGAAACCCAGGGAATGAGAACACAGTTCTCTCCTGCTTCTCCTGCTACCTACAGCAAGACTCTCTTGAAAGTCTCTGCTAGTTCACTGTGTCTTTTCTCTTAGATTCTGAGTCACTTGAGTGGCCATTTGGTTCAAATCATATCAATATGGGAACATTGCAATGTGTTAGGACCTACAATTATCATAATAAATGTCTAAAATGAACCAAAAAGAAGGAAACAAACATTGCAAAGCTAGTATGTTCCAGAGACTGTACTAAGAATTATACAAATATTACTACATTTGATCCTCATAACAATATTAGGTGATAACTGCTATGATTATCCTCATTTTACTATTGAGGAAACTGAGGCAGACAGAGATTAAGTAACTTGCACAGATTCACATAGTAAGGATCTGAGCCCAAATTTGAACTTAAATCTCTTTGACTCCAGACCCAGCATACCTCACTATCCACTATTCCAACTAGCTGCCTCAAACCAAAATTAAATTGCTATGAAGTATCTATGTTCAGGACTGCACAAAAAAAGGCTCTTAGACTCTCTCAGAACCTCTGAAAAGACACAAGTCAGAAGAGATATCTAGCACAAGCAAATTTGCCCCTGTGCAGAAAACAGAGCTTGCTCACAACATTATAAAAATATAGGAGGAAGAATATTCTATTCCAAAAACATAGCACCAATCCACATTAAACAGTTGGATATATAAGTAAGTAGAAGAAAGTCTCAAACACAAAGAAGAAATAATTTGGTCTAAGAGAAGCCCAGAAATAAACTCAAGAGAAGAGATGAACTCCATAACCTCTCCAAAGCAGATAATCAAAGAAAAGAATATTATGACCACAAGGATTGTAAGAGTACCTAGAGGAAATGAAACAAGAGTTACAAAATTTAAAGTTAAATGAAGTGATAGCTAGGGAGGAAATGCTGGTAAAAAGAACAAGTTAGAGTAAAAGCTAACATGTTACACAAGTATTGAGCTTCCTGAAAATTAGAATAGCCAAAACAGAGAGTAATAATTACATGAAATAAGAAATATGCAAGCATAATCAAAAGGTTTTTAAAAAAGAAGAAAATGTAAGGCATAATTTGAAAAAAACTGATCTAAAGGAACAAAAGGTCAAGGAGAAATAACATAAATCTATCAGTCTTTTGAATATGTGAAAATCACAATCATAAAAATTAAATTTAAAATATTTTTAAAAGCCTGAATATCATACTTGTTAGAAACAATGGACATAGTGAAGATAGAAATAATCTAATGTTCACCTTCTTAAAGAAACTTCAAAATGAAAACTCTCAAAATTATCACAACCAAAATCTGTTACTTACTGGTCAGAGAAACACTATAGCAAGCACCCAATAAGGTTTTGGGGAGAGTTGATCAACTAGTGAGGAGCCATACAACAGAATCACACAAAACTTGGCAGCTACCATGCCATGGGGAAAAAAGGCTAGTATTACAATATTCCAAAAAACTTAAAATAATGCCATATCTAAGGAAGAATTATCCTTATGATACGTTTGGTGACTAGTCATCTGATATTTTTTAAAAAGTCTTCTCTTTATGCTCTGTATCATGGTGATCTTATCTGTTTCTTTGGATTTGATTATCACCACTATACAGATGACTTTTAGATCTACATATCAAATGCAAGTTGTTTTTTTTCTAAATTGTTCCACAAATTATCATGTGGTTATAATGCACATTTGTTGGACTCATTGCTCAGACTGATCTGCCTTTTCTCCATAAACCTGATTCTTTTCCAAATTCCCTATTTCCACTGACGATACCACTATCTTCACATACTTGGGATAGACACCCCACTCCCCAAGGAAGGTGTGGGAGAGAAGATGTATTAGACTGACTACCAACATGAAGGTCTACAGAGCCATTCTGCTGACCTCATTGTTGTATGCCTATGAAACCTGGACAATCTACCAGCACCATGCCAGGAAACTGAATTGCCTTCATTTGAATTGTCTTAGAAAGATTCTGAAGATCACCTGGCAGGCTAAGGTACCAAACACTGAGGTCCTTACTCAAACTAAACTAGCAAGGATTCAAACTGTGTTTCAGAGAGGCCCAATCCAATTGGCTGACCATGTTATTCAAATGCAAAATATATGCTTGTTTTATGAAGAACTCATATCATTTACGTGGTGGTCAGAAGAAGGGATACAAGGACACTTTCAAGGTCTTTCTTAAGAACTGTATAATTATTTGTGTGACATGGGAGACACTAACATAGGACTGCTCAGTATGGTATGCTCATATCAGAGAAGGTGCTGCGCTCTACAAGCAAAGTAGAATTGAAGCAGACCAAAGGAAAAACAGGATGCACAAATTTGGAGATTCCACCCCAAATGTCCACATGGACTATTTGTGCCTGACATATGGTAGAGCATTCCAAGCTCATATGGGTCTGATCAGACACAGTCAGACATATAACTTTAGTAATACTGATGTCATTTTCCTCTTCTTCAAGAATGAAGGATAACAACCAACCAACCAACCACCACCTTCACTTTAGCCATGCTTGAAATGTCAAAACAAAATTTTATTTGTCCTTTTCCATCACCTTCCTCTTCCCAATTTATTGTCCATCCTGTTCAAATATATTCTTCCAAAACAACTTTTATATCAGTCTTCTTTTCTCCATGAATACTTACATTACCTTAATGAAGATCCTCCTCACCTCTCACCCCTTCCTGGACTATCATAAAAGCCTACTAACTTTACTTCTGTCTCCAATGTCTCCCACTTTCATTATATCTTTCAGAGAACTCCTAAAGCAACCACCACAAATTATTTCCATCTCAGTAGATCTTTATTGACTCTAGGATAAAATTTAAACCTTAAGCCTGACACAAGGCATACCACAATCAAATTATAACTTATTTCATATTATCTATTTTATATACACTTTGTATATTATATTATATTACATATTATGTTATATAGATATATATATTATATTTATATACTTTTTGTTTCATTCAACATTTAATGCTAGCTTTGTTTACATGCTTTCTCCTCCTTCTGTGACTTCCTCAACCCCTTTAACAATAATGTCTTCCCTCTGATTATTATCTTCAGTTTTTCCTGTATTTATTTTGTTTGAACATAGTTGTTTGCATGCTGTCTCCTCTATTAGACTAAGTTCCTTGCAGACATCAACTGACTTTGGTCTTTCTTTGTATCTCCAGAACTTAGCATAGTGACTGGCACCTAACAGATAATTAACAAAACCTATTAGACTGACATTGTAATGTACTTCCTCTGCATTGGCCTTTATGCTTCTCTTCCTTTGAACTTCATCTTTGTTACTTCTTCAAGGAAATGTTTTCTGTCTTTCTCTTTAATAAGTCATTTTTCTTGCTTCAAACTTTTCTAGAGCTCTTTAAGTATCATTTTTTGTCCACATCATGCCAGATCTTATGTCCTACATATCTGCCATATTCCTTCTAGAACAGTGGTTCTCAATCTGTGGGTTGTGACCCCTTTGTGGTCTAATGACCTTTTCACAGGGTCACAGGGGTGGCCTAAGACCATCGAAAAACACTTATTTCTGATGGTCTTAGGAACCTCCTCTATCTGTCTCCAGGTGGGTCCGCCCACATGTAGACATGCCCACATATGACTATTAAAGGATTGCAGCATTAGGAAGGTTGAGAACCACTGTTCTAGAAGAATGTAAACTTCTTCATGGCATTGATTGTGTCATTGCTTAAAAAACTGCAAACCAATGTCTAGTACAGTGTCTACAATAATGTAGGAAATTTAAGGTTGTGTATCGAATCAAACTTTTGTTGCTACTGACAAGAAGAATAAGGAAAAATCTTGATGGAGGATGTAGGAATGGAACTGAGATTTAAGGGATGGGTAAAATGTCAACAAAGAAGGAGATGGATATTTGAAGGATTGCGTACCTAGGTGGGAAATGTGTATGGAGCAGTATTTGTGTTAGAGGTGTAGGGGCAGGTCATACAGAAATAATGAAATGGTTTGTGTAGAGCTTAAGAGGGTGTAGAATGAAATAGTGTGAGATAAGGAGGGGAAGGGTTACCAGATTATTAAGGGTTTTGAAAGGTGAGCAAAGGATTTGGAATATAGAAAATAGTAGAGATTTCAGATCTGGGGAAATGGCCTCCCCATTTCCAGATACAAAAGCAGTGATATTCATTTCATATCATTTACACTCTTTGAATTCCACTCTATCAACATTGTGTGAATGAAGTACATAGAGTTATCAAGAGGGACTAGCACCTCTGATGTAAGGACTTGATAAGCTCTTTTCTAGGCTACTCATCTATCTTTAGTAACCATCTTTCACCCAGTTCTCAACAGTTGCTCCAAGAAGCTGTTAGCATGTGTAGCAACCATATACCATATAAAAAGTCTTGGCAAAGGAGACAAAGCTAAGATGGTGGAGTAAAGGCAGGGACTCCTCTGAGGCCCAAACCCTCCAAATACCTTTAAAAATCTCTCTAAACAAATTCTAGAGCAGAAGAACCCACAAAAAGATGGAATGAAACTAATTTCCAGCCTAAGACAAATTAGAAAGTCAGCAAAAAGGTCTCTTAGACCAGGGTGAGAGAGGAGCCCAGTCTAAAGCAAGCCACTTCAGCATAGACTGGTCCCCATCAAACGCAGAGTAGGCCTTGGAGCAACTCAATCACTGGCAGCAATGGCAGTATTCAGTACTCTTAATCGACAGATGGCAAAGATCATCAGGATAGAAGATCATCAGGAAGGGGCTGTTGCATCTGGGTGAAAGTGGAGAACAGTCCAGTGCAGGCTATGTTAGCACAATCTAGCACCAGGAAACCAGGAGTAGACCTTGAAAGTGACTGAACAGTGTGGCAGGGGCAACTTCTAGAGCTCTCAGGTCACAGACAATAACGTACTTGAACAACTTGTCAGAAGGAGAATATGGGAACCTTTTTGTGAGCACTGATGCAGGACACTACTGCTTTGTCTGTACTCAAATCTGGGTTGCAGACCTGAGTGGCTGTCCCAGGGTAAAGAGGAGCACTAGCACAGTAGAGCTTACAGCCACAGTGGAGGGGGAACCCTTCTCACAGTTCCATGGCAGAAAAGGCTGTTTGTGGTCACTCATAGGCCAGTAGAGTTGTAAACAGCTCTCCTTAGACCATACTATCTTGGAAGAATTGAATACTCACAGGTCCCCAGAAGTATCTCTAAAAAGATCAGCACAAAACACCTGAAGTTTGGCACAGTGCACCCTCCATCCTAGAAACAACATCACACTATAGCAAAGAGGTAAAAGTCAAGTAACAGGCTGGGGAAATGAGCAAACAACAGAAAAAAATACAGCCATAGGAAGTTATCTAGTGACAAGGAAGATCAAAATACAAATCAACAAACCAAAATACAAAATACAATCAACATTCAGAACAAGACCACAAAGTCAAACCTCTTACATCCAAAGCCTGCAAGAAAAATAAGAATTGCTCTCAGACTATGGAAGAGCTCAAAAGGGATTTTGAAAATCAAATTGAGAGGTAGAGGAAAATTTGGGAAGAGAAATGAGAATGAAGCAAGAAAATCATGAAAAATGAGTCAACAGTTTGGTAAAGGAGACACACACACACAAGACTAAAGAAAATAACACGTATAAAACAGATTAGGCCAAATGGCATATGGTCCAAAAAGCCAACAAGGAGAAAAATGTCTTAAAAAGTAGAATTTACCAAATGGAAAAGGAGTTCAGAAGGCTTACTGAAGAAGAAAAAAAATTCCTTTGAAATTTGAATGAAGCAAGGGGAAGCCATTGACTTTGTGAGAAATCAAGAAACAATAAAATAAAACCAAAAGAATGAAAAATTGCAAGACAATGAGAAATATCTCATTGGAAAAAATAGCTGAGCTGAAAAATAGATCCTGGAGAGAGAATTTAAAAATTATTGAACTTCCTGAAAGCAATGACACAAGAAAAAAAAAGGTCTAGACATTATCTCTCAAGAAATTATCAAAGAAAACTACCCTGATATTCTAGAACCAGAGGGTAAAATAGAATTGAAAAGAATCCATCAATCACCTCATAAAAGAGATTCCAAAAGGAAAACTGCCAGGAATATTATAACCAAATTCCAGTTCTCCTAGGACAAGGAAAAAATTTGGAAGCAGTCAGAAAGAAATATTTCAAGTATGGTAGAATGACAGTCAGGGTAACACAAGATATAGCAGCTTCTACCTTAAAGGATCAGCGGCCTTGGGATATGATATTCTAGAGAAGACATAAACCAGGATTACAACTAAGAATCACCTCCCCAGGAAAACTGAATATAATTTTTCAAGGGAAAAATGGATATTCAATGAGATAAAGACTTTCAAGCATTCTTGTTGAAAAGACCAGAGCCAAAAAGATAATTTGACTTTCAAATAAAAGAATCAAGAGAAGCTTAAAAAGGTAAACAAGAAAGAGGAATCATAAATGACTTAATAAGGTTAAACTTTTTACATTCCTACAGGAGAAGATGATATTTGTTAACTCATAAGAGCTTTTTTATTATTAGGGTAGTTAGAAAATGTATATATAGACATAGGATACAGGTATGAGTTGAATATCAAGTGATGTTTTCTACAAAAATAAAATTAAATGATAAGAGAGGAATATATTGGGAGAAAGAGAAAGGGAAAGGTAAAATGGGATAAATGATCTCACATAAAAGTGGCAAGAATAAGCTTTTACAGTGGAGGGGAAGTGGGGTGAAGTCGGGGGGGGGTGACATAACTTTACTCTCATCAAAATTGGGTCAAAGAGGGAATAACATGCACACTCAATTGGATATAGAAATCTATGTTACCATACAAGAAAGTAGGAGGGAAAGAGAATTAAAGAATGGGAGGGGTGGGTGATAGAAGGGAGGGAAGATTGAGGGAGAAGACAGTAAGAAGCAAAACACTTTTGAGGAGGGACTGGGTGAAAGAAGATAGAATAGAACAAATGGGCATAGGACAGAAGGAAATACAACTTGCAATAGCAATTGTGAAAAAAATGAAGCAAGTTTCTCTGATAAAGGCCTTATTTCTCAAACATAGAGAGAACTAAGTCAAAATAATAAAAATAAGAGTCCTTTGCCAATTGATAAATGATCAAAAGATGAGATCAATTGTCAGGTGAAGTAATCAAAGCTATCTATAGCCACATGAAAAAACAGTTCAACATTATTTATTAGAGAAATACATATTAAGTCAATTCTGATGTACTACCTCATATCTATTAGATTAGCTAATAGGACAGAAAAGGTAAATGACAGATTTTGGAGGGGATATGGGAAAATGAGACATTAATGCAATGTTCATAGAGTTGTAAAATGATTCTACCATTCTATAGAGCAATTTGGAATTGTGCCCAAAGGGCTATAAAACCATGCATATCCTTTGACTTAGTAATACCACTACTCTGTATACCAAAAGAGATTTTAAAAAAAGAGAGAACAAGGACCTCTATGTACAGAAATATTTGTAGCAGGAAAGAAATGCTAGGGAAGGTGGCCTAGAAATACCAGATATTAAATTGTATTATAAAACAGCAATCATCAAAACTACTTGATACTGGCTAAGAAACAGAGGAGTAGATCAGTGGAATAGGTTAGGTACACAAGACACAGTAGGCAACAATTATCGTAATCTACTGTTTGATAAAGCCAAAGACCAAAGACCACTGTTTCTGGGATAAGAACTCACTATTTGACAAAAACTGCTGGAAAAACAGAAAAATAGTATGGCAGAAACTGAATATAGACAAACCTCTGACACCATATGCCAAATGAAATCCAAATAGGTACATAATCTAGGTACAAAGGCTGATACTATAAACAAATTAGAAGAAATAGTGTATCTGTCAGATTTATGATAAATGGAGGGATTTATGACCAAACAATAGATAGAGAACATTATGAAATGGATGATTTTGATTGCATTAAATTGAAAAAAAATTCATAAACAAAACTATAATCATATGAAAAAAATGTTCTAAATCACTATTGATTAGAGAGATGCAAACCAAAACTACTCGAAGGTACCACATCATACCTATCAGATTGGCTAACACAACAAAACAGGAAAAAGGTGTTAGAGAAGCTACGGGAAAGTTGAAACACTAATTCATTGTTAGAGGAGTTGTGAGCTGATCCAACGATTCTGGAGTGCAATTTGGAATTAGGCTCAAAGGGCTATAAAAATGTACATATTCATTGATCCAGCAATATTACTTCTAGGGTTGTATCCCAGAGAGATCATAAAAATGGGAAAAGGACCCACATATACAAAAATATTGATAGCAGTTCTTTTTGTGGTGGCCAAGAACTAGAAAATGAGGCAATACCCATCAATTAAGGAATTATTGAACAAGTTATGGTATATGAATATAATGGAATACTATTGTGCTGTATGAAATGATGAATAGGCAAACTTAAGAAAAACATGGAAGAACTTATATGGAGTGGTGCTGAGTGAAGTGAGAAGAACCAGGAGAACATTGTACATAGTAACAGCCACAGTGTGCAATGACAGACTTTGATAGACTCAACTCTTCTCAGCAATGCAAGGACCTAAACAATTGCAAATGATTTATAATGGAAAATGCCATACACATACAGAAAAAGATATGTGGAGTCTGAATACAGAATGACGCAGACTATTTTCTTTTTTATTTGTTTGTTTGTCTTTCTCAGGGTTACCTCCATTCATTTTAATTCTTCTATACTACATGACTAATGTGGAAATATATTTAATAATAGGAATGTATATGTAGAGCCTGTTTTAGATGAGATACTGTCTTGGGGATGGGGAGGGGAAGGAGGGAAAGAAAATTTAAAATTATGGAAATGAATGTTGAAAACTAAAAATAAATAAATTATCTAATAAGAACAATTATTTATAGTAGCTCATTTCTTGTGGCCAAGAATTGAAAACTGAGGGGAAGCTTATCAATTGGGGAGTTGTTGAACCAGTTATGGTGTGTGATTATAAAGGAATACTATTGTATTATAAGAAATGATGAACAGGTTGCTCTCAGAAAAACCTGGAAGGACATCAATAAGCTGATATAAAATAAAATGTCCCATGTACAAATTAACAGCATTATTGTAAGATGATGAGCTGTGAATGACTTAGCTGTTCTCAGCAATACGATGATCCAAGACAATTCTAAAGGAGAACAATGCCATCCATCCTCAAAGAAAGAACTGATGAGGTCTGAAAACACACTGAAACATACTCTTTTTACTTTATTTTTCTGGATTGTTTTTTTCTATGTTTTCTCTCACAATATGCCTATTATGGACATGTTTTGCATGATGACACCATGTATAACCTATATCAAATTGCTTGCCTTCTCAATGGGATGGGGAGTAGAGATTGAGGAAGGGAGAAAATTTGAAACTAAAATATTAAAAATGGATATTAAAAATTGTTTTTGCATGTAACTGGGGAATTTTTTTAAATAAAGAAATATTTTTAAAGTCATGGCAGACAGGAACTTGGTTGAGGTAACTGACAGAAAACCTGTCTATGAGTTAAGGGTACATCTACCCCAAGCATGTGAACACTTTCCCAGAAAAATGCATAGATGAGTACAATTTGTTCCAACAGCTCTGAAGGCAGCTGAAGCAAGTTCTGTGGAGTGCTTAGAGCTTAGTCAGATATCAAAGGTATCATGGTCATCCATTATATCCCAGGCCATCACCAGTCCTCTTGACTTTTGTCTTGTCACTGGATTTGATGACTCTGGAAGAGAGAGAGTGAGGCTGATGATTTTGTGCAATTCTGTGTCACTTAAATCCAAATCTTGGGCAAAGCGAGACATCACCCCATAATGTCACTGGTTTTCTTTAAAAAAAAGCAAAACAACAACCAACATCATCATTCCCCTTGGCCAGAAAGCTGATAACATCCCCCAACATATACGTATACACACAGCATTTTGTAACTTCCTTTTGTGTGTTGTCTTTTTTGTCTTCTCCATTTAGATTGTAAGCTCCTTGAGGGCAAGATGATTTTTCCCATTTTTATTTGTATACCTAGTACTTAGTCTGTACCTGTCACAAAGTAAATCCTTAGTCATTGTGTATTGTATTGCATTTTGTTGTATGTTTTATTGCATTTAATTGTACTATACTAAAAAGGAAGATATGTTAGAATGATCATGACATGTTAATCAGTTACAGTCCTAGTGTTGATTTCTGTGGGAATAGAGGGGAATGGACCTATAAGAAAATAATCAAGATGAGGAATCACCAGGACTTGACTTGGTAGGTCCTTAAATGTGAGGGTTAAGTAAAATAAAAGAGCCAACACTAATTGAAGTTAGGAGGAGTATATTTCTGGTGAAAGGCATTAAATTTGAATTTGAAGTCCGGATATTGCAAATATGCTATAGATAGTTGAAGATGTAGGCAAGATTTTAGAACAGTTTTTAAGTCTGAGCAGAGATTTGATAGTCATTCACATAGAAGTGATAGTCATAAGAACAAATGAAATTTCCAAGAAAGAGAAAACTTAAATATGAGGACCAGGGAATCCCCTCATTAAATGTTGCTATACATATGAACACTAAAATAATGGGTTTGAAAGAAGGTATGAAACCAATAGAAGATGGGTGAAAGAATCTGGAGGAAGGGGAGGAGAACATGATTTTTTTTAATTCAGAGGAAATGGGTGTTTATTAATTATTTCCTTTGAATCAGGGAAATATCTCTGGACTTGCAATCAGAGAACTTACGATGAAATCTTATTCTGACACAAACTAAATTTGTGAACTTGTACCAGTCTCTTCATTTCTTTAGTTATCTTTTTCCTTCTAAATACACACAGAGTTTGCCTAATGTAAAATTTATTTTCCCTTCTGGTTCTGATGCTAAGTTTCTCCTATCTTAGTCTAGGCTGACCTAATGAGTAAAGCCTATCTTCCCAAAAAAATGGGATGGCTGAGAAAAGACCATTTGATATGATAGGAGAAGAAGCCAAATGGCAAAAAATTTTAACATAAATAGATAGTGAGGAAATGGAGGCATTATATATTATTTAGTAATTAAGAGAGGCAGATAAATGGAATGATACCTGAATATAATGGGAAGACTATATATTTTTTTTTATTTTGAAGGATGGGGGAGACATGAACACAATCGTAGGAAAATGAATATGAAGTTAGTGATGAGAGAGAGCTTGAGAAAGCACAACAAGGATGACAGTTTAACATCCTAAAGGACACAAGAATAAACGGAATTTAAAATTCTCATTCTGAAATCACATTTAGTGAGGAGCTGTGATGCCCCTTCTATTCTGCTGGGAAAGAAAGTGATTGTGTATAGCTAAAATTCAATTCAAGTAAGTAACTGGGTAACTTTTTTGTTAATGGTTAGGGTAACACAATAACTGAAATATTTTTGCATGAATTGGTCTATTATTTGATTTTCCTCTGCAACAGGAGTCACACCTCAAAAGCACTGCATCCATGGTATGAAGGAATAGAGTTTGGCAAGGGAGGGAAATATTATACAGAAAGTATGAAGTATACTCAATAAAGCTTCAGAGACTTAAGAGGTTTCTGAGGGTTGACCATGGTGACCAGAAAGTGAGATTTTGATAAGCAAATTTACCTTACATTATTGCTTCCTTTGTTGGCCTTGTAACACATTACTTTAACAAGTTATCACTTTGTAGAATTGAGAATTTTATAGAAGCCATGATCTCTAAAATAGCTTATATCTGCTACTACAGAAAAATTAGCCTGTCTAAAAGGAAGGCAGTTGTCACTTTTAGGTCTCAGTAAATTTTGTGATTTAAGTGATAATCTCATCCATTTACTTTTTATTATTTAGCCTTAACTGCTTTCATGATAAATTATATATCATTGTTAATACTTCCAATAATATACAGTAAATGAATGTAAATCTGATTATATAAGCAGCCAGATGCTTCCCAAATGCATTCAAATGAATGGACTTCCTATTGTCATTTATGGTGCTTTAGTCAAATTTTATTTTGAAGAAAAGGTAAAGTTATAATTAAGTAAATTTCACTTAATGTAAAAAGAAAATTGAAATAGGGGGAGGAGTCAAGATGGTGGTATAGAGGCAGGAGAACTGTAAAAGATAACCCCCAAAACCACCACAAATACCTATAAAATATGACTCAAAATAAATTTTAGAGCCCCAAACCCACAAAATGACAGAGTAACAAAGCTCCCACTCAAGGCAGCCCAGTAGGCAGACAGGAAGGATTCACTGCAGAGCTCAGCCCCAAGCAGTTTTAGTCCCAGGGTGTCCAGGAGAAGCTGGAGCTGGAGCTTTCAGGAGAGTGGATCACTGGCAGCTGTGGTGGTTTCCACAATTTTCAACCCATAAGAGCCAAGGACAAAGGAAAAGGTTAGTGGAGCTCTACTAAATTTGGGGAAGAGGATCCAGCCAACAGCCTCTGGAGCTAGAAGCAGTCTGAAGCAGCAGCCCTGCAGCCAGCTCCACATGCCTTCTTCAGAGCTCCCAGGCTGCAGATTGCAGGAGGGGCAAGGAATCATTCAGAGGCTAAGTGTTCTTGCCTTGACATGCCTAGATCGGGATCACAGTCTTGGGTGGTGATCCTGAGGTGTGTGACCAGTGAGTCAAAGTGGGTGGGGGCTGCAGAGAAGGCAGCCTACTAATAGCTCTGGCAGCTGTGAAAACCCCAGCGATTTGGGACAGAGCTCTCCCCTCTGAAAGCAGAGTTCTACTGAACCAAAAAATGAAGTAATTGACCAGCAACATGAGCAGGCAAAGGAAGCAAAGAAAGCTCAGCAATGCAACTTTAGATTCCTTATTTGGGGACAAAAAGGATCAAAGCATGGAATGGGAAGAAGACAACACAGTCAGAACTCTTGCACCAAAAGCTTCCAAGAAAAATGTAAACTGATTACAGGCCATAGAAGACCTTAAGAAAGATTTTGGGAACCAAATAAGAGAAGTGGAGGAAAAATTGGGGAGAGAAATGAGAATGATGCAAGAAAATCATGATGAGAGTCAACAACCTAAATGAAGAAAATAACACTTTAAAAAGTAGACTAATTTAAAAGGCAAATGCAGTGCAAAAAGCCAATGAGAAGAAGAATGCCTAAAAAAGTCCAATTTGCCAGACGGAAAAAGAATCTCGGGGGGCGGAGCCAAGATGGCGGCATAGAAGCAGCAACATATCGCAGCTCTCACATAGCCACCCCAAAATACCCATAAAATAGGACTCTAAACCAATCCTGGAACTCCAAAACGCACACAAAGATACTTCCCACTGAAGTCAGCTCGGCTACGAGGAACCATATCAGCACTGTGAACCGAAACCAGCCTGGCCTG
>CM053580.1:345084367-345143485 GCA_028627135.1 Pseudochirops cupreus | reverse complement strand
TTCCATTTGCTCCATTCTAATTCTGAAGGAATTATTGTCTTCAGAAAGCTTTTGAGATTCTTTTTCCACCTGGCAAATTCAACTTTTTAAGGCATTCTTCTCCTCATTGGCTTTTTGGGCCTCTTTTGCCATTTGAGTTAATCTATTTCTTCAGGTGTTATTTTCTTCAGTCAGGTTGTTGACTCTCTTTTCATGATTTCCTTGCATCATTCTCATTTCTCTTCCCAATTTTTCCTCCACTTTTCTTATTTGGTTTTCAAAATCCTTCTTAAGCTGCTCTATGGCTTGTAACCAGTTTCCATTTTTCTTGGAAGCTTTTTGTATGAGAGGTCTGACTCTGTTGTCTTCCTCCAGTTCCTTTTTGTCCTTTTTGTCCCCAAAAAAGGAATCTAAAGTTTGGTTGCCATTCTTACTTTGCTTCCTTTGCCTGCTAATGTTGCCAGTCATTTATTTGATTTTTAGCTCTGTGGAACTCTGCTTCCAGAGGGGAAAGCTCCATCCCAAATTGCTGGGGTTTTTGCAGCTGCTAGAACTATTAGGAGGGCACTGTTTTGTTGCAGCCCCCACAAGCTTTGGCTCATTGAAAACACACCCCAGGAAACACCACCCAAGACCACAATCCAGATTCAGGATGCTCAGTGCAAGAGTACTTGGCCTCTGAATGATCACTTGGCCCCTCTGCGGTCTGCAGGCTGTGAGCTATGAAGCAGCCAAGTGAAGGCAGTGGCAAGGCCACAGCTTCTGCAGCTTACTTGCTCTGGAGGCAATTCAGCCAAACCATTTCTCTCCCCCAAATTTAGCCGAGTTCCACTGACCTTTCACTTTGTCCTTGTTTCTTATGGCTTGATAATTCTGGAAACTGCCACAGCTGCCATTGATCCACTCTCCTGAAGGCTCTAGCTGTAGGTCCTCCTGGCTGCCCCGGCACCAAGACGCGGTTTCAGGATGGGCTGGTTTTGGCTTCCAGCATTCTGTGATGATCCCTTCCTGCAGAGCTGCCTTCAGTGCAAGATGTGTTTTTCTGTATTTTTGTGAGTTTTGGAGCCCTAAAATTTGTTTAGAGTTATATTTTATGAGTATTTGAGGTAGCTACGTGAGAGCTGCAGAACCTTGCTGTTCTATGCCACCATCTTGGCCACAATTTATGAAGTGTAATGTTTTCATTCACAAGGAAGCCCCTGATAAAGTTCCATACAAAGCTCAAAAACCAATGCCAAGTGTCATATGATCCAAGACAGGAGTTATGTTGAATTTTAATAACAAAAATAAATGTTTAAAATATTTAAATAAATTACCTTTCACATGTTGTGTGTGTGTATGAGTGTGTAGGATTTATTCTTTTAAATTTTGTCATCTTAAATCTTCACTAAGATTTTTGGGGCACTATCTATAAGTTTTTTCACATGTGGGTATATGTATATATGTGTTTATATGGGTGTGTGTATCTATACATACACAGAAATATATGTGTGTGTGTATGTATATATAGATAGATAGATATATATAGATATAGATATAGATATATAGATATATAGATATATACTTATATACAAACGTGTGTAGGGAGGTGTGTGTATATGTATGTGTGTATGCATATGTACCTATATGTATACACCCCTTATGCACATATATATGGACACAGCAAATGAAATGTTTTTTCTTGTTGTTCAACTGTGTTCTGTCATATTCAACACTGTGATTCAGAACTGCCTATTATTTCCCATCTGTAAGCAAGTTTAAAATGGATAAAGTTGATATGTAAAAAAATAATAATAATAATAATTCCTATATGACCCTAAAATTCAAATTCATAGATAGATTATAGATACAGAAAAACACACATACTTGCTCATGCACATGCATTTATGCGCATGGATTTTAGGATCATGCTAAAATATATAAATGTATACATATATATGTTTACATATATTCACCATATATCTACACATGAGCCTGCAAAATACATATATATATACATACATATGCATGTAGAAGCACACATATAAGCATGTATCTATATGAATATTTTTATATACATAATAGGTTTATATACATATATTTGCCTTATTTAGCCTCTGAAAATCTAGCTGGAGAAATATTTTTAAATAAAAATTTAAAAGACCTCATGTCCTATGAAATTTTTAGACTCTCAGCAATGAATTTTTGGATAATTTTGGATAGTAGAATAACATAATTTTATTATGTGAAAGGGTCCTTGGAAATTAGCAAATTCAATCTTCTGATTTTAGAGTTGAGTAGAGTGATGTGTGCAACTTGCTTAAGATCAAATAAGCTAGGTAGTAGCAGAGCAAGATTATAATCTAAGTGCCCTGATTCCTAACCATAATTCTCTATGTGTATATGTGTGTGTACTACTTTTCAATGTATTTTCTTTCTTTTTTAACTTTTTACTTATTTTTTTAAATTTTTGGAATAAAATAAGCCTTTTTATAACTAGTATAATTTGAAAAAAGATTATTACACACTAAACTGCAAATCTGTTGTATACAATTTGCTATTCTTTTAAATGCATAATAGTTATCATGTGCATCTTTTTTTACCTTTTTTTCTTCCCACCTCCTTGAGATGACTATCATTAGACACAAATCTAGCTATATCTCTCTATCTATACACATATATATGTATGTATGTAAAATCATTTATACTTCTATTTAGCAGTTTTTTCTCTTGATGTATATAGCTTTTTTCTATAACACACGAGACTTCTCTTATAAACAGATAATGGCTAGGATCACAAACTTATCTGGAATATATAAAGCACATCAAGAACCACTATTGTGCCTTGTCAACAAATATAAAACTTTTAAAACCATTAGAAATAGAGCAATGGGGAATATGACAGCAGTACTTGCCTTTCTCAACATTTAGAATTTTTTTTTTAACTAAACAAAGATAACTCCAATACTTTTTTGGAAGCAGCCTTTCAATCTTACCAAGATCATCACAGTGGTGTCATGGATCCAGTTTGTACTGGCACTAGAGAGCTGATTATTAGATTTTCATTATGAGTCTTTCTATCCCGGGCTCCGTCTAGAACAGCAACTACTGCCGCGGAGATGTTGATGCCCAAGAAGAACGGAATTGCCGTCTACGAACTCCTTTTTAAGGAGGGAGTGATTGTAGCCAAGAAGTATGTTCACATGCCAAAGCACCCTGAGCTGGCAGACAAGAATGTGCCCAATCTCCATGTCATGAAGGCCATGCAGTCTCTAAAGTCTCACGGCTGTGTTAAGGAGCAGTTCGCGTGGAGGCATTTCTACTGGTACCTCACCAATGACGGCGTTCAGTACCTCCGGGATTACCTTCACCTTCCCCCTGAGATTGTGCCTGCCACGCTTCAAAGAAGTCGTCCGGAGACAGGAAGGCCAAGGCCCAGAGATCTAGAGGGTGAGCGACCTGCCCAACTTACTTGGGGTGAAGCTGACAGAGACACATTCAGACGAAGTGCTACTCCTCCTGGTGCTGACAAGAAGGCTGAGGCTGGGGCTGGGTCAGCAACAGAATTCCAATTTAGAGGTGGATTTGGTCGTGGACGTGGTCAACCTACTCAATAAAAACTATAGAGATATGTTTGATATTGAATAAAATTTGGGAAAAAATTTTAAAAAATTTTCATTTTGAGCTTTTGTACCTTTGAAATTAGTAAACAATACAAATCAGGCTTCAGCTTTTTTTTTTATTATTATCTAGTCTTAATAAAGTGATAAAGAAAATGTTAAATGATAACTAATCTTTAAAAATGTCATTTGTCTGAGCTAATGTAAAGTGAAATGTACTGAGTACAAAGTAATAGCAATATTGTAAAATGATTAGCTGTGAATGACACAGCTCTATGTTCTCAGCAGTAAAATGATCCAAGGCAACTCTAAAGGATTTATGGTGAAAAATTCTATCCACTCTCAGAAAAAGAACTGATAGTGTCTGAATACAAATTGAAGCATACTTTTTTTACTTTATTTTTCTTGAAATTTTTTTGTCTGTTTTCTTTCACAACATGATTATTATGTATGCTTTGCATGACTACACATAACCTATATCAAATTTCTTGCTTTCACTTGCGGGGGGGGGGGGTATTGGTGAGAGGGTATAGAAATGTGTGAGGCAAAGTTTTTGGAACTCAAATTTTAAAAAAACAAATGTTAAAAACTGGTTTTACAAGTAAGTGGGGAAACATAAAAGACTATATAAATTAAAAAGAAAAAGAAAAAAAATGTCATATATCCATTTACTTTTCCAGAGAGTCAAGTGTTGAATATTTACCAGCACACTGCTGGACTTACCAGAATTCTACCATATTGATTTTGTTTGGGGCAAGCCCTCTCTACAGAACAGGAGGGGAGTGGAGAAAAAAGTAATGAAATTTAACAACGATACACTGTTATAGATATCTGAAGATAACTTCAATGGCAGTTGGACTGCAATCAGATTTTTAGAACCCAGTTATGCCTCTAAAAATACAAATTAAGTAATTGCAAAGTCCCTGAACCTGGAAAAAAAAAAAGATATATTTCTAGTGGAAATGCCAACCATCATGTCTATGGAATGGACCATTCCATACAAATTGGAAATAAATAAAATATTTTTCATTCTTTTCAAAGAAAATAATGTTATTGGAGTCAGATTTTTCAAGACAAATAAAACCAAAAATATTTCTTTAATATAATTTTTAAAAAAGGAATTCTGCCAGTTACTTTTCTAGGAAAAAATGAAATAGCAAAAACAACTCCATGCCAAAATGACATATTATTGTGGATTGAGAATTTTTTTTAAAAAAACCTGTAAAAACTTTCAGAATGTACTAATTTCATGTACTCCTTAGAAGACTTGCCTTAAAAAATACTGTATTTAATTTTTAAACATGATAACATAATTCTGCAACTAAAACTTGTATAAGGAGATCATGACTGTCTATTTTCCTATATGATTCTTTTGCAAATGTTATTTTGACTTGTTTGAGCCATTTCCTCATTTAGTTACAGCAAAAATCACATTAAATATTGTCTGTATAAGTCATTTTAAAGAGTTTAAAGAAAGGAAAAAAAAAGGTAAGAACATTTTCCCATATTGTATCTGGAACTAAGATGAGTATTTATAACTGCATTGATTACTAGAAATGCTCACACTTCTTTAAACATTAAAGTTTATAAATTTAATTTTTGTCTCACTATCCTATTGGGTAGGTAATTCAGATTATACCCATTGTAAAGGTAAGAAAACTTACATAGAAAAAACAACTCACTTGTACAAAGTCACACATTTAGTAATAGTCTAGATATGAACCCAGGACTTCTATCTTATGATTTTGAATCTCAAATGTTTCTAGTGACATGGTAGTATTTGGTGAATTACATTAAACTAACATACCTGATAAGTTCTTGAATAATGGACACTAATGACTAAACCAGGAAAATGATGGACTTTTTTGACTTTAGACTTCAAAATTGGTTAAACTTGAGAGTTAAAACATAATAGCAATTTTTTTCTTCATATTAGTGATGAATGAGAAACATCATGATGCAGTGAACAGAGAGTATACTGGTTCAAGTCCTCCATCTGACAGTAGCTTTGCAAACCTTGGCAAGTCAATTAATGGTGAAGATCATTAGTTGCAAAGAAAAATATAAAAACTACATTTTTAGAGGCTATTTGCTTAAACCAGAATTCCTTGTGTCAAGGAAATCACGAGTCTAGTACCTATGTCTGACTATGCTGGAGGAAAAGTGTGATGAAAACTATCATTGTTCTAAAGAGACCCAGCTATATTTTTTTTTATTTTGTGAGACTGATCATATCTCATTAGTTAGCTTTCTGTAACACAACTAAGGGGAGTCTCAGGAGGATTAGATTAAGCATGTGTAAAAATTTAGCAAAATCTGAGACCAAGGCCTCATTAAAGCATATTTTATAGGAACTGGACAAGGTCTGGACCTTCATCAGCTTCCATGTGGAATTTTGTGTTCAGTTCTGAGAATCGCATTCTGTGATGGACTGTGAAAAAATGTGAGAGCATAGAGGATAGTGAATGATCTTTTATATATGATGGATGTGGTTAGCTTGAAGGAGCCATATATGTTTAGCCCAAGGAAAAGAAGACTTTGGGGAGGGCATGATACCTAACTTTAAACATTTGAAGGATTATCCTGCGGAGGAAGGACTATAGTTATTGGAGTTAGAGGGTTGAACAAGGAGCAATGAATGGAAATTCTAAAGTGGCAAAATGAACTTCGTTATAATTGGGATTCATTTTGTATATGTATTAGATAAGACAGTTCTGTGGTTGCTCAAGTTCTGTGATTTCTCAATTCTATGAAACAGCACTTTAAATATACGAAATACATTTTACACATATAACCTCCCAATAGCTCTTTGAGAAAGATACTACATGCATATTAGCCCTATTCTAGAGATGAGGAAACAGAAAATGCATTGTCAAACTCAACTAAAAATCTATGGAAAGTAAGATTTGAAGTCCTGACTCTATGCTTTGCTATTTCTTGGACCATCAAAAATAACATATTGTGGATTGAACTTAGATGCCTGCTGAGGTGCCTTCCAGCTTTTAAATCCCGTGATTCTCTTAGGCAATCTGATTCCCCTTTTTGTTTTCCTCAACTGCAGACCTGAGCTCAGGGAAGAGGCCAGAAATCAGTATAGATAAATGAGTCACCTACATAAAGATGATAATTTAATCCATGGATTTGATATTATCATCAAATGAGACTATAATAAGAGATGAGAACTCCTGGAACAGGTATATAAAGTAAGCAGAATAGTATAAAAGAATTCAGCACTTTTCTCCCCCAATGAAGTGTCCAAAGATATTAGGCACAAAAACAAAAACAAACAAACAAACAAAACACATACTGGCTTTCTTATTCTTTCCTTCCTTCTCCAACTCAGACATCAATATGGAATTAGATATTCTATGAATGATTAATAGCTGTTAGATAATTAGTTAATGATTAACATCAAATGAACTTTTGGAATGCAACAATGTTTTTCTCTAGTTAGTCTTCTCTGTTTTTCTATGTGAGGATATCTTTTTATTTTTTTTTTTACTATGCATTTTCTCAATACTTATGGACTCCTGCTAAAGTTAGTTTTTTCTTTTTTTTTTTATTTGCAGACACTATCCATCTTCATATTCCTGAATCCTCCCCAATTGGCACAGCCATTGGCAGTGTGAAAGCAACAGATGCTGACACTGGAAAAAATGCTGAAATAGAATATAGAATTATTGATGGAGATGGAACTGATATGTTTGACATCGTAACTCAGAAGGACACCCAGGAAGGCATCCTTACTGTGAGAAAGGTGCACATGTTCAGCATCAATCAAATGCCTAGTAGTTTAGAGAGTTGGGTATAAAATACATTCAGTGCTCATGGAAGCTCTATGAATTCATATGGCCGTAATGGGATTTGGTATTTGATGTTTTATTCAAAATATGTTTGACACAATTCAGGAAAGACAGTGTCAATGGGTTCTTTTAAAAGAAAAACTGCTTTGACCAAAGGATATGCTGATGAAATAAATGAAACTAAAGCATTTGATAAAATATTAAAGATAGTTGAACCATTTTCCCTTTCTATTATCATGGTATTGGCTCATATAACATAGGTTAGTAATAGACACATGGTGCCATGGTGTATAGAGTGCTGGGCCTGGAGTAAGGAAGATTTGTCTTCCTGACTTTGAATGTGGTCTCAGATACTTACTAGCTGTGTGATGGTGGGTAGTCACTTAACTCCATTTTTGCCTCAGTTTCTTCATCTGTAAAATGAACTGGAGAAGGAAATGGAAAATCATTTCAGTGTCTTTTCCAAGAAAACCCCAAATAGGGTCACAAAGACACAACTGAAAATGATTGAAATGAAAGTGTTATTGTTTCATAAGTGAATATGACTTATTGGACAAAGAGCATAGCATCACAATTAAAAGAGTCAGAAAGAAATAGCACAGCACCATTCCTGATGCATGAAATAATAATTAGAGCGGGTAATAAAGCCAGATTAAGAGCACAAATTGAAGGAAAATATAATTATTTCTATTTCTTCTTATGTGATATGGATTAAGTTTTTTAACTATTGTGATCTTGAAGCCCATAGAAATGCTATAAAGTGCCTTGCATACAGTAAACACTTAATAAGGGTTGATTGAAATAGCATTTAATTCAGCCCAGTATAAAACTATTTGTATCAGTGGTATTTTAGGGCAGACCTAATTACATCCATAAAACTTATGTGGGTTAAACAAAAGAGAAAAGAAAAAAAAATAAGATCATGCAGTTTAAAATGAATCAAATATATAGCTTCAAACTGAGATGATACAAAGAGAAATATGTAACTTCTTAGAATAAAATAATAAGTATATGGCTCTGAATCAGCAACCTACTGGCCTTTATTAAAAAACAAAAAAGATGCGTCTTTAAAAAGCCAAAGAAAAGACATGGCCAGAAGCTGAGCGGGAACAGGGGCATAGATGAAACAGAGGAATATGGAATGCAATCTAATGAAATCAGCACTGACTTGAATGTAACTCTCAGGAGGTCTCTCAATTTGCTGGATACAATTAATTAGCTGTTATTTTGTACTTGTGATGGCCACAAAATGTCAAGATGAGAGTTTCCCTTTTTGTTTCAACAAATTTTCTAATTATGATATGACCCCTAAAAAGATTATTTTATAAAAATATTTTCTGGAAATATTACATTGTAGTTTACAAAATGTGTCACAAAAAGTATTGGACTTTTCGAATTGAATAGAACTATGGGAATACTTTAAAAATTCAATTACTGGCTATGTGACCCTCAGCAAGTCACTCAACCCTGTTTGCCTCACCAAAAATAAAATAAAGTAAAAATTCAATTAAAGCTTTTGTCTATAAAATATTATTTCACTTTTAATAATCCTATTATTTAAAAAAATCACAATGTAAGATGTTTTCCATTCTCAGAGAGATTTCTTGAAAGAAGTGCAGAAAACTCATTAAAATGTTTTCAATTAGTAGATCATGAAGATTTTCCTACTCAAGGGCTCTAGTGTTCATTATAGTCATGTGTTTTTTGGTTTTTGTTTTTTTACTTTTTAAAAGATAGTATGTATACTCTTACACATTTCAAAATCCTTCAAGGAAACTCCTGATAAAATGACTGAATTTTAGATTTTTTTTTAAAGCTAAAAGAAAGCATATTTACATGCTATGTCTCCTTTTGTGAAAAAGCCACACAACGCTATTGTTAAAACAAACAAACAAACAAACATCAATATAGGCAGGATCAAAAGGTAAAATAGGTATAGAAAAGGATGATAAAAAGTATACATCAAAATAGACAAATTCAGGGTATATTTCATATATTTCAAATTATTTGATCAAACTGAAAGAGTAAAAGACTAGATTTATTTAGAAAAGTAAATCTTTGAAATGTAGAATTGAGAAATGAGTAAAGTCTCTTCAAATTGGAAACACTATAATGAATACATACTTTGAAAACAAGATTGTGGCAACTAGGTCGTGCAGTGGATACAGTATGAGCCCTGGAATAGGGAGGACCTGAGCTCAAATCTGGCCTCTGACCCTTGAAACTTAACTAGCTGTGTGATCCTGGGCAAATCACAATCCCAGTTGCCTTGGGGAGAGGGGAGAGATCATGCATTTTAGTATATAAAGATGTGTTATTTTTTTCTTAATTACTGTACTCAATTATAATAAAATACCTTGTCTACATAGGAAAATCCATACCAAAAAAATAATAAGAACTTTAGGAAATTTTATAAATTTCATCATTGTTTTTGTGTTCCATTGGAAAATTTTTGAAGTAATATAAATGGACAGAAAAACAACAACAACAACAACAAACCCCTTTGTTCTTAGGAATAAAGTAGAAAATCTCCTGAAAATCTCTACTCAATCATTTTTATCGCAGCAAAGGCAATCTTGATCTTATGCGATTGACTTGAATTGACAAAGGTAAAAGTAATAGCACCTTCCATCTTTGAATATTCTCTTGTCACTGACAATTTCTTACCACTCTACTGTTACCAGAGTTATCAGGTCAGGAGACAAAATTATTAGTGTAAGTTTTTTTGTTTGTTTGTTAAGTAAAGATAATACACTTAACTCCTTCCTATGCTACATACTATTAAAATGGGTATTAAATCATACCCATTTTCACTAATCACATTTGTCTTTGCTAAGAAATGCCAGTTACCATCCTACATTTTTTAAAGGAATTTTAATATTATTGGTTCTAGAGTGGACATTACCTTAAAACCCAGGATCTTCATTATTCTAGGAAACCCAGAGTTATTTTACTTAGAAGCCCTTGGGTTTTAACACAACAAAAGAAAAGAAGTCTTCATTATGAGGGTTCAATATACACTGAAGCTTTGAAGACTACTCAGTCTTCTCTTTTGTACAACCCACTTAAAATACATAAAGTTACTTAAAAATTATCATGGAAAATGAACGTTCTAACAACAATCTCTCTCACCAGTAGTGTGTTCTCTGTTCTCTTTTGGAAAATATTCCTCATCCTATCTTCTTCTGAAGGATGTCTAAGTGACCTGATAACCTTCACCTAAAAGCCATAAGATACTTATAACTCTCCTCTGACACCCAAAGTCAAGATTTAATAGGAAGGAATCTAGGAATTCTGTTCCCAGGGTAGTAAAGACCTCCTTTAGTTCCAATATTTCAGCAAAGCTTCTACTGCCTATTAGTCAAAAGAAAAGGCATGTCTTTAAGCTGACCTATTGGATTACATTTTTGTTTTCTCTAATTTGCCTCCACTGACTATACAGAAAACTCAGAAAACCTCTGTGTGAGAGTGTGTGTACAAGTATACGTGTGTGTGTGTGTGTGTGTTTTGCTTTCACAACAAAGTAGTATATTCATTTTTCTGGACTTATTGAAAGGGACTCACTATCACTAAAATCAAATTCAGTAAACATATACTTCGTTGTCTCATCCATCTGCAGTGTTTTGCTACAATATTTTGTTTCCTAACACCATGAGCTGCCAACTTCTAAATTTTCTCCACTTTACTTGCAATAAGATACTGGGGGTCAGAAGTACATTAGTCAAATTAAGAAAACAAAGAAAACCATGCATGCTTGTATGGAAATGTAGATAGGGACCAAATGTGTGATTTCATTGTTAGGCAGAGTATTTAGATGAGGAATCTCCCATTATAAACATAAGCTGGCATAACATCTCAATGACTTCTAGTTTTAAAAGGCTTCCCAGAATATTAGATATTTACACTAGAAGGACCAGGCATATCAATTGATAAAGTGCATTTTTAAAAATCTCTTACTATTACTTCTCTTGTTTCAGTGCACTTTAATTTTTTTTTTTAATGGAGATAGTTACATTTTAATTTGAAATACATATTTATAATATGATCCCTATTTTCTTTGCCTATGGATAAAGAAGTAAAATGGGCTGCATCATTTAACACAACCTGAGATTTTAAGGTATTCTTAAATTCAGGTTTTTGTGGTATATTAAGTGACTTGGTCACATAGCCAATAGATGTCAGAAGTGAGACTTGAACACAGGTCTCCCGGGTTCTGAGGGCAGCTCACTATCCACTATAACATACTGCCTCTATATAAAAATAAGGGAAAAAAAGACTTCACAACAAAATGGAATTCTATATTACATTTGGGTCTGAATTCTTTCTAAGTGGTAAAGTATCATGTTTAATTTAAATTCATTTAGTATCTTTCAACATTTGCACAAGAACTAAAATAAAAATAAATTTATTTTATTTTGAAATATTATAAATTAAGCATATTCATTCTTCATTAGAATAAGGATTTAATTATAACTATGATACTTATAAATGTATATTATCTGAACAAGGCAATTCTTTATTCAGATTTAGGATCCTATAAATATTGTCAAAGCAAACCTAATCCTGTACAATGATTTAAAAATCATAATTTGATTTAGAGGAAAAGGATATTTTTTTCCTGCTCTATCTCAATGACATTTCTTTCCACAGCCCCTTGATTATGAAAGCAGAAGACTTTATACTCTTAAGGTTGAGGCAGAAAACACTCATGTGGATCCACGTTTCTATTACCTTGGACCTTTTAAAGATACGACCATTGTGAAAATAACTGTAGAGGATGTGGATGAGCCCCCAGTTTTCAGTAGATCCTCTTACCTATTTGAAGTCCATGAAGATATTGAAGTGGGTACCATCATTGGTACTGTGATGGCAAGAGATCCGGATTCTGCTTCTAGCCCCATTAGGTATTTACATCCCTATTTTAAATTCTCTCCTAATGTCTCTGGTGTTGTTGATGAATTTCTGACAATCTGTTCAACAAGTTTCATATATGACAAAATCTCCTGGGAGAACTGTCTGGCCTATTTTAGAGCAGAAGGAGGAAAACAAGTATATAACTACTTTATTTAATCTCATAGTAAAATGTAGCAAAACCTTTTGTTAAATTTTCCCAGAATTTAATAGAACTCTTACAAATTGAGTGGCACCAGTATTTTAGGATTCTTATTTCCTTCAAATCAGAGCACTTCATGGGATTTTTCAATTAATATGTATAGTTGTCTCTCCCTTCATTCTGTCAGGCAAGTAGATTGGGATTAGACTGTCCCCTCTCCCAAAGTGATTGTTATTTCCTGCTCCCTTGCCCCTTACCCATTCTCCACTAACTTAGCCTAGGCTTCTCATTGTTAGTCTCATTTTTCTTCTATGTCTTTAAAAGTTTGTATCCTGTTTTTCTACCAAAATGCTCCTCTACTGTCTAATCATGAGGTAGAAGTTATCATACAATCTCAGAGCTGGAAGGAACCTTGTGGGTGCAATAGATTTAATAACTAAAACAAGAGAAGCCCCTCTACAATATACGTGGCAAATGCTCATGAATCCCTTTGCTTGAAGAAGACCTTCAACAAGAAGACTCTTCCCTCTAAAGAAACCCATTCCACTTTGGGATAGTTCTTATGGTTAGGGTGATTTTCTTTCCCTCAACCCTAAATCTGTCTTTCTGCAAATTTCATCCATTATTCTTCATTCATTCTGGCCTCTTTGGCTAAAGACAATTCAAAACTAATTTCCATGTAATGGCCCCTCAAATATTTGAAAACTGCTATCATCTTGACTTTGTTACTTGATAACTGTGACCCAGGGACAGTATCTTTAAGTCTCTGGGTCACAGGGTCTTCATCTATAAAGTGGGAATGGGCACTGAAATTGGATTTAAGTTCAAATTCTAACTTTGGCATTTAATAGCTTTGTGATTTTGTGGACTTCCTCATTCCCCTCCATCCCAATCCCAGCTCAACTGGTTCCATCTCAGGTGAAAATATTTCTATTTAAGACTTTTAATCTCACCATTGTCAAGGTGGTATGACTAAGACTCAAGGCATTGAGTAAATTTTACTAGATAAAATCAAGTGTGTGCTGCTGCCAGCTCCTACCAGCTCACAAGTGTCAGTTGCAATTTCCATGTGAGGAAAAACTGATTCAGATAAAATTCAAGTGTGTCACGCATCCTTTTTTTTTTTTTCAGGAGAACCTGTTGTAAATTGGTTTTCTCCTTTGGTGAAATATTCAGAGGCAGAAAGGGAAATAGTAACTAGGTCTCATAAATTAAAGTCCAGACCTCTTATTTGTAGCCTATAAAAATATTTTATACTTGATAAAGTATCTATGCTGTTGTTAAATAAGCTAGTAGCTGACAGACAACCCTGTACAAATTTCTAAATATTCTGTCACCTGCTTAGAAATATACCAGTCCTCTATGGTAATAACAAATATATAGTATTGGAGTTGAAGGGACTTCATATTTTAGATAGTTCAATTCCCTCATTTTACAATTAAGTAATCAGAGATAAAGAGAGAGATTAAGTAACTTATCTGTCTTACAAGTATACAGTAGCATTAACAGTCAATAAGCATTTATTAAACACCTGTTCTGTGTCAGATACCATGATAAATGCTGGAGATAAAAATACCAGCAACAACAACAAAAAGACAGACAACCCTGCTCTCAAGGAACTTATAATGTAATAGGGAAAGATAACACACAAAAAGAAAGTTAAAGTGGGAGAGGGGTAGGAAGGTACCAGCACCAGGGGGTGATATAGATTCCCAAGTATTCTACAATAATGAGGTTCCTGGGGACATAATGGAGAAATTAATTGATATAACTAGAATTCGTGTCTCCTGATTTCTAGTCCAGTGAACTTTCTATTCTACTTCAGGATTTAAGTCAGATGATAAGAAATACTTAATACTTAGTGTCGACTCCTGGAGAATGCTTCGCAAAATTAATATTGATGCTTGCCCAACCTAAGGCAAATTCATAAAATATTCATAATTTCACGTTATTCAGTATTCAAAATATGCTTGTTAATGACTGATAATAAAGTATAATATGAGCAAAGTAAATAGCATAGTAGAAAAAGATCCGGGCTCAGAATTAGGAAGGCCTCGGGACAAGTCCCATATCTGATACCCTGTATGTGTGACCGAGGGCAAGTTAATTAAATTTTCAGTATAGCAGGCAATTCTCTAAGATTAAAAGTTGGACATTGTAGTAGCTTATCTACATTTATATAGGAAACTTTCTCACCTGCTTTTCCTTGCAGCAATGAAATCCCAAATTAAAACCAAATTAAATCACAACAAAGAGTAACAGTGCAGAGGAGCAGAAACAGCATGAGATTGGAAAACTAGTACAAATCATAGCACCTGTGATTCAGACTAAACTGTAGCCATTTATGGCTTGTCACTAACTTGTGGTGTGACCCCAGGCAATATATTTAACTTCTCTGGGATTCAGTTTCCTCATCTGTAAAATGAGAGGGTTGATATAGCTTGATCTCTGAGGTTCCATCTAACTCTAAAATAAAATTCTTGACAGATCGAGCAAATCAGTGAAAAATGTCCTACTTAATTTCCCCAAGTGTGTACTTGCCTGCTATTTGTGATATTTCCCTGTAGACACAGAAAATTGTACAAAATTATATTTTGCTATGGAAATCAAAAATCATGTGGAGCATTGATGATTTCAATTAAAATAGATGCATAATGTGAGGAGTAATGTCGTTTTGGCAGGACACATTTATTTGATATCCATGTGAAGGCACCTAATTAGCCCCCTTTGTGTTCCTTTTCTTTTATTATTATTTAGGGGTGTAGGTAGGACGAGTTGGGAGAAATTCTAATAATCTTCACACATTTAATTCCCCATGTGTAGCAATCTGGTTTGACACAGTGTTAATGTCCTGTCACCTAAAAAGAACAAGCAATTTATTTTAAAAACTTGGTTTAATCACTGAAAGAGCAGAACCAATGCTGTTTTTCCTCTCCTGTTTATAGCCTTAAGACAACTTGTAGTAAAAAAAAAAAAATCAGTCACCTTGAACATAAGCTATGTGCAGACGTGGCTTCACTCTCTACATTGACTTAAACATTTGATGAGATCAAAATAATTGAGTAAGCTGGTTATTTTAATTGACCAGTTGCTCTCATTAAAAAACTAAATCTTTGATTTTCCACGTGCTTCTCTTTTTTCCTTTATGTGAAGGGCCATGATATCGAGTACTTTTTCATCTTTCAATATTTCATTGAACTTGAACCTTGCCAGAGTGCTCTCTGTACAACACAATCCTATTAACAATTTCTAGAGGATCATTGAAGGTTGCTGCACCTGAAAACAATCATTTGTGTCTCACTTTGTCAAGAGCTATTCTGAACTTAGCTTGACTGGTACATATATTATAGTCATTACAAGGTCCATATGTTAAATTATTCCCAATTGGTATGGACTTTCCAGAGTTCAAAACCCAGATCCATAATGTGTTTTGTTATGCTGATGAAATTTTACTAATGGATACTATATAAACATAATTCAGTATATCTGTGATCTCTTGAATGTGAATATTATCTTCAATACAGATACCTCTCACTTATGCCTTCTCAAACTGTACAATTCTTTTCCATGTTCTTTCTACTGTCCTCCATACTCGATTGAACTAACGTAATGCAGTCTTTTCTCTATAAACATACATATATATGTATATACATGTTTTGTATGTATAAATATGTACATATTTCATTTATTTATTTATTTATTTGTTTTTAGTTTTCAGCCTTAATTTCCACAAGATTTTGAATTACAATTTTTTCTCCCCATCTTCTCCTCTATCCCCATCCCAAAATTTTGAGCCTACTGAATATTCCTTCCCCCAATCTGTTGTCTTTTATATTCCTCCCCATGCCCTACCCCCAACTTCCTACTACAGCAAGATGGATACCCCACCGGGAAGATAAGCAATTCAATATAGGTTGTACATGTGTAGTTATGCAAAATATTTCCATAGTAGTTATATTGTGAAAGACTAACTATATTTCTCTCTATCCTATCCCACCTCCCACTTAATCTGTTTCCTCCTTTGACCCTGTCTCTTTTCAAAAGTGTTTGCTTCTAACTTCCCTCTCCCCTAATTTTCTCTCTTTTCTATCATCTCCCCCTCTTATCCCTTTTTCCCCTATTTTCCTGTAGGGTAACATACCCAATTGAGAGTATTTTATTCCCTCCTTAAGACAAATTCAATGAGAGAGAGAGTATATTTTATTCCCTCCTTAAGACAAATTCTTCTCTCTCACCTTCCTGCTCTTCCCCTCCATTGTAACCATTTTCTATATTTACACTTTCTTAGTACTAGTGAAACACTCTGTGAGTTTCTGTTTCTTATAACATGACCAGTTCACTTACTTTTATAATCATCCATTTTCTTGAAAATACATGTGTTTTACCATCCCTGGTATATAGGTCATATTATAAAAGTGCTACAATCTACCTATAACCACCAAGAATAAATATACCTATCTTCCTTTGAGTGAACTACAACTTTTATTCCTCAGAGATTTTGAGGTTATAAGATTCGCAAACCTAGAGCAACACTGGAAAAACATATGTGTTGAAAAGATGAATCTTTGACCCAAAGAACAGTTTAAGATCACTAAAAAACATTGAGTAAATTCTTGAACTCAAACTACCTATGATCTTCCTGTATAAATAAGCCATAAAAAACTTTATGAATATTAATAAATATATTTTCAGTTTAAAGTTAAAATTGTAGTTGATGGGTTTCCCTTTGTATATAAAAACCAAGATGATATATAACATGTATTCTAGTCCTGGTTTTTCAGCACCATTATTAACAATAATGACGCCAAGGAGGCAGATAATGCAATTATCATTTATGCCCATTTTACAGATGAAAAAACAGATAATCAGAGAAATAAAATCATCTGTCACAAAATGCACAAGTTGGCATATCTGACCTAAGAGTAGAAAATGTTTCAAAAATTTTAAGTCCAGAGATCTTTCCATCATGCTACCATGCACCTGCTTTAATATTATCTTGCTTTTTTTGATTAGACTACACTGCCACCAGGTGGACAGAAGTGCCTACCCTATCACCTTGTGATTTGAATAACTAAGACCATACACATTAGTAAATTGATTTTTAAAAATATTGTTTTCTCTTCTATCTAACTATACTTTTATTATACAAATAGAAATCTTTGTCAAAATTTTCTCATAAGGTGTGAATGGTATTTAAAATAAGATTTATGATTAAAAGAATATTTTTGGAATATTTCTGTGATTCTACTAGTATAGGGAGTATCCATTGAGGTTTACCCTTCTTCCAAAGAAGATGAGATGTCCCTTTGCAAATTATGGTCTTGGAGAGTTACACAGGCCACTCCGAAGTTAAATGAAATGTCTGGGGTCATACAACTAATATATATCCAGGGTGGGACTTGACTTAAACTCATTCCTTACTCTGAAGCCAGTTCTCTAAATGCTATACTTTATTGCTTTTCAGAACAAGGATTTAAGTAATAAAAATACCCATTTTCCAACACAGCTGTAAGTACTGTATTTTATATAAGTGCTTTCTGCTGATACCAAATAAACCATCAGAGTACCTTATGCCAGCAGTTATTAAAACATTCAGGATTCTTGAATCTATTTTCTTTCCCTGAAAGAATAAGGTGAGATCATGGTCACATATAACCCAAATGTGTCAACATAACTTGCCCATGGTCATCTTTTTCTAAATTGTAGAGGTTTTTTCCTACCTGTTAACCTTTCCTTTTGGTCTTTGCTTTTGAATTTAGAAAAAAATTCCTTATGCTTTCTTCATTTTTTTTTCCTCAAAAGTATCCCTATCTGGATAGAGAGATAGAGAATGCTTCTTATTCATTTTCAAACCTGCTTCTGATTGAAAGTGACCATATTTGTCGTCCCAGAAAATAACAACATCAATTGCCAAGTTCTGTCAATTTTTTCATCACAATACCTCTCATATTTTATTGTCATTCAACTCACATTGCAACCATCCTAGTTCAAGCCCTTATTAGCCTTTTTCTGGACCTAACTGATATTCCCCTTTCTAATCTCTCCCTTTTCCAGACCATTCTTTGAGTCACTAAGTATTTATCATAGTGCACCACTATGATCCTGCCATTCTTCTACTCGAAAGCCTTCTGGTGCTCCTCATTGCATCCTAGATAACAAATACATTTAAGGGCCTCCACAAGCTCATGCCAGTCTATTTTTTAACCTTATCTCACTCTTCTCTATTTCATCCTACTCTACGTTACAAGCAAAATAGGCTACTAAATATTCCTTGTCCTTCTCCTGCCCTTTCATATTATTGTGTTTTTGTTCACATATCCTGACTGAAATGTAATCCTTGAGCTGCCTTCCACAGTCCTGAATTTCTACCTATTAAAATCCCTCTCCTCCTTCAAGACCCAATTCTGTTTTTACCTCCTACAAGTAACTGAAAAATTATTATCTCTCTTTTCATATTTCTCAAAGACCTTTGAACTTTTCCTCGAGAAATTTCAAACTTCTGCTTTAGATTATAGGTATTTTTGTAAAATGTCTACTCACTCCCATTAGCCTGTATACTGTTTGAAAGCAGAGACTGTGGTTTCATTTCTTTGTATCTTTTTACCTGGAATAGCTCCATGTTAGCTGCTTTGTAAATCTGTGTTTCACTGAATTGTCAAAATTAATTACATTTTGATACATATTTAAATATAATATGTCAGGGTTTTTAGTCACATTTTTTTAAACCACTCCATATATAGTACAATCTTGGTTCTCTTTTAAACAGTATTGATAATGACATAATCAGTAGCTAGCACAGTGATTTATCCACAGCCAAAATTTAATAAATATCTGTTGATACATTGACTAAAAGTCACTGAAAATATTAAAGATAGGAAACTATCTGAAGTGGGTTTCCGAACTGGCTGATAGGAGAGTTTTTTTTTTCTTTCATGAATCATATAAAAAAGGATTGAATATTTGGGCAGTTGGTATAATGGGTAGAGTACTGGGTTTAGAGTCAGTAAGACCTGAATTCAAATTCACCTCTGGACAGTTACTAACAGCATGACTCTGGGAAAGTCACTTAACTTTGCTTCTGTTTATCTCTACTATGGGAATAATAATAGCATCTCTCTCCCAGGGTTATGTGAGAATCAAATGAGATAATAACTGTAAATCAGTTAGCAAAGTACAAGGCACATAGTAAGCACTGTATAAATATTAGTTACTATCATTATAATTAGTGATATAGGACACTTGCCATTTGCCTTCCTAAAATAAAATTGACCTTATTAATCATAGAAATTACTATATAAATGTTGGTTGTGTACTTTTTCCATATACTGACTGAGAGTTCTCAGATCTAACTTGTTATGTGAGGAGAAAAAAAAATCATCTCTGAATAATAGAGGTTTCATAGTAAATTCAGAAAGAACCAAAAGCAGCATCATAGCATCATAGAAACTAAAAGAAAGTCTGAGCTTTGCTAATACTGTTGCTTTAAGACACCAATTATAGCAGGAATGTTTTAAGATGGCTCCATGGAAAAGCGCTTCTTCGTGATAATTAGTTCTGTAGGTTTTTCAAATTTGTGTTTTTGAAATGAATAAATGTGGTGGCTTCAAGTTTCCTGGCATTTTCCAAGTATTGAAGAGGATTAAAAACACACAGACAATCCTATCATCTTTGTTAACTAGAACAAAAAGCTTTCACTACAATACACCCATCATCACAGTATTCAACATTCACTGCTTTATCATTGTTCTTTAACTGAAGGTCATTAAGAATTCAGCGTCAAGCACAGATTAAGTGATAGCAAAGAATGGTTTAAAAACAAACAAACTGCAAGTGCTGCCTGTTATTTTATTTACAGGAATCACATTATTTTTACAAGAAAGTGGAAGTATTGTTCTTCTCAAGATTTAAGGCAATATAAATATAGAAACTAAATTTGTTTCAATCTCTCCAAACGCATTTATCAAGCACCTTCTGTGAGCAAAGCACTGTGATGAATTTGGCTAGGGAGGCAGGATAGGTAAGGCATGGCCCTAGACTTCTATCTTAAGGAATTTATAATCTACTGATTGAGATAATAGAGGTACACCACATCTATTTCTAAGCTTCAGGAGTTGGAGGGAGGGCAGTGATCCCTTCTGACAATGCAATTAGGGAAAATTTTGTGGAGGATGAGATATTAGGTCTAAAATTTGAAGGGAAAATTGTATTTTGGTGGGTAGAGAGGGAAAGCAGGTGTTCCAAGACAAAGAAATAGCAGGAACAAAGGCATAGAAAATAGAAAGAGAAAAGCTTTCAGAAAATGAGATCCAAAGAATACAGAATATTCCAGTTTGGTTGGAAGATAGAATTTGTGCATGAAATCAGTCATAATAGTAGAGAAAGCTCCACTGATGGAGAGGTTTCTCAAGTTATTTGGTCTACTTGATTGAAAACTGACTAAAAATTAACTGCCAAAACTTTCCAAAATATAATAGATATTAAAAGACATATAAGCAGGATTTTAAGTCACCTTATTAAGTTAGTTTATACAAACATTTTCAATAACACATAACCTAAAAGGCATACATAACAACTAATTATAACAAAAATATAATCAAGAAGAAAAGGGCTTTCATATGTTACCTTTTTTTAAAGTGCAATATTTTCAATGAGTGTTTTCCCTTACCAAATGGAAGATTTTATGTATTTTCCTTTAACAACAGCAACAACAAAAATTTGGGCAAGGTGAAACTGGATACATTAAGGATAAAAGATTACATCTGATCAAGTTTATGTTGAGTATTTTTTATGTATTTGGGTATTTTTAATGCATAAGTATTAAGTATTACATGGGGTTGTTCTGAGCTTTTGAAATATAATAAGAACATCTGCAAGTCTCTAGACAGCACAGTGATGCAAACACAGGAAGTGTTTAGATACATTAAATGTATGGTACCAATTAAATGGGGTAGTAGAGGATAATAGGAATTATCTTATTTATATAATCCCACATGGATAAGCTACTTTTCCTGCATCACTATCATGACATGAAAATTAATTCACTTAATTAGCTTCCTTATCTGAGTACTTATTTTAACAGAAATTTAAAAGATTTTTTTTATAACTTGCTTTTTTTTTTACTTTCTAGCCTTATAGTCACTGCATTAAATAGATTTTATCCTTCTCCTGAGCTGAATAAATCCATAATGATTAACATTTTGTTATTTATGTCAAGACACTAGGTACCATATTAGCAAACTCCAGGCTTTTAAGTGTTAATATGCTTTTTTGAATTATTATACACTTGGGAACAGTTAGGACAAGAATATTGATTGTTATAGATCTATTCTCAAGATCTAGTTTGACCAAATAAGATTTTTTTAATAGCATGCATCAAGTAAACTTCTACTATGAAGATGATGATTTAAATATGCTAAATTACTAAAAGCATATTTCAAAATAGAAAATATAAAATGACCAAGGAACATAATTTTAAATTTATTGTTAAATATGTGAAGTATATGATAATAAATCATATATCTGTATATCTATCTATATTACTTATATTGATTGTATGTTGGGGTGAGGGAGTGGGGATTTCCTGGTAGTGTCTGCAAAATTATGTACTGTTGTTTATTTCTTCAATTTGTTTTTCTTTGCCTGTTATGTTCAGGTTTTCCTTGGATCGTCATACTGATCTTGACAGGATTTTTAATATACATTCTGGAAATGGATCAATTTATACATCAAAGCCACTTGACCGTGAAATATCTCAATGGCACAATCTCAGTGTTATAGCAGCTGAGATCAGTAAGATTACTTATGTGACTTTATTGGGTGTGGGTGGTGGTCACTATATTAAAGTATTTTTCAGAAATATATCAATATAAGTATTTTGATTAAAGTAATTATGTGTAAATATATAGTAATGCATAAATATATCTTTTTGTGTAAATATAACCCCATGAAAGATTCACTAGATAGATATCCTAGGTAAGCAGTGTAGTGAATTGGAATAAAATAAATACTGAATTTGGAGTCAAAAGACCTGAATTCAAATCCTACCCTTGTCATTTAATCACCAGTCATCCTGAAGACCTTTCCATGTGTCATTATAAAAGACAGTATTTTAAAAGAATATATCTGTATAACTTAAGAAGATGAAGATTTTTTCTCAATAATCTTTTTTTTTCCATATTCTTCTAATAAGAGCGTCTAGGGAAGTTGTTCTGTCTCTTCCTTCCAAGTACAGTTAATTAAGGTGTATAGTACACTGAATAAAAAATCAGGCCCTAGGAAGGCAAGATTCAAAGAACACAATAAAAAATAAATTATCAAGGTTAAATTTTCGGGAAGGAATCATTTGTGCCAAGTACCTGACTACCAGCACAAAGTGATCTTCTTCCCAGACTTAGCTACCAGACTGTGGCTGCTCTCCAGGTTAGCTTTAGATTAAATAAAATTGATTTGAACCTCTCTTATTTCTCCCTCTCCCAAAATTTTGAGCAACATCACTGTCATTGGCATACCCAACTGGCTTCTGAGCCTTAAGACTATAGATTTAAATGAGTATATTTCTTCTGACTAAAAGCAAAAAGACATTTAAAGTCATATTTAAATATGTATGTGTATATCTATATCTATATCTATATCTATATATATAGATATATATATATATCTATATATATATATATATATATATATATAAATTTTTTTTTCAAGGAGAGTGTTTTTGTTCTCATCTCCAGCTGAGTAGTAGCAGCTGAGTTGAATGTCCCCAGTGGGAGTAATCTAGGTTAGGTCTTCCATTCTGACGACTCTTGAATCATATCATTTTATACACTAAATTTGATGCTGTCTTCCCTTGTTCCAAAGGAGTTATTAACTGCATTTTCAGATTCAGAGAGTTTGAGAAAATTAACTGTGAAACCTAGTAGAAATAATTAGGGGTTTGGTTTTTTTTTTAATGCTAATTTTTTTCTTTGTTTCCTTGTCCTTCTCTTTTTCCTCCTCCTCCTCCTCCTCTTCCTCCTCTTCTTTCTCCTCCTCCTTCTCTCTCTGTCTCTGTCTCTCTCTGTCTCTGTCTCTCTGTCTCTCTCTCTCTCTCTAGCACACACACACACACATGCTCAACTTATTTTTTTCTTTCCTGAAGTCAAATCAGTCTGTAAATTAACTGTTTGAAATGCACACCTGCCAAAGTGTGTGTAATCAGGATCGTATAATGCCTTTTGAGGTATTGCACGTTAACTGGAAAGGGGGAGAGGAAGAAGTAGCACAAAAGGGTTGTTTTCACTTGGCCTTAAACTCTGTGTTTTTTGGTAAATGTGTCATTCTGTAAAGCCTCTGAGGTGTGTCAAGAAGATATAAAAATACATTGCTACTAAAGGTGTCACATGCCAGAGGCCCAGAAGTAAAATTCTCAAGTTTTCTAGTAATACATTAAAGTCTATGACAAGTACTTGTACCCAGTAAACTACATGATGCACTGTATCATGACTGAGTTCCATCTTCAGCTTCCTTTTTCAGAAATATCATTAAAAATGCCATTTGGTGAGGCCAGCCTGAAAATTATGGCTACTTATAACGACTGAATCAACCCTGGCAGCTGGAGCAAATTAACATTTGTTAGTAGAACCAAATGAGCAGTCCCCAACACACTCCTGAGATCAATTTAACTATTACCATTGCAGTAAATTCTAAAGGTGATGGCTATGTTTAAATTCAAACGTAAGAAGAGAGAAACAGTGTATTACAAAAAAAATGCTAAATATCTGTATGTTTTGGATAATTAACTTGAGTTTCCTTTTGGCTTAACTCTGAAGAGAGAGCCCTAAAGATTCTTCTGGAGTATAAGGAAGGTTTCCTGTGTTACTATTGATCATTGAAACAAAGGCTTAAGACCTTATTTTCCCCCCACTTTTCTTATATTTTGGTGAGAAGAGTTAAACTGGCTTTAGTACACTGCCTCAAGTTCATTTTTCTTGTACAAATGTGGCAGGTCTTGTTACAAAAAATATGGTGAAAGTGTTAAGCCAGAATTCTGATTTACACAAAACACCTGAGCTCTAGACCCGCTTCTGCCTTTTACTGGCTATATGACTCCCAGAGCCTCAGTTTCTTCTTTGACAAAATGAAATTAATAATAAAAATACTCCTTTTTCCAGAAACATCATTGAAAGCACCATTTCATGAGACCAGGTTGAAAATTACAATTATATATTATGATCAAACGAACTCTATTTGCTAAAGCAAATTAAGAACCTCTCTCAAGGCTATTGTGTGAAAACTACAAAGAGTAACAGAAATATGAAGTATTTTGGTTACCAGATGGAATATAAGTATGAAATCCAAATAGAAGATGGGGAAACTAGATAGGAATTTCGAGACCATCTAGTCCAGACCTTTTTATTTTGTACATGAAGAAACTAAGTTAAATTCTGAACAAGTAAATGTAGTCTTAGTATGTGTCGGGTGTTTCTATTGCTGTGAATTGCTTATCAGTTTGAAGACTCCAATGACAAAAGACTGAAGCAGCTTTAAATACCAGTTTCACATGAAGAAGGAATATGGGAAACCAGCATTGATTTAGTGCTTATTATGTACCAAACAGACATTGTGCTAAGCAGTTTTACAGAAATTATTTCGTTTGATCCTCACATCAACCCTGTTAAAACTGATGCTATAGTTATCTCCACTTTACAGTCGAGGAAACTGAGGCCAATAAAAATTCAGGCCACAGCTTACGTGTCTGAAGTAGGATTCGAACATAGATCTTCCTGACTTTATGCCCAATATTCTATCCACTATACCAGACATCCTCCTAGGAATGAAGACTGAAGAGGGGAAAAATTACTCTTTTTCTCTGATAATTTTTTGTGATAGGAAGAGTAGAGCTGCTACCAATGCAGTGGTTATCCTTACATAAAGATTTTAGAAAGTGACTATCACTATGCATATAAAAAAAGTAAAAAAGGGGAGAAAGAGAAGGAAGAGAAGTAGAAGGTAGAATAAAAGGAAGAGGAAGAGAAGGAGGAGAAGAAGAGGAAGAAGACGAGGAATAAAGAGTACAAGGAGGAGAAGGAGGAGAAGGAGGAGGAGGAGGAAGAGGAGAATCTATGGAAAAGATGCCAGACAATATAGAAGGGTTGCATATGAAGACACCTCCCCTAGATTCTTCATCTGAGTTTTCTATTAAACATGAGGCTCCTTCATTACAAGATGATGTTTCAGCATAGCCAGAGCAGAGAGAAAGACAGTCTCATCTCCTTATTCTTCCACACATATTTTTCAGACATACTCATGTGCCTGTATAGGGTGATAAATGGAGCAATGCAGAAATGTCCACTATGTTCAGAGCATATCCTTTAGGTTCTATATGAAAATGAAAAGTCTAAATCTCTCTTCTCAAGAATACTGAAATCCCGGTAACTGTGGAGCAGAGGTGTAGATGAATGCCACATAGGAAAAGAAGATCCAAAATATTCTTCCATTAGAATTGTAGAGCCATAAGTGTGAAAGCTATTGCATAGACTGAATATATGAATAATGAAATTTTTAAAAAATGGAGTAAGAAGGCAGTGATCAAAAGAGGTTGCATAGACCAGCTGAGATTTGAGTCAGATCTTGAAATAAGTAGTGAATATGAAGTGATAAAGAGGAAATGATAAAACATAAAATCATAGTATCACAGTTTTAGAGTTTGATAGTACTGAAGAGCAGAGAAATCTGAGATCCAGAGAGGTTGAGTGACTTGTCCAAGATCATACAACTACTAAATGGCAGACTGAGATCTTAGACTCAGATCTACCTTTCTTGATAAATCTAATTCAAATCACTCCCTCCCCTCTCCCACTTCCACCCTTGCAAATACCTACCCAGTTTTTAGCTCTGGGTTATAATGTCTGGCCATACAAATTTAAAAGCATGATGATTTTATCATTTTGGTATTGTATGTATATATATATATATATATATAAATGTATAAATACATACATACATATATATACACATACACACACACACACACACACACACACATACACACACACAACCCTCTTTAAGAGACAGCAGGGCATAATGTATAAATAGCTTGAAGAGTATAAGTAATGAATTCAAGTCCTGCCCTTGACACAAAATGGTAGTGCTTCTGTGTGCAAGCTACTTAACCATTCACTGCTCTCAGCAAATCTATAAAGGCACAATTTTCAGAGACAATGCCTTCCTTCATTGAAAAAGGGAGTCTCTCATCTAGGAGTTCTACATACCAGTGGCATCTGAGGCAGGCCTTAACACTGTACTTCCTTGCAAAGGGGTGAGCAGGTAAAATGCGAATAGAATGTAATTCCAGCTATTAACAACTACGATAGCAGTAATAGCATTTTAACTACTGTACATAGGGTTTTAGGATAACATATGAAGAGTATCATGTATAGGGGAGGGAAATGTGTGGCCTTGAGGGCACATGCAGCCATCTAGGTCCTGCAGTGTGGCCCTTTGACTGAATCCAAACTTCACAGAAGAAATGATTCAGCACACGTGGCCTCTAGGCAATAGGTTCCCCACCCCTGGACTGGATGAACATGGATTCAGAACTGAATGAGTTTAGAAGGGAAGTTATTGACAGTGGAAAGCCAACACTGACGTTAAAGTCAAAAGAACTGGCTTCACGTGCTGGCTGCCTCCAACAATTATTGCCTATGTTAAGAAAGGTGAGTCATTAAACCTCCCTAGACCTCAGTTAACCTCAGTAATGGTAATAGAATTTGGAGATGCCTCTGTATTGGCTTGGTTTTGGGGTTGAGTGTTAAAACCCAGAGCTTGTGAATCCCATTTATGGGATGGACTTGTTGACATGAAGAGAGAGGGCTGAACAGGGAGGAGTTGTGAATTGAGAGAGAGGCCCAAGCCTAGAGAAGGCCAGAAGGACTTTTGGAGAGCAGTATCCAGTATCATTGAGCCTGAGTTGCTGACAGAAAGACTGCTAAGAGCCCATCAGAACTGCCCAGGACTTTTGAGAACTGCCACCTGGAGCTTCCAAGAACTGAGGAAGCCTGGCTGTGATTGTAACATTTTGGCTGTCTGTTTTGATGTTGTTTTGCCAGATTCACCTGCTGGTGAAGGACAGTGCTGCTGTTATAGAGGTCCTAGAACCTTGCTGTAGGTTCAGAAGCTCTGAAGGAGGATTTTCTTGTTGTATGTTTACAGAAATCCTGGGACAGGACCTTGCTGATGTTTTCAGGGGTTCTGGGACTGTACTGCAAACAGAGAGTGACTTGATGAGGACTCTGGCTAGGGCTTGGTTGAGCCTTGTCTCCCCAGGAACTGAGATTGCTGAGGGCTTGCCTCAATTCAAGATGAGAGAAGGGCCTTTTCTTGGGTATTCAATGCTGAGATGATAGCTTAATCTTCTCGTAACTTAAGGCTAGATGGCCTTTTCTGCTCTCCCGCCCCTTTTGAGATTCAGGGGTGGGAAGCCTTTGGTTTTTTTGTGCTCTGTGATTGACCAAATGAATGTACATTGTTTATGATTGGAGACTAATCTCCATTTGAGAGGAGATACTTTGTTGACTGACTAAGTACTGCCCAGGAGTAGGCTACTTTGTCTAATGTACCGGCCAGGGGTGGGATACTTGGACCTTGATATTTTGCAATTGAATTGAAAACTTACTTCCTAAATGAACAAGTTACACTGTATTTTGACGTTGTTCTGTGAATGTTTGCTAAATAAATGGGGTTTGCTTTGCTGGTAATCTGAACCTTGGAAGTTGCCTTTGCTTGGCATTACAACCTCATTTTTAAAATGAGAAGATTAAAGTAGATAATCGCTAACATCACTTTTATATCTATGATCCTAAAGCACTTAGTCTTGCCTTCTTATTCTACAGATGAGCTTCAGAGAACTGGAGAGATTTGCCCAAGGTCTTAACATTTACTCAATTGCATAGCCTTCATTCAAACCTAGGTGCTTTCTCTCAAAATACAGGGTATCCCAGAAGTCTTAGTGTAGTTTTAAACTTAATAACTTAATACTTAAATAGTTTAATATCTTAAATAGCTTAATAGCTTTAAACTGCACTAAGACTTCTGGGGCTCCCTGTATAGTACATTTCCTCTACTACGTCTTGTTCCCTTACTATGATTAATTCTTAAAATAAGAGAATGCTTAGGCAACTTCATGTGGTTGAACTAATGCCTAAATACATATATTCTTTTTGGATTTTCACATTTACATTCTGTCTTTTAAATAAGCTAATAAACAAAATATGTCCACCATATAAAAGCTGAAATATTTTCAATAGCTATTTAAATGTATTTTCCAGAAGAATAACATGAGCCCCAAAATAACTGAAATCATTTCTATTTAATTATTCTAACATGCTATTTTAATGTGTTACATTTTATTGAATTATAATAGAGCAGAACTAATGTTTATTTACTTGAAAACATTCTAATTTTCACTTGATAGAAAAATATAGCCAAAACCTTAATTCTGGCATAGGGGATGTTTCCCTGTATTATAGCACTAACACATTCCTATCAGTCTCTCTGTATTTCTGCTCATAGCAAATCAAGGTTTTTCTTTCCTTCTCCTAGACAACCCAAAAGAAACAACTCGTGTAGCAGTTTTTGTCAGAATTTTGGATGTCAATGACAATGCTCCGCAGTTTGCTGTGTTCTATGACACCTTTGTGTGTGAGAATGCAAGACCTGGACAAGTAAGTGTCTCTGAAATGCAACAAACATAATAAATTTTTAACTTTTAAAAATAAATATAATACCTTATTAATGAGAACATTCAGAGGGGAAAAAAGGGAGAATGTGGAAGGAGAGTAAGAGGCAGAGAGACAAGGAGAGAGTGAGAAAAAGACAGATTTGTAGGGATTATGATAGGATCCTTAATTCCTTTGTAATGATGCTTAAAGCCTTGTGGAAGTTGTAGCTGCTTGCCACCACAAGGCAGTGAGTGGGTAGGTACAAGCAATTTCCAAACTTTGAAAAGCAAAAGAAAATCCTTCTGCTTTTTCAGATAAATATAGAAAACCACTAGATGAAGAGGGTAAGTGAAAGCAATGGAAGACACAGAGAGAATTAAAGGATAGGAACAGATCCAAAAGGATAGCAAGAGATTCATTCAATTCCAGGATGTAGAATGGAATTAAAATATGGCTATGTGGTAGTAAAAGAGGAACCAAACCTTAGATATATGCATTAAATTTCAGAATTACAGCAACATGAAATTATCTAATGGCATATTTCTTTATAAAGCTCTCCCTGAATCAGCTTTATGTATTTACTCCTAAAACCTTTGCTTCAGTAGACTCATTTTGTTGTTTGAAAAGGCTGAATGTATGAATCTGAATGAAATGCTCTTAATTGGTTTCAGCGCTATCTTCACAGAAGGAAGCAGAATGTTATAAATAATAATTGGGAATCAAATTTATTTTTTTAAAGAAAGAGAACCCATCACAGAACCACATTATGTTTTGACATTATTTCACGGTCTTTATAAACATCAATGTCACTATTACATTTTTATGCAAATTACATTACCCTATCTCTCAAATTCTTCCTATTGAATAATCAAACAAATTCAACAGTGCTTATACAGTTTTTGAAATGGTAAAATTGTGTCAACTGGATTTGATTTTTCCTTTCAGATGCTATGGAAAACTGGAGTTCAGCTTATTTATATGCTTTGTTTGGTTAATGTTATTGAAATTCAGAATACTATACTTAGGTCATTTGAATGATCTGTAAGCATTGTTAATATTTCTGTTTTACTTCTTGAAATTGTTCCCCAGTCACTTGTTTATTCTTTGCCTGTGGTCACTCTTTTCCATTTGACCATCCCCAAAGAGGACAGTTTAAAAATTTAAACCTATATTTAAGTTATCTGTCTTTTACATGTAAACAGACCAATTTTCCTAGATTTACAGGAACAATAGATCTCCCAAAGTAAATTTCCCATATATTTGTTTGGACAATTTCAGTTTAATAATAGTAATAGCTACCATTTATAAAGCTCTTTAAGGTCTGGAAAACACATTCCAAATATTTCATTCTATCTTCATAACTGCCCTGTGAGCTAGGTGTTATTTTAGCCCCATTTTGCAGTTGAGAAAATGAAGCCAGATAAGTTAAGTCACTTGCCTAGAGTCACACATCTAGTAAAAATCTAAAGTGGTATTTGAACCCGTATTTTTATAACTCTAGGTTCAACACTATGTCAGCTGTGCCACCTAGTTCCTTAATGACCATAGCAAATCCTATTCACATATCCCTAGGAAGCAGGTTATGCTGTATTTGCAAGGTACAAAAATCTATTGAAACACAAGTCAGTCATTCAACAAGCATTTATTAAACACTTCTTCTGTGTTAAACACTGCTAAGTATTTGAAATTCCAAAGGAAAACTAAAAGTAAAACTCTTCACACACTAATGCACAGTCTTTCTATTTGACGAGCTCACACTCAAAGAGGGAAGAAAACATGCAAATAACTAGGTACAAACACATACACACGTATACATATAGGTATGTGTATACATATACATGTAAACATATACTTACCTACAGAAAGCTATGTATGAAAACCTATATGTATATATGTATATGTGTATATATTTATACATGTGTCTATATACGTATCTATGTATACCTTATTTTATGTAGTTTGCAAATGAGATATGTGTAGATATTTCTGTGCATACGTATGCAATCTACCTATATAGTTAGTAAATCAAAGATAGTTTCTGGAGGAAGGTGCTAGCAGAGAGGTAGAAAGTGGGCAGCAGGAAAAGGCTTCTCAAAGACTAAGTAATTTGGGTTTTGTTTGTTTGTTTTGCTTTTTTTTTTGGAGGAGGGAGGGCAGGGCAATTGGGGTTAAGTGACTTGCCCAAGGTCACATGGCTAGTAAGTGTTATGTGTCTGAGGTCGGATTTGAACTCAGGTCCTCCTGACTCCAGGGCCGGTGCTCTATTCACTGCGCCACCTAGCTGCCCCAAGACTATGTAATTTGAACTGTCCTAAAGAAAGCCAGAGAATCTAGGGGTTAGAGATAAAGAAAGTCAGTATCCCAGGCATCAGTGTAAGTTAACAACTAGGAGATGGGGTGCTGTGTGAGAAAATTGCAAGTAGAGAGTGTATAGCAGAGTAATATGTAAGATAATGAATAAAGTAGGAAGGTTTCTGGTTAAAGAAGGCTTTAAATGCCTAATAGAACATTTTATAATTGATCCTGGAAGTAAAAGAGAGTCACTGTAGCTTATTCAGTAGCAAGGGTAAGCACATGGTCACAATTTTGCTTTAGGAAAACCACTTTGGCAGCTGACTGGAGCATTGTTTGGAGTGGGGAGGGTATCAAAGGAGAGACAGACCAATTATAAATTAATTGAAATTGTCTAGGCATGAGACAATGAAGGTCTATATTGAGTGGAGATAAAAAGAAAAATATAAGTATGTGAAAAGTAGAAACAACAAGAATTTACAAAAGAATATATATATGTATATATACGTGTGTATATATGTATGTGTGTATGTATAAAATGAGTAAAAATGAGAAGTGGAAAAGGATGACAACTAGGTTGTGAGTCTAGGTGACAGGCAGGATGATGGTAATAGGAAGAATGGAAAAAGAGAAGGAATTGGTACATGGGAGTGGGGACAAGAGATAATGAATTCTGTTTTGAACATGTTGAGTTTGCACTACCTGAAAACATACATTATGAAATGTCAAAAAGGCCTTGACAATATAGAACTAGAGCTCAGGAGAAAGATGAAGTCTGGATAAATTGATCTGGGAAGAATCTGCTTAAAGATGATAATTAAACCTACTGGAGTTGATGAAATCACTAAGCAAGATAGTGCATAGAGAAAAGGAAAGTGGTGCCAAGACAGAGCCTTGGGAGAAGGTGACATTTAGTCAGCACACTGTGGGTGAAGATCTGGCAAAGGCGACTAAAAAGGAGCAGTCAAATAGGAAGAAGGAAGAAAATTAGTGATTATTGTCATGAAAACCTGGAGAGGAAAGATTTTCCTTGAAGAGAGAATGAGTAGTAGTGTCAAAATCTTCAGAGGACAGGAAGACTGAGACTTGCAAAAAGATTTGGCCATTTAAAAGATGATTGGTGACCACAGACAGTAATTTCAATTAAATAATGAAGTTAGAATATTTATACATATATATGATGCTTTTAATTTATGGGATTTCATAAAAACAAACTCCTTAAAATGGAGTATTTTAATTAATAATATGTTTGCAATGACTGTTAATTGAAACCTATTGTGCTAAGCATGTGGTATTGCTTTGAAATCACAATTGGTCTGTAAGCCTTTCAATGAAAGTCTAATGCAACTATAACTAAAATCGGTTTTACCTTGAATTTTTATATCAATGAATAGCTTTGATTACTTAATTGAATGTTGTTGTTTCATAGCCGATCATCCATTTCTAACAACTGTAATTATAGTGATTACTCAAAAGTGGTAATAGAGGCATAAAATCGGGAGACAAATGTTCACCTGGGTTTTTTACCTTTGTCCTGAAGGATATACTTCATAGATTCTAAACAGAACAAATTCATGCAGAGGTCAGGTTCTCTGAATCCTTCCATTTTCTGATGACATTGTACTAATTGCATTGATTTCTAGCTTTCTAACGGAAATTGTTAAAATCCAAAGCAGACCAGTTAATCACTCAGAAGAGGAGAAAAGGGAAGAGGAAAAAAAAACAAACAACTATCATCTAGATTTTGACATGTAGAACAGAATTGTTCCAACAGTATATACATCTCAGATAATTCCTGTAGATAGACAGCAAGTTTAGCCCAGAATTGAATAGGAGGCAGAGACTAGATTGAATCACATCCAGGAAAATGAATAGTGATTTCAATTATCCTAACATACTTGCTGCTGTATAGTTAATAGTGGTCTTTTTAACATCAGTGCTCTTTAGTTTATTCTATGTGACTGCAAATCATGGAAAACTGTGCAGCCAAAAGAAAATACATTTCAGGTGACCCAATGGGCAATGAAACACACACACACACACACACACACACACACACACACACACACACACACACACACACCTTTTTCATTGAAGATTTCCAAAAGACATTATCCAAGACATATTATTAGAAAAAAAAAATCACCAAAAAGCAAACATGGAAGATCAAAATCTAGGTGTTTAATTTGCTTGGTGTAATATTTGAAATATTACAAAAACCAAAGGAAAGCCTTACTTCAGATTAATTCAGAAACCATTTATTCAACATCTATTTACTAGGTCTTATAATACAAATTTACCACCAACAACAACAAATAACAAGATGCACAGACAACTGGATATATACTTGATGTATAGAAAAGGCAGAAGCCATTCAAAAGTGGAACAATCAGCCTTATAGGAGTTACTGGGTTTCTCTTCCCAAGAGGTCTTCATGTCAAGGTTCTGTGGCCACTTGCTATGTTTTAGAGTAGATTTGTATTCAAGTTCCTGTAGAATTATTGTAATTGAACTCGAGTTATCTTTGAAATATGAACCAGCTCTGACTTCTAGGGCCACATGAACCTCCTGAATTATTGAAAGCTAAGATCTAATCTTCACCATCAACTGTGATTTAGAATTTTAATTTTACAAGTGGATTTAACTATCTGATCAGGACTTTTCTATCTATATGGTAAACTTGATCTACTTGACTTTAAATATAGTTTTTCTCCTTATCTTTTAAATTACCAATATTTCATTTACATTTAAAATACTTACATTTACTTGTAATATAGCTAACAGTTGTAAAATTCCTTTTGATTTTATTACTTTTGCTGCTATTTTTCTCACCATTGCATCAAGATCATTTACCCACTACCAACTTCTTTTTATAGTTATAACAAGCTTTTCTGCCTAATAAATATCATCTTCTAGTTAGTTTTCCAAAGTATATGTGGAGAACAAATGATAGCCTTTATTTCTATCAGTGTTGGGATATTGGCATACAAATTCCCTGTACTGATGGAGATAAGACAACTTGTCTATCTTACAATCTTTGAAATTTGACTAGAAAATGATACTATTGTATGAAAAGATAGACCTCCAACCTGAGATTCAGGAAACCTTTACTTCAAATCTTGCCTCTGACATACGACATACTGTCCACGTTATCTGCATAGGTCACTTAATTTATTGCCACTGGCAACTTTGCAAGACTTATACGTTGAAGAGAAAATACCAAATTGATTAGTATAAGAGGCCACTTCATTCGGAGTTCCCTTTACCAGTAAAACCACAAATGGCCCCAAAATGGTTGCCTGAGACCCTGAGAGTTTAAGTGATTTCATCGTAGTCAAACTGCTACTATATGTGATTGGAAAGATTTAATCCCAGGCCTCTTGACTGCACAAGTAGTCCTCTACCCTCTATGCTATGGGGTCTCTCTTTGTGCTGAAGCTGTTACAGTTATATTCCATGAAATTACCTTAGTTCAAAAGGCCAAGGTCTCCAACTGCATCCTGGGCCATCTCTAGTCTTCCTGGTGAATATCTGGCCACTGGGCCCAGATAGTTCTGAAGGAGAAAGTAAGACTGGTGATTTTACACAGCACTCCCTCACTCAAATCAAAGTCAATTGCCAGTCATATCCCTGATGTCATGGTTCCCTTCCAGAATGAAGGACAAACCGCAATCTGTGAGCCAATGTAAACATCGTTATTGCTAATATTTTATAGCCTGTTAGAGAGGTGTGTTTGTTCTTTGTCTTTGAGGAATGTGCCTTTTAAAGAAAAAAAATCATTGTATATCGTCCTGCTCCATTGAAGTGGTAAAACATCACTAGGAAAATGTTGGTGCTAACAAAATAATCTTTTTATATCAAGGAGTAGTATGAAAGTGCTATATACCTTGGATAAGAGTTTTTAAGGTAGTTTTCTATACAGTCGTTTGCTTTTGTTTTTGGTTTCCAAAGACAGGATATAGTAGGATCTCAAATATTTTGTACCTCTCAATCTCATGACTATAAATATGCAATCCATTTTAGAATCATTTACCAAAGCCTATCTATTCTCCTCTCATTTTGTTTTCTTAAAGGAAAACTTAAGGTCAACTAGGTGGTACAGTGAATAGAACACTGGCCCTGAAATCACGTTGACCTGAGTTCAAATTCAGACTCTTGACACTTAACTAGTGGTATGACCTTGAGCAAGTCACTTAACTCCAATTGCCTTGCCTTTCCCCCTCAAAAATTAATTTTTTTTAAAAAAAGGTAAGCTCCAACTTTCACATAGACCATTCTTTCAAAGGATTTCTTTTATATGAAAGCAGACCTTTTACTAATGTCCTATTCCTATACTTCTTTGTAGCACTGGAGTAAAACAGGGTACTTGAAGGCTTTGCAAGAATATTACTAAATTCTACCAAATTGGAAAGATGTTAAGAGTAGGCTAATCAGCCTGATGTCAAAGGACAAGCCCTGATTCAAACTACATTCAGAGGAACTCATCATCACATTGTCCACAGTATAATTAATATCTTATCCCCAGAATGTCTAAATGTTAGAGAGGTTGTGACATGTGCTGTTTGAGATAGTGCTAAAGGCAAATAAATTAGAGATCTTTGAAGTATTGCCATAAGAAAGTAAGCATGCTAAGTGTGGATTTCTTTTCTATTGCTTAATTTTGGTCCTGATAATGTCTTTGAACTTTTCTATTACTTTGGAATCTGTTCTTATTTGAGAAAGCTTAATTTTTTTTTCCAGAGTACATTTTGAATATACTCCAGTATAAATATTCCCTGGCTTTGTTTAGTCACAGATGCTTTTGTCAACTAATGTTTAAGTACAATTTTCACTACTTAATTTATGACTTACAAGAGAATATTCTTGTTGATGAGCTCAGTGATGCATGGATTATTTAAATAAAAGGATTTTTTTTAAAGTGTTGTTGGGAGTTTTTTGTCAGCAAACAAAAGACAAAGTAAGATCTGAAATTGTTTATACCCCTTAATCAATTGTCTGATTGTTATTATGCAATCTGTTATAAGGAATCATCTACCAAAGCCTAGGTTTTCCTCTCATCTTTTTTCTTAAAGAATAGCCCTTTTGGATAAACATACTTTGAAAATTTGAAAGGATAAACATACTTTGAAACTGCTAAATGTTCTGTTGTGAATCTTTTAAGTGGAATAATATATAATGCAGTATAATAGAAACAATGTAGTTACATTTTAAATTGAATATTATATTATCCACACATGCGCTATTTGAACTGTGGATGTTTCCCTGAAGAGAAAAATAATTAAAGATGATGACTATAATGTTTACCCATCTGGTCAATTTATTTAGGAGTACTTAAATGAATGTGTGATCTTATTAACATGGATATTCTCTCCAAAGATACAGAATTAGAGAGTTGGGACAGACCTCAACAGTCATACAGCTCAAATATACATATAAGGAATCCCTACTATAACAAAACCAACAAATGGTTATACAGCCTTAGCTTGAAGATCTTCAAGAGAAGGAACTTATTATCTTCTGAGGCAGATCATTTTAATTTACCATTGCCTGCCTATCATGTTTGACTCAATTTTTCCACAAGTTAACAACAAAGAATCTATTAAAGATGTTGGGTTCTTATCCTAGTTCTCTTGATATTTTGAGGATATCAAGAAAGCATGTGGAAATCTCACTTTTACCACATGTCCAATCCATCTTTATTTTACCATATATATTTCATGACATTTTTTTTCTCTGCTCCTTTTTTATGATTTCTTGTTTGTGCTATGTTTAACTCTGCTCATCCTCTCTCCCAAGCCCTACCCAAATAGCTTTCCAATTATTCAATCACTTGATTCAATAGCAAACAATGTCTTTAAACATTGATCTGAATCAAATTTTAAAACAGTGAATATCTATCATTTTGAAGATGGTCTGAACGTGTGAATTCACAAGAACCTTTGGTGAAATACCAGAAACTGACCTTATCACAAAGTGAACTGATCGGGTCATTTTATTAAGTTGTTTTTTAAAAATAAAAATGAAGGATTTACCAAGTTCACCATTTAATTTTGTCTAAATGTTTGAATATAGTCTCTATTCTTCCACTCCTCCATTCAATTTGATTATATTGAATATATAAATGTTTCTCTGTACGTGTATCTGTCCTGTTAATTAAATTTCCATGATAATGCTTAGAGACTTGCGGATTACATATGTTTTATAATGAGCATAGAATGAGGATTTCATTGTCCAGATTGCAGATATACTGTCATCTCCCCTATCTATTAATCGTTCCTTAAGATACCATTCTGTACTCCTTTACAAGAAGAAAGTAAATACTCTTCAGAATTTCTTAGTATTTTTTTCAGTATCACCAAACCTGTCTCTTCTGTTTTTATAGCCAAGTAATAAAGAAGTTTATTTGTAAAAGGTGCCTCCACTTCTCCTCTTACTATCATCTTAACTCTCTGCGTTCTGGCTTCAGATCTCATTATTCAACTGAAATTGCTCTCCAAAGTTATCAGTGATCTCATAACTGTGAAATCTAATAGCCTTTTTTTTTCCATCCTCATCCTTGAACTCTTTGCAGCTTTTCTGTTGTTGATTACCTTCTTCTCTTTGATATTATTTTCTCTCTAGGCTTTCATCATGACACTGCTCTCCCCTCATTTTCCTCCTACCTCTCTATCTATCCTACCTCAGCTTCCTTTGTGGTATGTTCATTCAGGTCAAATCTGCTAACCATGGGTATCCTGAGCCTTCTCCTTCCCTCTACACTTTCACTTAATGGTCTCTTTAGCTTCCATGGATTCAATTTTCATCTTTTTGCTGATGATCCTCAAGTTTATTTATTTATTCCAAACTGCTCTTCTGACTTTAGTCACTCATCTTTAACTTCCTAGTGTACATCTGAAACTAGATGTCCTGTAGACATCTAAAACTGAACTCATAATCCCCTCCTCCCCCACAAAAAAAGTTTGCTTATTCCAAACTTCTCCATGCTTATTCAAGGTACTACCATTCATTGAGTTTTCCACATGCACAATTTAGGCATCACCCTTGAACTCTCTCACTTCCTATATCTATTTTGTTTCCAAAGTCTCTTAATTTTTACCTTTGTAGCATCTTTTGAATGTCACTTTCCCATCTGTACATTGCTGCCACCTTTGTGTGCCAGCCTCAAACCTGGACTACTGCTATAGCCTGCTGGTTGATCTCCCTGGCACAAGCCTCTCCCCATTCCAAACCATCCTCCACTCAGCTGTCAGTTATCTTCCTAAAGTGAAGGTCTGATTATGTTATCCTCCTATCCTGAAAACACCAGTGACCTACAATACCTCAGACTCAAATATAAAAAAATCAACCAGTGTTCAAAGGCTTTCACAAACTTACCCAACAAATCAAACAATCTTCTTATATGTTACACTCTCACTTCAACCCATCCCACCTCCAACTATTCTTTAATCCAGTAGCACTGGCTTCCTTGTTATTTCTTTAAAAAACAAAAAAAAGGTACAGCATCTCTGACTCTATACGTTTTCACTGGCAACCCTTCATGCATGGAATACTCTCCTCCTCCCTCCCCTATTCTCTACCTCTTGACTTCCTGGCTTCCTCCAAGTCTGAGTTAAAACACTACCTTCTACAGGATGCCTTTCCCAATCCCTATTAATTCAAATATGTTCCCTTCATTGTTTACTTCTTATTTATCCTGTATATAGTTTCTTTCTGCATAGTCATTTATTTGTTGTCCTTTCCATTAGACTGGGAACTCCCTGAGGGCAAGTACTACTTTTTTTTTCCTCCCTTTCTTTGTAGCTGTGGCACAAACACAGTGTCTGACTAGAAGGAAAGCCTAATTAAGGTTTATGGACTATTTTTCTAGACCTATGTAAGAAAATAAATAAAATAAAATCCTAACCACAGATAATATGACTAAGGTCATTGTCTCCACATAAAAAGTCACTTTTTGGTCAGGTAAACAAAAATGGATGTTTGCAGCTTATTAAAATATTTTTAAAAATCAAATTAAAATGCAAGTTTAAGCAATATTGATCAATTGATCTAGAGCTAGAAACTTGAGTCTATGTCAGTTTATAAAAAAGAAAACAAATGTAGTGTTACTGAATAAAACACAGTGAGGGAAAGTGGGGACTTAAGAGATAATTCATGTGAAATATCCAGTTACCTGAATGGCAATAGCAATTTTAATGTGTATTTTCTTTTCTTTGCAGCTAATACAGACTATCAGTGCAGTGGATAAAGATGATCCCTTAGGTGGACAGAAATTTTTCTTCAGTCTAGCTGCTGTCAACCCAAACTTCACTGTCCAGGATAATGAAGGTATATTTCAGATCTGACAATATAAAGAATTCCTTTTAAAGGATTACTTACAAAATTAATGATATACCATAAATAGTTTAAAAGACCTCAAGGTAGTTGATATTCTAATAATATTATAAATTGTATTGAATGCTTTAATGAACTGTCAATTCTTTAACATTTTCAATAATCAGTAACACCTTCAAATGCACAAGATTCAACAACTCTCACCCCTCCCCCCAAAAAGAAAACCTACCAACCACACACAGGAAGCCTCTTTACGTAAAAATGTGTAAGTGATAAAAATAACTGAGAAAGTAAAAAAGAAGCGGAAATTACCCTAAAAGTGATATAATCAGCTAGTTCATTGACCTGAATAAAAGAAGTTTCTAATTAACTGACAAAGGCTATCAAAGTTGAGCTCTAACTATACCAAATATTTTAAGTGATTACAATGCAGAGAAAAAGAGAGTAGAGACAAGGAATAGAAAGGGAATAGGTGAAAAGGAAAGGAAGAAAAACACCATAAAAAACATAAAGATAGCAATGGGCTTATAGCAAAGCAGACCCACAGAAAATAATAAGAAATGACATTTGAGAGCAGAGACATATGTAAGGCAAGAGAGAGAAGAAATGTTTACATAGAAGAGCAAAACAGCCTGAGCAGCCCTACATATGTACAATTCAATAGCCCCTGAAGCTATAAAAGTATTGCATTTTAGACTGGGACAGCAATTTATCTCCAAAGTGATTATCATGTGTCATCAAGAAAATAAATAAATAAATGTTCAGTATACTCTGTGTGCAAAGACAGGGAAATGTGTGATATGTTTTAGAGAAAGCACTATCAAAAAGATGTATTTGAAGTTTCAGGACTTAAAGGTAAAATTCCTTGGAAAACTCACTCTTCTAGAACACCTTCTCTATACATTCAGAATAGCTAAGTTAATATTGCACCTAGTAATTCTCTCTATGTGTATTTATTTCAATTTATGCAGAACCTTTTTGAATGAATAATATTATGGTGAGGGTGGTTTTCATTATTCAATAAGCATTCAAATATTTATTTTGTGATAGGTGCTGAAGGAAGATATAAATAAGATTAGACAGTTCATTATTTCAATGAATTTATAATCTAGTCAGGAATTTTAAGGCATGTGAACAAATAATTATTATACAGGGAAGTGTGATCAATAAGGGAATCACAAAAAATAATTTAAGTATTAAGGAAAATTAATTCTGGTTGGCATGAGAAGAGAAAGTTTCATGAGAGGTAATATTTCAATGGATCCTTGAAGAATGACTATGATATCAACAGGGAGAAATGATAGGTTACAGAATTCCAGGCATGAAAAAGTTTGAGACAGGAGAGTTCATGTCATCTAAAATCAACATTCAGGGTTTAGCTCACTTTAGTCTCAAGTACAGGAGACATGTAGGAAAGTAGTGGGTGATAAACCTTGAAGTGATTTTTTATCAGAGCATGAAGAACCTGGTACAGCATGAGAGAAAGTCTGACCTATAGTTGGAAAACAATAGAAGACTTAGGAGCAGGGAACTCACATTTTGTAAACAGTGGGTTACACAGTAAAGACATGGAAGGTATAAAACTCAGTAAATGAAAATGAAATACATTCCAGAGTCATATAAAATGATGTCAGAGGCAACAGGAGGGAAAGGAAAGAGTTTAGTTACTCATGGTATCTCCCCCAAGAAAACTGTGCTCCCATACTACTCCCAGTTTTTTCTTCTCAAAAAGCCAAAAAGTTTGATAGGCATTATGATGTAATGAAAAGACACTCTTCAAATATATAACCTTTCTTGATCTCAATCACTTTTCCATTAAGGAAAAAAAAAAGTGTTAGACTAGATGTTTATCAATTCTGAATCAATTCATCATTTATCACTTATTGTGAGAAATGCTAACAGAGATAGACAGTCATTTAAGGCAATTAAAAAAGGCAATTAATTATTTCCTCATAAAGCTTGTAAGTTAGCAGGTAAGATAAGGAATATTTAATAGTTACAATGCAAGACACCAATATAGCCAATTCATCATTAGCATACATAATGATATATATACATATATATATGTATGTATGTATAATATAGTTGGCTTAAGCAAAACAACACATTTATTGGAAAATCAACTTAAGAAAGTTTTCAAATAATAGTAGAGGAATAATATCATTTTCACTTAGGAAGGGCTGTACACAAATTTTTCTGTCTACTAAAAGGGATATGGAAAATTGGGATTTATTTGATAACGCAAAGATTTTTCTAGCTAAAGTATACTGCTCAGCATAGTTTTTAACAAAAAGAAAATGGGTAATAGCCATATATTAGTAAAAAAAAAAAAAGAAACATTTTGCTTGTGTTAAATTTATTGTTGATTTTTAGTTGAAAGATTTTCAAGGTAATGTGAATAGCCTAAACATCCCCAATATGATTGTATTACTGGCTTTCTCGCAGATACTTTTAAAATTCTTAACCAATTTATTTATTCATCTTTGAATGACTCCCTCTCATTGGGGCACCAATTACTCAGTAGTCATACTCTTTCCTGCCTTCCAGAAAATAGAAATGAGCTAGAAGCATTATTAGCATTAAATCCATTTTATGATGGTTTTTGAACTGCTTATTTTGACACTGACTTGAATCACAGTAGAATTTAACATTTCTTTTAATTAACTTGAAGGAATTATTAAGTCATAGAAGGAATGTTAATTTTTTATTATGCTACTATTTATAACCACATAAAAATAATCAGGGTACCCATAAAACAATTTCCTAGAAATATGTAATATTCTTAACTTTACTTGAGAGTCCTCTAAAATTTTATACGTGAAGTATCTGTTCTGTGATATATTTGGTTATCAAATTTCTAATCGTCAAAAATATATGAAGATTCTCTCAGCACCATTATTGAGAGGTTGCAATTTTGGTAATCTAATTTCATGATCTGAAGATCCCAACACAATATTTACTGTATACTTGAAGACTCAAAGAAATTTAATCTCTTTCAAATTCTTAGGATTTATTTTTCTTCTTGGTGATCAATAATTATCCTTCCCTAAAAACTGTCAAATCCAATTTCATTTTCTCAATTGTATTAGCAGTTTGCTAAAGAACAGAAAAATAAATCATTCTGGAAGTTTGTTGAGAATGCCAACATCTCAAGTAAGGTACCACTCAGTCATGTTTTGTCACTTCAACTTCTGCAATCTATTGGTTAAACAAGACTAAAAACAACAAGAATATATAGATTAAAAACTTCTTGTATAAAACTAAGCTGCAATTTGATATAAAGAGTAAATTAGTTCACAGAGAATAGGAATCATTTAAGAAAAAATGTTTTCTATTTGAGTAACCAACCTATCTTTCTCTAACCTAGCCAGCAATCTTAAAGCTACTTTTATACAACTAAACTAATGACCCAAGACTTAAGGTTCTTGAGCTTTTTTAAAAATAAATGATAAATTCACTGTCTTTGATTTAACATGTTTAGGTCTCAACCATCTGGATAAATGGTAATTCTTATAATAATTTCATTCAAAATTGTTCTTTTATTCACCTGAATTATTTAAATGATTATTTGAAATCCTGACTTCACTTTGTTTTGATGGTCTGTCTGACATTAATTAAAGCAAGTTTAAGAAAATATGTTTTTCCCCTCTTGTGTATTATGAAAGTAGCAACACAACTATTAGTATTAGGCTTACTAGTGATTTTAAATAATGCTCAACAATGTATGCTTTCAAAATCCTTGAAACATAACAGAGCAATTCTGTTCTCCCCTCAGATCAGATGGTTTGTCTCTATCTAGTGTGTTACCTCCAACACTATGGGATAATGGAATTGCAGCATTCTTCTTGGTTTCTTTATTTCAGAAGAAAGAGATACATGCAGATGACCATGGCCTAAAATGCACTAGACCTAAGACAATGCAAGTGTTAACATGGACCCTTTATTGGGGATTTTTATTAGCAGTTCTCACAGACTGGAAGTAGGATGGGAAAAAATGCATTTCAATATAATTAGTTTCCATTACAATGATGTATTTTTTTTTAATTTTATGCATTTGAAATGATTATTCTGAGAAGCACTTCATTGATAGATTGTCAGAGGTACCCATTACCAAAATAATTACGGTCCTCCATTTTAGATTACCTTATCTCTCTTTATCATCCTTTTTTTTTAGCTTTTTTTTGGAGGAGGGAGGGCAGGGCAATTGGGGTTAAGTGACTTGTCCAAGGTCACATGGCTAGTAAATGTTAAGTGTCTGAGGCCACATGTGAGCTCAGGTCCTCCTGACTTCAGGGCCAGTGCTCCATTCACTGCGCCACCTAGTGGCCCCTCTCTTTATCATCCTTAAACTTTATGTGATTGTCTAAGCATTTAGGTGCCACAGGAAGATTCTACAGCATTAACGACCAGTGTATTGTTTTATTTTTCTTGATTACGTAAAACGCTTCTAGGGCAGTGTTTAGAATCTGCCCATGAACTGTATTTGTATTGATGGAAATGGCTGTCAGTTTTTATGCATGCATGAAGATTAGTGGAAAATTCGTGTTATTAAATGTTACAAATTTACATTTCTAGTATGTACAGTTTTTAGACGCCATGGAAAAATAAAAGGATTTGGAGGGATTTGGTTGTGGTTGTTTTTCACTTTTTCACTTTCTATCTGTCCCCCAAAAATCAATACTTGGCATTAGAATACATAACAGTTTTGTTAGGAAAGTCATTAATTGGAGTCATTTAATCCAATATATCTTAAACCACAATTGGGTTTTCAGGACAGGTCATACTTAAAGTCCCCAAATTAAGAAATAATTCTGTTTTAATTCATTTTAGACAACACTGCTAGAATTTTAACAAGAAAAAATGGATTCAGTCGGCATGAAATCAGTAGTTATCTCCTGCCGGTGGTGATCTCTGACAATGATTACCCAATCCAAAGCAGTACTGGTACACTCACTATTCGAGTTTGTGCTTGTGACAGTCAAGGAAACATGCAGTCCTGCAGTGCTGAGGCTTTGCTCCTTCCTGCTGGCCTAAGCACAGGGGCTCTTATTGCCATTCTCCTCTGCATCATCATTTTGCTGGGTAAGTTTTGTTAACTGCAGCAAAGGCAGTTGTTTCATTTTGCTTTGTTTTCTGAATTATACATTTGCATAATTATCTCTCTATCTACCTATTTATTTATCTCTCTGTTTATTTATTTTGCTTTTTGGAGGGGGGAAGGCAGGGCAATTGGAGTTAAGTGACTTGCCCAAGGTCACATGGCTAATGTTAAGTGTCTGAGGTCACATTTGAACTCAGGTCCTCCTGACTCCAGGGTCAGTGCTCTATTCACTACGCCACCTAGCCACCTCATTTGTATAATTATTGAGAGGGAATTTTTATTTGTAAATGGGTTTACTTTTCCTCAAATGTCTTAAAGGACATTCATAGAGGAAGCAATGTGTTATAGAAAGAACTGTAGCTCCAAGATTCTTATGAGAATCAAATGAAATAATGAGTATAAAGCCTTTTACAAACCGCTAAGGGCTGGATTAATACTAGCTATTGTTGCTGTCACTGTTTTATATTATTTGGAGTAAGAATAAACTTCATTTCAAATGCTCCCAATATTCCTCGCCACCCTTGTCACCTTTGGCATGATACCTAAAAATCCTTGGTCTTCAGTTTTCTTAGCAGGAAAATGAGGAAGTTGGTCTTAATGGTCTTCTAAGATCCTTTTCATTCTAATGCTATGATTATACAACTGTTGGGTCTCTAAGGTACTTTTCTATACTATATCTTGAGTTTTTTGTGCAGCTATAATACTAAGAAAATGCAGAAGACAGTAATTAGACCTCAATAAATGTCCTCTTTTGATTCTTCCTGCCCTCCCATATTTGTATAAACACATAAGCTAAAAATGCCGAGTTAGAACACGGAAAATTTGTATTAAAATTTGAATTTTTCCTCCTAATATAGATACAATTACCATCCTCAACAGGATGTGTTGGGAGGTTGCTGTTTGTGGAATTGACTATGATTCAGTGACAAACTTTTTCTCAGTCTTACATGGGGATATGAAAAAAATAACATTTCATAGGATGAGCATAAAAAAGTATCATTTCAGTTTACCTAAGAATGATAAAATCATAGATCTTTTCCATCTGAAATGTATAACTTTTCATCCAGTGACCTGTTTCCCAGACAGAATCTCCACACTCAATTAAGCCATTCACATCCTCCAAGGTGAAAAATCTTGGCATAGTTAAATAATTATTAAAAAAGATGAAGCAAATTTAATTTCTTTGCCTAGGATTGTCAACCATGTTATGTTGCTGCATGTATCTGAAAGATTATTTTGAGAGAATATGCTGTTGGTGGTGGTTGATTGGCAAGATGAAAAAGAAATGGTGTATTCTTCAAGAATTCAGAAATATTTGAGTTTAAAAATAATATTTTACTATGAATTTATCTGTCTTTCCTTGCAAGAATATCAATGTTTTAAAAAATACTTCTCTGAACTTACACACACACACACACACACAAAACCTCAACCACACACATATGCAAATACACATACTATTCCTTTGATCTTTGTGAAGCATGATGCAATGTATGGAGGCTTGACCTTGGAATCAGGATACATACTATCTTAGTGACTGAGGGTAAGTCTCTAAATACCTCAATGTTCCAGGCTACTTCAAAGACTGTAAGATGTAAACCTGCATTGGTGGAAGGAATTCCCACATGGACAGTTCCTCAAAGTGATGAAATTCTGAACCTAGACCAAATTACAATTAAATAAGAAAAAAACCTGCCAAAAATATGTATGTCTGTATGCCCACAGGCCCTCAGTAACAGATTAGTCTTACTAAGTTAGTCTACCAACTCACAAGAACCAGAGATCATACAGGTTAATGAATGAAGAGTAATGCCTGACAGAATCAAACTCAGTAAGTCCTGTCACAGTGTTCCTGTACTCTCTCTTATCTTCTTATTTTTTACCTGTTATTTTGTTTACATATTCTAATAACTATATGCTAGGTCTAATGGGCAAGCTTATTTCTCGTGCGTCAGGGCACAGACTGATCTCTGGCTCCTGTGCCATCTGGCTCTTTGTTTATGGACATTCTTTATTTTCTTCTGCCTCTATTCCTCTGGATTGTCTAGATGTTGCTCTGTCCATATACTTTGCAGCTGATGTGTATATGTGTTTATCTTTGTGCATATACAAATGCCTATGCACATACATACAAACACACACATACATATATACATATACAAGGATATGCATGTATATATATATATATATGTGTATATATATGGATTGCATATTAATTTATTTGGGTAAATTATTTTTCCTATATACTGATCTAATTTATACAGCAGTAAAAATTGTCATTTAAAATAAGAAATATAACATACATACACAATACATATACATTTCTCCCTTTCTCTCTTCCCTAGACTTCTCTGGGATCCTGGCTGGCCTAGCATCTCACCCCCCCTCTCTTTACACACACACACACACACACACACACACACACACACACACACACACATACACACACACACACACCCATACACACATATGTATAGTATATATCTATATATATCTTCTAATCTTATCATTGCCTACACATTTGCATATGTATTCATCTGTCTATATCAATCTAGATCTAGTTCCACAGCCAGCCAGCTATCTAGCAATCATAGACCTTACAATATTCTTATTATATCTCATCTTATTTAATTAAGCCCAATGCTCTAACCTTGCAAGATTCAATTGAATCCTGACTCTATAATCTGATACATTAGTTTCACTTACCTACTTTTTGTCACCTAAATATTTGATGAACATACCTTTGTCTAAATCATAGATAAAAGTGATAAACAATAGAGAGTAAAATACAAAACTGAGGTATTACAGTGTAGGCATCCTCTCAATTTGACACTGAACCATTAAAAGTTAGATTTTAATCTAATTAGACAGGTAACCAACTAGACAGATATAGTATATCTATATTCAGACATCATGCAGGGATATACAAATATATACATACATGTAGAAACAAATACATATACATACACATAAATATATGTACCTATGTCTGTGCAGCATAAAAAAAGGATAGAGTGCCGGAGACAGGAATATCTGAGTTCTAATCTGTCCTCAGACACTTAATAGAGGTGTGACTAAGCAAGTAGCAACTTCCATTTGCCTCAGTCTCCTGATTAGTAAAATGGGGATAATAACAATACCCACCTCACATAGTAAATGAGACAATAACTTGTTGTAAGCCAGGAAAGGCAGGTAGCAGCCAGGTTTTGCAGGTCTTTAAATGTCAAATAGAGGAGTTCATATTTGATCTTCATGTTAATACAGGGTCATTAGAGTTTATTGCTGAGTGATGTGGCATGGTCATGTGCTTTAGGAAAATCGCTGCTTTTATTAAAATTTTGTGGAGGGGGGAGCAAATTTATAGTTTTAAAGAGTAGTGTAGGGCACCAAAAGGTTAATTGACTCAGTCAGGATTAATTTATTTGTATCACAGGTGGGACACATCTAAGTATTTCTGGAGCCAAGTTCAGCTCTTTTATATGGTATACCACACTGCCAGATTTGTATATATGGGAGAAATATGCATATAGAAATGAATTCACTTGGAAAGAACACTCCATGTCACTTAATAGATGGCCAAATAGATATAAATGGAAAGATATAACCTTTCTATGTGATCATAAATTTGAAAGCACTATTTCTGTCACTTAATAGTAGCACTATCATGAATGTAGGAAAAGTACAAGGTTTATTATTTTGCTTCGTTTCATGTTTTTGTTCTGTTCATGAGATAAGGTTAGGCACTCCTCTATCCTCCCAAAAGAAACTATGCTAATTTTCATGTAAACTATTTATTTATAATTCTATATTTAGTTTTAATTATATACAGTCTAAGCTGTATCACAAAGTTTGCTGTTTTGACTCCTTTATCATAGTACAAGTACCATAGTTCACTGTCTAAATAACTAACGAGTAAATTACACATCCCAGGCACAGTATGACTTAACCTATAAAAAGAATGCAGTTATCAAGCCTAATTTAGATTTTCAATAGTTTTAGAAATTATAACATCCTAAATTTAAATGTGTAGTTTTTGTATTCTACATACCATTCTGGTGTATGAGGGAGGGCAAAATTAAAACACACACACACACACACACACACACACACACACACACACACACACCTTGAAAGAATCTAAAAAGCAGATATGAATATTTTAAAAATGTACTGCATATACTAGTAATTTTTTGAGCACGGGATTATTTTAAGTGAAAGAGGGAAAAATAGGTGACTTTTACATTTAATGTTACCCTTCAAAAATAATGAAACAATTATGTGATAGTGTAGTGGTTAAGAATTTCCTCACTAATAGCTCTCCACACTGATTAAATCACAGCATGTTAAAAAAACACATACATATATGCAAGTGTTGCCTGTATATAGAGATAATCCATTGCGGTGTGTGCATATATGTAAATATACATATATGTGTGATAACTTTACGTTTGAAATTATATTATATAAGCACCATTCATCTTTAATTAATTAATAAATCCCTTCCAGTGAGGATTTCAATCCCCTCTAGCAATGAAACCTTTATGTATAATCATTATTAGTAAAATATATATATGTATATGATATCATTTTAGGTTTCTTCTCTAATAATAAAAATTCAAATATGGCTTTGTAAACTGCCTAAAAATAAAGATATCTTATTTTAAATTTAGAAAACAGGGGCAGCTAGTTGGCACAGTGTATACAGCACTGGCCCTGGAGTCAGGAAGACCTGAGTTCAAATCCTGCCTCAGACACTTAACACGTATTAGTTGTGTGACCTTGGGCAAGTCACTTAACCCCAATTTCCCTCCATTCCCCCCTCCAAAAAGCAAAAAAAAAAAAAAAGAAAACAGATTTTTTATTGCTTTTTGATATATATGTAACTGTATCTCAATAATTTATCCAAAGATCACCAGGATTATCCTTATTATTCTTATTTTTATTATTAATTTTAATTTTATTGTGAAAACACCAATGATGATTTTACAGGAACCAGTGAGACAAGTAAGATTTTCTGAGTATTCCTAGGGAAAACAATGGAAACATAATTCAACATTGATGGAATATTTATTTTCCTTTAAATATCGACCATTTTACTTTGATATAGCTCAATTATTTTAAATAGATACTAATGAGGAAAAAAAAATCCCAGAAAGTCTAGCTATAGGACAAAATTAATCTTAAATTCTCAATTGACTAGGAAAAGTTAAGAAACCAAAAGGCTTGACTTGTTTCCAGTCAACTTTTATGCACTCTCACTAAACAAGATCTGTTCTTTATTTACCTCTCATTTTCCCCAGTCATAGTTGTGCTATTTGCAGCTCTGAAAAGACAGCGAAAGAAAGAGCCTCTCATCTTGTCTAAAGAGGACATCAGAGACAACATTGTGAGTTATAATGATGAAGGAGGTGGAGAGGAAGACACCCAGGCATTTGATATTGGTACTCTAAGGAATCCTGCAGTTATAGAAGACAAGAAGCTACGACGAGACATTATTCCAGAAACGTTGTTTATCCCACGGAGGACTCCTTCAGCTCCAGATAACACAGATGTCCGAGATTTCATTAATGAGAGGCTAAAAGAGCATGATATTGATCCCACTGCTCCACCATATGACTCACTTGCAACCTATGCCTATGAAGGAAATGATTCTATAGCCGAATCTTTGAGTTCACTAGAATCAGGTACTACTGATGCAGACCAAAACTATGATTACCTCCGAGAATGGGGCCCTCGGTTTAATAAGTTAGCTGAAATGTATGGTGGTGGGGAAAGTGACAAAGACTCTTAACCTAGGATATACATTTTGTGTTCTCTCAAGAGGAAATCATTTTCCAGACACCACCTCTGCTCCTTTATAGTATTTGACATTCAGGAGAATTTTCCTGCCACTCAGCACAGTATTTTTTTTTCCCTTTTCCTTTTTAATTTGTTCATTAATTTCATTAATTCTTTCTTGTAGGATGTCACATGGAGTATATACAGCATTTTATTTAATCACTTCCAAGAGCCAAAGCTATGGAAATTCAGTGTTGTCCATTTAGTAAATAAAAGATACTTTCAGAAACTCGAACAGGATAAGACTCCCTTAAGCAACTTCATATACAAACCGCTTCTGTTAGGTACCTGCCCTGCCCTTGCCATTGCAGCTTTTAAGGAGGTGAAGAAGAATTTTTTTAAAAAATATATATACACACATATATATATCCTGTTCTGTACATTGAAATTCCCCAAAATGTACACTTGGTGTTAGTAAGTGTGATATGCAGCTGGTATACAAAACTTTGTGCAACTTCATTTCATCAAATTCTATCTGCTAATGTTTTATATTTATATTTTTGTATTTATTTTTAAGAAATAAATCAGTTTTTACAACTACTTTGCCTCCAGTTTCTTTTGTTTCCTGAGGAAGAAATCTATTCACAAAATGCTTGCTATGACGCTATGAATGAGTTCCAGTAAGAATACAGTTTTTAATTTTATAAATTGACAATTACTGATGAAACCAGCATGATTCCAGGTAAGAGAAAAAAAAATCTCTTCCTTAACTCTTTTACTAACCAGTGTATAAATCTTATAAGTTAATGAATAGTCATTTATAGATCTCTCCAAAGCATGCTTATCTTCACTTTTGCATTTACAAAGAAGCATACATAAGATTATCTTATTTTCTGAAAAATGGATAGTGTAAAGGTGAGATTTGTTTTTTTCTATCATAGTGATGATACCAAGAAATAGACTTGTTGTAGAAAGCATAATCTCCCCTATTTTCTTTTGATGTACATTATGTAGGTCTTTTGTTATTAATCTTTTTTTAAGTCAAGCATAATTTAAATGGGTTTAAGATTAAAATAACCTCTTAATGGAAACTATCCCTAGGTCTCATAGTAACATTGTGAAAATTCCAAATAATGGCAATAATAATAATGATACATGTTCTGTTAGCACAGCGTTATAATTTTGTCTTTTTTTCCTTCAGAAATGCATTGTATTCCTGTTATTAGAAGTCTTTTCTTTTTTCTTCTGTGACTTATTCAGTTCAAAGCACTTGAGCGAATATAGCACATTTGTTCTACAAAGTTTCTGTCATCCATTGATTTTAGCTATAACAAACTTATCCTGTGTTTACCCTGAATCCATAAAATGCTTTATTTATAAATTAAGCATCTTATTGGAATGGTTAGGAAGCCTCATCCCCTACTAAGTGAGTATATTGTAAACAAAGAACACAATTGATCTCATCTCCAAATAGTGAAAATGCTGTGCCTTTGGAGTGAGGCAGAAAATGTAATATTGACATATCCTTAATGTGGACTTAATTATTGCATTTATTTTGAAAGGTATTTTTCCTTCTTTAAAGGTTACAAAAAGCCTAAATTTCTGCAACTCAAAATATTTGTGAATGCATAATAACCATCTGATTATGAAATAAATACAGCCACTATTGGCACTTATGATCACAGTCAACTTCTAAATACTATGTGGCTCAGCAGGTCATATAATAAGAGGCAACTTGGCACACTTCCTAAGTACCAAAAGCCCATTCCTGGCTATTCTAAATGGAGCAAATCACAGGATACAAAACAAAAACTGGTCTATTTAAATAGGAAAAAAGCAAACCTCTGAATGAGTCAAAGTGAAATTGAAATTCATTGTTAAAAGAAATAAAAAATACAGAAATATCACATTAGGACTCAGTGTTTTGAAAATGTTCCATTAATTTTGAGATATTTTGCTTTAAAATTATATTTATCTTAATATTAGTGATAATAGTTTATATTAGTGACTTTTGGCATGGTGGTTAGAGAACCAGGATCAAAGCCAAGAAGACCTGGCTTCATGTATTGTCTCTGACACATACTTGTTGCATGACCCTATGCAAGCCACTTACCTCAGTGTTCTAGACTGATTTCTAAGGTTAGAAACTACAGGAAACATAACAGCTTGTATTGGAAGAGCAAGTTTTCTCACCTCTGAGTCTCTTATATCAGTGAAATAATAGATCTAGCTCTAATCTACAACTTATTTCAATCTTTTTCTCCCAGTGGGTCACAGGTTTCAAACTCAAACATTCTACATTTGTTATTTCACCTTCATTAAATCTAAAAAAGATTATACCATACAGCAATGAAAATAATCCATTCCAAATTTCTGAGAAGTAGATTTCAAGTTTGGATATCAAATGTTCAACATGATTACAGAAAAGGACAGACACAAAAATAAATCATCTCTAACTCATCCAATTTCTAGGTTAAAGGAATAAAAATATATCTGCTTATAACCAGATAAGTGCATCCTAATACTAGGAAATGATCAAGATGCTACGATAAACAAGCTAAGGTCTTGGGAATCTAGTTCTGATGGGGACTTTCTTTATTAAAAAAAATTATCCATGTTTTCTTTAGCTCCTAAATACATTTCCAGCTGCGTTTCATATTCCCTTTCTCCCCTAGATCCCCAGCTATACCATTCTTTCCCAAATGAACTATTGCCTAATCTCCAAAGTGATTCCACTGTCACATTCTTGCATTTACATAGGTCATTTGCCTTGCCTGAAATGTGTTCTCTCATTGATTCATGAAATAATGATTTTCTTTTCCCTTCTAAGCTCAGGTTAGGAGCCATCTCTGACTGTAGGCCTGTCCTTGATTCCCACAGCTAAAAGTGTTCTCTTCTCTTTCATTTATTTTTCCCCAGAAAGCTTTGCGTAATGACACATTTGCCCCCATCTCACTCTACCATGTATTGACATACTGTCTACTACCTGCCCCTACAGTTGATCATAACCCTCTTTGAGGGCAGACTGTGTTAGTTTTTGTCTCTGTATTCCAAGCTCCTAGTATAATGCCTTGCAAATAGTAATCACTTTTGTTTGCTTGTTTGTTTGTTTACTTAATGGATTAAATTTTTGAGAGAATTGTTACAAAGCTGTTGATTCTGTTCTCCTGAAATCATCATGTAGGCCTTTGCTTGCTCAAGAAAGAAATGTCTACACCTATAATATTGATAGGAAGTCTAATTAGCACCTAGTATTGCCTTAGTTTTGAAAAGAAACTGTATTTGCTTTATTTCAGCACACCTATTAACACAAGTGTTCCTGCTAAGTGTGGAGTAGAAATTACTTTTTTTTCTCTTAAAATAATAGAAATTTAGAGCAGGAAGAGACCTTAGAGATCAACCCCATGATTTTTGCCATGAGAATATTGATGCCCATTGAGATTAAAAGATCATTCAATTGGATCAATGAGAATCCAGATCTCCTGGTGATATCTCCAGTTCTATTTTTATTTCACCATGTGGTTCTTTAGTACATAAAACTGTGGGGTTTTTAGCTGAGAATAAGTCATGTGCTACCTCCTCACCATGTAAACCCTACTTTTACTATTGATGTTTTTAAAAATGCCATATGGTAAATTGTTAATGAAGAGTTCCCATGGGACCAATATCACTTCTTTCTTGCCTTTGCCATCTTCCTCTTAAGGAGAAACTTAATGTGCCCATTCCCTTTTAAATCACCCAATTCTCCATCCTGTTTCCTAATACTCTATAACAATATCTTTTCATGTTTCTAGTATGGTCTATAGCTTCCACAAAACTTTCTAGACATTATTACATTTCATCAGATAACAGTCTTGAGTTCAATTTCTCCAACAGGGCAAGTGACAGCAACATGCTTAAATATAAATATATGGAACAAAATAATGCACAGATGGAAAATTCTGAATATGGAAAATTCAAATGAGAGAGAAAAATGTCTTTATTTTTTTAAATTTGTTTATTTGCTTTTAGTTTATAACGTTCAATTCCACTACCCCATGAGTTCCATATCGTCTCCCCCCTCTCTCTGCTTCCCCCCTCCATGGTGGCATGCTGTCTAATATAGGTTATACAAATACCTTTGCATTAAAAATTAGTCAAGTTGTAAAGAAGAAAAACATTTTTAAAAAACAATTATATAACTTAGTTTTAAATAGGAACCCTCAGTGTTTTATTTTTGGCACTATGATTTTTCTCACAAAAATTCTATGATATGTATTATAAATGTTCTTATTTCATTTTTCAGATGAAGAAACTAAGGCTCAGAGAAGATTAGGATTTACTGAAGGGGCTATGACTCAGTCAAATTTGTTCGCTCAAGACCCAGTTCTCATTCAACTTTATAAGCCTGTTTCTTCATAACTTGTTACTACCATTTGCTTTCTTTGTGTTCAAGCTCTCTTCTACACCACTTAACAGTTCTAGGGCGACCTATTTTTCTTAATGGATGAATCTGTTCTATAACTTCACCAGTGGGTACTACCTACTTTTGCATAAACATGTAGAGGAATCTTTGAGTTTGAAAGGATCTTAGCAGTCATCTAGTAATTTTGTAACTGACCGTGAATACCCCTTACATCAAAAGTTATCAAATTGAAATAGAAATGGGTGAGCACACCTTAAATATGGATCGATGTAAGGCCACATGTTGACTTAGAAAACCATATATTAACACTATTTATGTTCTATTATCTTGTTATTTATTTTAGTAATTAATCTCCAATTACATTTTAATCTGGTTTGACAATCTGGCTGACACCTCTGTTTTACACTACATCCCAAAAGTTATCATCTAGCCTTCCTGAATATCTTCATTGAAAAAGAGCCCTTTCCCTCCCAAAAAGTTAATTCCACTTTCAAATATCTCTGAAAGATGGAAAAGATTTTTGTTTGTTTGTTTCTGTATTTCCTCTTCATTTCATGTCTGTTTGCTTCTTTCCAAACTTCCACCTACTGCTCCAGGTTCTGGCCTATGGACGCAAGCATACAATTTTAATTACTTTTTTCCCTGTGATAAGCCTAAAAATACTTGGAAGATAGCAGTTATCTTGCCTCCCTTAAGTCTTTTCTTCTTCAAAATAACACCAATTGTCTTACAGAGAGCTGTTCAGATGCTTCCCCGTCTTGATTGCTCTCCTTGGATACACCCCAGATTGTGGATAATATCTATCCTAAAATCTGGAGCCCAGAACTAACCACAATATTCCAGGTGTTGTCTGACCAGGAGGTCAAAATCCCTTAATTAGGTCCATAGTCACTCAGAGAGCATGCCTATAAAGATTATCACTCTGCATACACTGCTGTGATTTTCTCTGCAAGTGCGGATTTCAAACAGTGACATCTTCATATTCCTTTATCATGTTGTCTTGAAAGGTCTCCATTGAGGATCTACCCAACATATTAAAAGCTTTTTTCTGGGATTTTTTAACATTGTAGATGGCCTCAGTAAAGCACTAAGATTATCTAAACTACAGAATGAATGTCATCTTTTTGCATCATACATTTCTTTGGTACTGCATTTAATGCTTCTTCTTGTGATCAAGTTATCGTGGCTAATATGTCAATGCCTACTTATAGGTGTCATGCATCAATCGATTTCACAATATTTATTCTTCAGTAATTATAGTGATTCATATTTTTCAGTCACAGAGCATCATTAGGAATATGTTGATATTAAAATATTTTTTTGCATTGTGGCACACAAATGTATAAATACTATAAAACTTTAAGAAAATATAAAGTATGTATAGAATCAGAAGTAATTCAGGGGGCGGCTAAGTGGCAAAGTGAATAGAGCACAGGCCCTGGAGTTAGGACCTTTGTTCAAATCCAGCCTCAGCAACTTAACACTTCCTAGCCATGTGACCTGGGGCAAGTCACTTAACCCCAATTGTTGAGCCTTCCCTTCTCCAAAGAAAAGCAAGAAAAAAAAAAGAAGTAATTCAGGGTGATGTAAGTTGAACTGTATTCATATTGACTATAATTATGTAAAAAGAAAGAAAAATAGAATCAACAAAAAAAAGGGTAAAACTAAACTGTGGAATTATAAAGAATGACATTTGCCCTAAAGAAGGACAATTCAGCTCCCTCTCTTCTCTGCAGAGATAGAGGAAGATAAGTATGAATAATTGCAAATATTATCAAATGCAGTGTATTGGATAGTTTTTTCTTAATTGCTTTTTTTTCCTTTCTAGTTTATTTTCCCATAAAGCATGTATTACTCATGCAAGATGTGTATGCCTATATGGATTGGCTAAACAATGCAAATGGCTTGTGGGAAGGAATGGATAGCTATCTCTGTGATCTCACACAATCCTCTGAAAGGGGTATTTTCAATTCTTCATTAGAGGGTATTCCATGAAGAGACCAAAAACATGACAATTCTGTCCTCCTTTGAGAGATTGGTACCTAACTAGAATTATATTCATCTTCCCTCCTAAATATTGCAGGTCTTGGTGTTTGGTAAGCTCAGAATTAAAAGCTGCTTTCCTGGTTTCTAGTAATTAGTTTACATTTTCCAGTTTAGCTTACTTCCCACCAGAGGCTAGTAATCCAAAAGTCTATCATACATTCTGAATTGGAAATAAATTCATTTATCCAAATGAGTAGCAGATTGCAGTAAGAGTTCTGCATATTAGAATATACTAGAAAACGCACAGAGTGATTGAGTCCTTTTCCTGTAAGAACCTTTGTTTAAATAAGAGATGTCCCAGTATCATGCAGAGGAAATTTTCAGAAGTCTCTAGTGCAACAAAGTGGAAACCATTGTCATGTTGAGTTGTCCTATCCTTAATGTCTGCAATAGTTTTCTCCCTCTTTGCTTTCTAGAATTGCCTCCTAAAGAGAATCTGAAATGTGTGTCTCTCTCAAGGGGTAAACAAAGAAGAATACCTCTCCTCTTCAAAGATCTCGAGTCAACTTTCCTCACTCACACAGGTCACAGGGTTCCATCCTCTCTCCCTCCATGAATGTGGAGAAATATGAAAAAATTTGTAGGCTTTTCTGGAAATTTAGATTATACTTGGTTAAAATGGATGCCTTGCTTCATAGGGAAGGAAATGGGATTGATTCAAAAATAAAGAGAGAAATAAAAACATTCCTAAGAAAATTCAAAATTAAAATATTTTCTACATCAAGAGAAAGGTTTAGAGGTTAGAAAACTGTACAATATCTCAAATGCAATCTAATCCACTTCCATGCAATTAACTCTAGATCCTGGTGATGTTTAAGAAATATGTACCATTGAACTAATTCAGTGTGCTACCCAACCAACAATATGTCTGTCATAGTCTGATAAACATGCATGCATAGATTCTCCATGCATCTTTGATAGGAATTACCAGGTCAATAGTTTTGAATGGTTGTAGATTTAATGGAGCAAGCTCTATAACCTTGTGAAAATTTTATGCAGTCTGTACAGTGCCATCATCTCCAACTACAGGCATCTGGAGGACTTCACTCTCTATATAATAAGCATTCTTCTACTTAATCAAACACTTTATGGTTTAAACATCTACAATACGGGGAAACTGCCAGTGCCATATATAACTACCTTTAAATATGAAGAGTTCTTTCCATATTGAGCCAAAATAAGCCACTCTATAACTTCACAGAATCATGGAATCAAAGACTTTAAGGTTGGAAAAACACCTTACAGTCATTTTATCCAACCTATACATGAAAGAAATCCCCAGTATAACAAACCTGATATGTAATCTTTACCCCTCTGACTGAAGACCTCAAAGGAAGGAGAATATACCACCTCCAAAGAAAGAAATTTCTACTTTTGGACAGCCCTAAAACTTAGGAAGTTTTTATTATGTAAAGTCCAAGTATATCTCTGTGTAAATTTATACATTCTACTTACTTTTCCTAATTCTACCCTTTGGGAACTAATAGTCTAATATCTCCTTCTCATAAAAGCATTTCCAATACTTAAAAAAATTGATGATGAAATCACTGAGCACTCTGTTTTTCCATGATAACTGTGCCTAATTCTTTCAACTAATCCTTATGTGAAATGGACCCAAAGCCCTTCATCATTTTGTTGCTCTATTCTGGATATTCTCCAGGTAAGTAATTTTCTTTCTAAGCTGTGGAATGTAGAAACTCTGAAAATATTACAGATGAGGTCTAAAAAAGGCAAAATGCAGTGGTGCTGTCCCCTCCTGATTATTGAAAATAGCACACAAACACCTGTAATGTTGCTCAAGATTGCATTAGCTTTTTGGGGTGCCACACAATATTACTCACTCCCTTATATTGAGCTTTTAGACCATCAAAACACTATAGATCATTTTCATAACAACTGCTGCCAAAGTATGATACTACCATCTTGTATTTGTGGGGTTAAATATTGTACCCTAGTATATTGTACATATTTTGTCTATTGCATTTTTTTGTTAGATTAAACTCAATACTTTGCCAAAACTCAGTGAGTCCAGATTTC
>CM053580.1:345053381-345083867 GCA_028627135.1 Pseudochirops cupreus | reverse complement strand
TCTTCTATTTTGTGATTCCTTTCTAGGTTGAGGTATATGCATAAGCTATCTCCTTCTTAGCTTAGAAACCTTATGTTCACTTTTAGGATACCCAGCAAATCTGTCTTTATCAGCTGGCTGTTACAGGCCTACTTTCTCTCTAGGAGGAATCTGTTGTACCTATACTGTTACATGTTCAAGAAGTCTAAATTCCAGCTTGAGATATACCACCTTATTAGCAAGTTGTTCAGTTTTCAAACTATTTTTTCTCTTTTGAATTCCTTGCTTTCAAACAGGTAAAAGTAAAGGAAACACAAACTAGTCCTCTATGGTTTTCAGTTATTTACCAAAGATTTCATTGTTATAGTAGATATATTTTAGATTCTTTCTTATGATTGCATGCATGCTCATTTCAATCACAAGAACAGGAGGTTGTCATTGGCTTTGATAAATATTAAGAGATTTTCGGCTATACTTTGATTACATACCCTAAAAAGACAATAGACCTTTTCTATTGTTATGATGTGAATAGTTGTTTTAGTTACCCTAAAAAGGAAATCATCTATTAACCTACTACTACCACCACTACTACCACTACTACTAATGTGGCTACTAACAGTACTTTTTCTCCTCATCCTCCTACAGCTAAAACTACTACTACCACTATTCTTCCATTGATCCTTACAGATAATATGTGTCCTTATGTCTTTTATGGTTTACTATATCAGTCCTCGGAACATAAATATTTTTTTTATCCACAATAGAAAACTCCGTTTTTCAGGAAGAACCTCAAAGTTTTTATTAAGTTATAATTTTCCTTTCATTTTCATTTTATGGAACACTTTCATTCTTCATTGTCCTGACAAGAGTCAACTCTCAACTGTTATACCTTAGATACCATTTTTCTCCACTAGAGCTTTACTTCGGTTTACTTTAGGAAGAGGTCACTCTCCCAAACACCCATTATGACCCTACTTGTGAATATTATCTTATACCCAAATATGTATTAGATATTTTATAGCCTTATAACAAAGTTAACCTACAGTGAATTTCCATTCAACAACACACTATAAAGCTTTTTTTTTTTAATATGATATGCTGGCAAGGCAAGTACTTCATGTCAAAAATTAGTGGCTATTTTAAAAATGCTAAGTTATAAGATTTTCCCATAATAAATATTAACTCTGTAACATTAATCCTACCCCATTCCTTCAAATTGTTTAGGTGTTTTCCCCTGGATTCTATAAAACAGGGTCTTGGATTATTGTCTAAATTTTGTGTCATGTACATACTTGATAAATAGATCATCACTAAAGTCATTAATATAAATGATGCCCAATTTAGCACTATAGATGGATTCCTGTGGCTGTCCACTAGAAATAAGTCCTAAACTGATTTCATTCTACTAATTAATATTTTTGGAGTTTGGCTATTGGAGTCAGGAAATTTGGAAAACCTTTAACTATACTAAAATCTAACAAATAATTCTCTTATCCATTGTCCTTTACTAAAAGGATACTTAAAGATTTTTGTGAAATACTTTACTAAAATCCAGGAGTACTATGCCTATCACATTTTCATGTCTTCCCAAGCTTCTGACTCATTTTTTTTTAAATGAGTGATTATTAGTCTCCTTCTCTGTGTGCTCACAGTTAATTTAATAATATGGCCTTGAATTTTTCCAGGGTAAAACTCTAATCCATAGTTTCTAATATTAATTTTCTGCTTCTTTGGAATTTGTAAAAATATTGTTTTTCCATTTCTAATATATTGACATCTCACTTTCCTTCTATGTGAAGTTCATTAATAGTAGTTCTACACTGCTAAGATTTTTCAGTGCCCACTTTTTCTCTTCAATACCCTATTGATTTTTTAAAAAAGTTTTCAAAAATGAATTTGAGGAACATTTCATAATTTCTATTATTATATTGTACTTCTCTCACCTTTCCAGTATAAAGATTTTTTTTGTCCTATCTATCCTTGATAGAGAAAATTTACTCAGTATATCCAAACATTTTTTAAATGCAAGCAAGATAAATTATACGTACTCAAGCAAGCGATGAAAATCCCAGCAAATTACGATCATTGCTGCATCTTAAATTTTTATTTGCATATAAACATAGGGGAAATTCCTTGTTTTCATAGCCATGAACAATACTTTAATAAAATTAATCCACACTGCAAATCAGATGACCTCATTTATATTCCATTTTTGGGAATAGCTCAATATTAAGAACTCATATGTATATAACACTTCAAAATAAAACTTGGAAAGTACTTAAGTATGATCATTATACCATTATAGGAAACTGAAGATCAGAGATATACAGTGACTGGTTCATAGTCACAAAACTATGTGTGACTATGGTAAATGTAAAAGCTAGGTTTTAAATTATAAGTTCCTGACTCCAGGTTTTTTTTTTTAATTAAACTATATTTGAATGCTGCTTATAATTTATCACAAACAAGTACAGGCTTGCCAGCTGTTTGTTGGTTATTAAAAAGGGGATAAATCCCAACATTCAGTTATATATGTGAATAGATTTAATACTATGGAGTTTGAAAAGCTTTGAGGAACCAACATGACAGATTAGAGGAAGGCCTCACTGACCTCTTCAAACTTTGCCCTATAAATAACTTTAAAATAATATTTCAAATAAAATTCTGAAGTGGCAGAATCAACAAAAGGTTAGGGTACAGCATTCTTCCAGTGCTAGACAAATTAGGAAGATGGAAGGAGAGATCTGTGATGTGGGGATGGCGTCTGGCCCAGAGGTCACAGACATGCAACATCAGTGATGGGACTACGTGGTAACATCAGAAGCAGAAGAAGCTTTGTGACTTCTCAAGCTAGAGACAGTAAGATCCTTCAACTACTCAGAAAGAGATACGGTGGGACCTCTGGGTTAGCAGTGGACACGGGACTAGAAGGTATTTGGTCACTTTATGGCCTAGAGCCACGCCTGAGTCAGAATTCAAAGAAAGAGAGCAACAGTTTAGTCAAGGTGGAACAGGGGCTCTGAGAAGTAGGATTCCTTTGAGTCACGAGTGATCAGAAACTCCAAGAAAAAGCATCACTCATGACCCTAAGGGATCAGGGGGCCTGAGGCTTAGCATCATTTGCAATCCCAAGAGATTAGGGCTTCTTCCTGGATAAACACTAGAGCACAGACCAAGAGATCAGTGACCACACCACTTTCCAGATCAGAATACATTGGCAGCACCAAAAACTTCCAAACCCACACACCTAGCCTTGAAAACAGCAATGGGGAAAATGCTGAAGCCTGAGTTAGTACCTTCTCTACATACACACACACACTAGGAACAGAGCATAACTTTAACATAAATTCAAAGTCAAGAAATACACTGGGGGAAAAAAGAGGAAACCAACAACAAGAAAAAGAATCTGACCACAAAAATCTACTATGGTGACAGGGAAAAGAAAGACATAAACTCAGAAGAAGACAACAATGTCAAAACAGCTACTAGCAGAGACTAAAAGAAAAAAAAGTGAATTGGACAAGACCAACAGGAACTACTGAAAGAGCTAAAAACTGAATTTCAAAATCAAAAGAGTAATAGAGGAACTATTAGGAAAAGAAATGAGAGTGAAGGAAGAAAATTATGAAAAGAAAAATGACAGCTTGGTAAAAAAAGGAATTAAAAATACTAAAGAAAATAACATCTTAAAAAGAAGAATTAGACAATTTGAAAAAAAGATACAAAAGCTCACTGAAGAAAATAATTCCTTGAAAATTAAAATGGCGCAATCAGAAACTAATGACTCCTTGTAACGTCAAGGAAAAAAATAAAACAAAATCCGAAGAATAAATAAAAGAAGAAGAAAATGTGAAATGTCTCACTGGAATAACAAATGGAATGGAAAATAGATTAAGGAGAGATCATTTATAAATTATTAGATTACTTGAAAGCCATGGGCAAAGAAAGAGCCTACACATCATAATTCAAAAAATGATCAATGAAAACTGACCCATTTGAAAAAATCCACCAATTAAAAACTGAAAAATATCCTTAAATTAAAATTCCTTGTAATATTATAACCAAATACTGGAGTTCCTAAAGAGGAAATACTTTAAACAGGCAGAAAGAACCCATTCAAGTATCATGGAGCCATAGTCAAGATCACGCAAGATTTAGCAACAATCAAGATAAAGGAGTGAAGGATTTACAATATAATATTCTAGGAAACAAGAGAGCTAAGATTACAACCAAGAATGACCTACCCAATAAAACTGAGTATAATCATATAAAGGAAAAATATTGTTAGTGAATGAAATGGAGGACTTTCAAGTAATCCTGAAAAAAAGAACACAGAGAATAGAAAAATTTTACTTTGCATGGAAGACTCAAGAGAAACATAAAAGGTAAGCATGAAAGAGAAACCATAAGGAACTCAATAAGATTAAACTGTTTGCATTTCTAATGGAGAGATTTTATACATATATACATGTGTGTGCATGTGTGTATGTGTGTATATACATATGAATACATACATGAAACTCCTGAGAAAAATATCATTATGAAGGAAGTTAGAAGGATTCTAAATAGATAGAGGCTATGGAAGTGAGTTGATCATGTCAAAATGATCTTTAAAAATGGCTTTGGGGAAAGAAGGCTGTGCTGAGAGAATGGAGAAGAATGGGGTAACATCTCACATAAAAGAGTCATGAAAGCAAGAATATATTTTATAAACACAGGAGAAAATGTTGGGGTAGAAGAATTGCAATGCTAGAAATATTCTCATCTCAATCTATTCAAAGAGGGAGGAAATTACATACACACATGTACACACACACGTGTGTGTGTTATACACATACAAACTTAATTGGTTACAAAAATCTCTTATACACCAGGGAAACAGGAAAAAAAAGATACATGAAAAGGGGGTGGTTGATGTAAGGGGAAAAAGTTAAAAGAAGACAGTAATATGAAGTAAAACAAACTTTAGAAGAGTGACAGTATAAAAAGAAAGTGAGATGAGGAGGATAAACAGATGAAAATAGGATGGATCAAAATGCACAGTTGTTAATCATAATTGTAAATATGAATGGTATAAATTCACCCATAAAATGGAAACAGACAGAAGAATGGATTAAATGCCAGAATCCAACAATAATGTGTTCATAAGAAACACGTTTGAAATAGAGAGACACACAGAGTCAAAATTAGAGCCTGGGGCAAAATGTATTATGTTGCAGCAGAGGTAAAAAAAAAAAAAAAGCAGGGGTGGTAACCATAATATCAGACAAAACAAAAAGGAAAAAAAATAAACCTAATTTTAAAAGGAAGAAGCAGGGAAACTATATCTTGCTAAAAAGCACTCAAAACAATGAAGTAATATCACTACTGAAAAAATATATATGCACCAAATGGAAAAATTATATATATATGTGTGTGTATGTATATATATATATATATATATATACACACACATACATATATGTACATATATATATATATATATATATATACATACACACACACACACACATACATATTTTCCCTCAGCTGTACATAGCACCTTTAAAAATGATCATATATTATGGCATAAAAAGTTCACCAACAAATGCAGAAAACAAATATCAAATACACACTTTTCAGACCATAATGCAATAAAATTACATTCAATAAAGGGGCTTGGAAACATACATTAAAAATTAATTGGAAACTAAATATTCTTATCCGAAAGAATGAGTAGTTCAAAAAACAAATTGTAGAAACAACAAATTTCATTAAAGAGAATAACAATGAGACAATATACAAAAATTTGTGGGATGTATTGTAGAATGTAGTGAAGTGTTGGTCTAAGTCTAATGTCTACTGGGTCACTTTCCAGTTTTCCCACCAGTTTTTATGAAATATGGTATTTTTTCTAGCTAAGTTATGTTTTCTACTTTATCGAACACTGGGTTATTCAGTTCTATTGTTTCTTATTCTCATTTTTCTTGTCTGTTCTATTTATTGGTCACATTGATCTAATTATTTTTAACCAATACCAGATAGTTTTGACAGCCACTGTTTCATATTGTAATTTGAGTTCTGCAAATGTTATTCCCCATTTACCTACATTGTTTCACTCTTTCCCTTGATTTTCTATAGCTTTTGTTTTCCCAAATGAATACTGCTGTGGGCTGCTTGGTGCACAGCACTAAGCATGATAGGAGATGTGAACAAGAAATGACCACGCCATGTGTGTAGTTCAAGGAAGAACCATGAATTCCATTTAATGATGATTTGAACAAGATTTTTAAAGATCCAAAAGACAAAGATTCAAGCACTCTCACCAATAAGCTCGGTTTGTCATATCCTGGGATATTATCATAGTTTTATCATTACAATAGTCTGTCACTTCCTGGAAGTAGCTCACATAAAATCAGGCTCTTTAATTCTAGGCACCAAAATGTCTTGGGAAAGCCAACAGGTATTTAGAAAGTCAGTTAGCCTTTTTTTCAAATGCAATACACATCTCAGAGAGTTGGCTTCCAAACCCCAGGCCAAAACCATATTCTCAAAGACATCTGCATAAGAACTGACCCCCCAAAATCAAGTATTTTGGCTTTCTACAGAAGTTGTTATTGTATTAAGTCCTATAAAGTATCCCATTGGCAACTTGCTTTATATGGTATTAAAAGTGTAGGTTTTTAAAAAAATACTATCATTTCAATTTTTGAAAAATTTTAATGAATGAAATTTAAGGAGAAGAATTTTGTCAAATTGGCAGACTAGTTTAATCTATTATTTTTAAGAACTGAAACGATCATGTTTCAGTCCGTAGGCTTAGAATGGGAAGAAATATCGGAAGTCTCCTAGTCTAAATCATTCCTTTTTCTGATGAAGACAAAGAGATATACTTATGAATTCAAAGAAGTTGACTGATTTATCCAACATCATTCAATTGGTAAAAATAAGAGGGAAATTTGAACCCATGCTCCAAAGCTTATGAACTTTCTACTATGATAAGTTTCCTCCAATAATTAGTTGTTTGAGATTATTTACTTGTGGCCTAACTCTGATGCCTTATTATAATGTGAAGATATCTTTGTTTTCTCAAAGAGATTCAAATAAACCACAAAATCAGATGGGGTCTATTAAGTCTTGTAAAGATTTCAGGTGTATTTGTCATCCAATTTCCAGTTCACTATCAGAAAGGTTAGTTATCAGATTTTCATTTGTTCTTTTTTTCTTCTTTCCTACCTTCTTCCTCCCTCTTTTTTTCCTTCTTTCTTTCCTTCTTTCCTCCTTTCCTTCTTTCTCCCCTCATTCCCTCCCTCCCTCCTTTCCTTCCTTCTTTCCTTCCTGTCTTTGTTTCTTTTTTCTTTCTTCCTTTCCTTTCCCTTCCCTTCCCTTCCCTTCCCTTCCCTTCCCTTCCCTTCCTTTCCTTCCCTTCCCTTTCCCTTTGCCAGAGAGGGGTGAAAGAAGACTTTTTTCACTCTTCTCCCTCTAGGAATTTGCCATTATTTGGAAATGTTCAGATCAGAAAGATCTAGGGACAAGAGACAAATATTTCGCCAAAGAACAGAGGGAGAAAAAAACAAGGAATAATTACCTGAAGGCTAGGAATGACAACAAGTAGGATCAACAAAAAAAAAAAAAAAAGAGAGAGAGAGAGAGAGAATGAAAACACCACAGAAAAATACTTCTCATTCACTGCTAAACTTGTTCCATAAAGCATCATAACACATATTTACAAACTTTTTTTTGGAACTCAGATATTAGCAATTATCATCAAGTTAGTTTAAAATTAATTGCCTTTTATCCAATTCCAATAATTCATTATTAAATGGTTTGCATTACTGAGTCTTGCATTGTACTGTCTTGAATTTAAAGAAGCTTCATTAAATTTTTAAGTACACATTGAGATTACATAGAACTAATCAGTACTAACTTTCTAGGCACTGAGATGATCTACCTAAAGAGAAAAATCTATTCTCACAAATATAAATAACAGGAGAAAATGACAAGAAGTCTTTTTTATTCTTATTTTCCATCACAAGTTTCAAAATTTAAAATTTCCATATAGGGCATGTAAAATCATGTAAAATGCTATATTATTGCATTAAATTAAACTATTTAGAGGGATAAAAGATTAATGAAGGCATAATAGGAACTTCCTATACAGTTCAGCAAATACTTTCCAGCTGTGGAATTACTCTGCATTTGGAATGTGGCATTCACAACTCCACAGGAAAGATAACACAACAACTTCATTGCCAAATTAATCCAAGAAATACTTCTATGCAATTTAAAGTATTTAGAAGCCTAAAGTCATTGAAACATTCTCTGTTTCTCTCTCTCTCTATATGTAATCAAAAGAAGACAATGTTATTTGAAGTGGAATTTTTATAGTAAGAAAATTTAAGGCTACTTCTCTATAATGAACATGTATTTTATGTAACTGTCTATGATATTAATATCTCATTGAAAATGATTTCTTAAATGGTTTGATGAACATCAGGAGGCATTGGTAGACAAGTATTCAGTCTTAGGTTATGTCCTATGTTGTACCATTTTTATTTTCTCCCACTTGTTTGTGGGTAGGGTCACACTAGCATTATCAAACCAACCATTTGAGATAATTAGCAGTTCAGAAGTACAATTTTACTTGAGATTTTTGATTAATCACATAATTAAATCTGAATAGGAACTCTGCAGTTGTTTGATTTGACCATTGTATATGTGAATGCTTCTTGTGAAATAAAAGCAAGTAAAATGCCATTAAATCCCTAACACTCTTTTCCTTCACACTTGAAATCAGATATGCCCGAAAGCAAGAACTGAAACTATTTCTTTCATTGGAGATTATTTTGTCATTTTTTCCACCAAGTGCAGTTTTAATCCTGTAAGCTATCAAAGAATAATTGCTTGTTTCCTGGTCAATGAATCTTGATACTCTCAAGTTATTGTTTTCTAACTTGGTCTCCATGAAAAATGTTAGGTTCCATGCATCTTCTAACCCTCTTTGAAAAAGGGAATGTGTATCATTCATGTTTGCAATAAAATATTCTGGAAATGTCACAGTAACCTTTTGAGATGACAGTCTCAGCAGAGGAATTTTGACAGTATCTATGCACAATTATGCCAGATATATATTGAAACTATCTTATATCATCTTTCCAAAATGATAGTTCAGGCAGAGGGGATGTAAATGATTGAGCAAAGAATTAAAAAAAAAAACACCAGTAGAACATTTTCTAAAATTTACTCATCAAATACAAATAGAGTGATTTAAGTTCTATTCCCAGTTTTCCTTTTCATGTAGTGGCTCATGTAAGATATTTTTGGCTAACCTTATTGTCATTAAGCTTGAATACCAAAAACTTTAAAATACTTGTCAATTACTTTGAATATTTATTCATGCTGTTCATTCATCCCATTTTTTGTACATGTTTTTAGTTTCCACTGTATGTACTGAAGCCATAGAGTGAAGGAATTAATTGTTAGATGATATTCTTGGCCATAATACCTGAAACCAACACTGGTGTCCTTGATTTGGTTTTGATATATGAATTAATGTCAATTTAATTTAAAATTGTACTTCTGAACTGCTAATTACCTCAAATGGTTGGTTTGATAATGCTAGTGTGACCCTACCCACAAACAAATGGGAGAAAATAAAAATGGTACAACATAGGACATAACCTAAGACTGAATACTTGTCTACCAATGCCTCCTGATGTTCACCAAACCATTTAAGAAATCATTTTCAATGAGATATTAATATCATAGACAGTTACATGAATAATCAGAGAGATCTGATGGATGATCTTTCATTAGAATAATATATAGCTATATATATATATATATACATATATATATAAATAGTATCATACTATATATAACTATACATAAATATGTGTATATGTATATAAATACATACATATGTGTATATGTGTGTATGTAAAATGAAAGATCTTTTATAAGCATCCTTTCTACTTCTCATGTACCATATTGGGCACCATATAATTTAGGGCCAAATATATTGTCCACTATCATGATCAAAATTCTTTCTTTTTTACTGATCAAAGCAGGTAGATAGTACATTAGATACAGCACTAGGTTTAGAATTAGGAATACTAATCTTCACAAGTTCAAATTTCGCATCAGACACTTACTATCTTTGTGATCCTGGGCAAATCACTTAACATTATTTGCCAATAAATAACATTAATTGGATAATCTTTGGGAACATGTTCCTTGCTTTTCTTCATTCTTTCCTTGCCTCTCTCCCTCCCTCCTACCTTCTTTTTTTCTTCCTCCCTCTCTTCATTCTCCCTAAATTTAATGTTATTTAAATGTCTACTATGTACAAAGTATGTTATTGGTAATTAGAGACAATCTAAAATTTAGATAAGAAAGTGTCCCTTTCCTCATGTATCTCACATTCTAGTAGAATGCTAAGACACAGATAAAATCATAATGAACAACACTGCATCTTTAGTGTACTAAAACTATACAAAGTAAAGTACTATGTCAGGTATAAGTCAGAAGGGAATCAAGGGAGACTTCATACTTGAGTTAACAATTGATTTGGACTGGGCAGTATATGTAGAAATTTAACAAATGGAGATAGCTAAGGCATATTTTAGGCAAAGGAAACAGTATGAACAAAAGAACAAAGTGTATGTTGGGCAATCAAAGGCTACAGCACTTTGAAGTATAGTTACAAAGGGACATGAAGAATAAGAATAAAAAAGGAAATTTATATGATATGCAAGGGCTAAGATACAAGGCAAAAGAATTTTAACATAACCAAAAAATCAATATACAAATCATTGCACCCTAGGCACCAACAACTGCTACTGCCAAAAAAAATGGCAGAAGAGAACTTCTATTAAAAATAATAAATTGCTGCATCCAAAATTAATGTATATATTGACACTCAGTGGCACAATTAGCAGAAAAGGCAAAGGTAAAAGGATATTCTTTAAATTAGGCCTTGGGGTACAGTAATGAAAGACCATAGAATCCTTTTTGGGGAACAAAAAGGAACAAAATATGGAAAGAGAAGAATTCAACAGTGAAAACTCCTGCATCAAAAGCTTCCCAGAAAAATACAAATTGGTTACAGGCAATAGAGGAGTTCAAGAAGAAGTAGAGGAAAAATTGGGAAGAGAAATAAGAATGATGTAGGAAAATCATTAAAAGCAAGTCAACAGCCTGCTAAACGAGACCCCCCAAAATACTGAAGAACATAACAACTTAAAAAATAGACTAACTCAAATGGCAAAAGAGGCCCAAAAAGCCAATGATGTGAAGAATGCCTTAAAAAGCCAAATTAGCCAGATGGAAAAAGAATTTCAAGAGGTCACTGAAGAGAATAATTCCTTCAGAATTAGATTGGAGCAAATGGAAGCAAATGACTTTATGAGAAATCAAGATACTATTAAACAGATCCAAACAAATGAAAAAACAGAAAGCAATGTGAAATATCTCCTTGAAAAAACCACTGACCTGGAAAATAGATCCAGGAGAGACAATTTAAAAATTATTGGAGTACCTGAAAGCCATGATCAAAAAAAGAACAAAGAAATCATCCTTCAAGGAGTTCTCAAGAAAAATTGCCTTGATATTTTAGAACTGGAGGGCAAAATACAAATTGAAAGAATTCGCTGATCACCTCTTGAAAAATATCCCAAAAAGAAAACTCCAAGGAATATCATAGCCAGATTCCAGAGTTCCCAGGTGAAGGAGAAAATATTACAAGCTGTCAGGAAGAAACAATTTGAGTATTGTGGAAACACAAGATCTAGCACCTTCTACATTAAGGGATTGAAGGGCATGGAATATGATATTCTGGAGGTCAATGGAACTAGGGTTAAAACCAAGAATCGCCTACCCAGAAAAACTTAGTATAATGCTTCAAAGGAAAGTATGGTCATTCAATGAAATAATGGACTTTCAAGTATTTTTTTTAATTTTTTTAACTTTTATTTTTAGTTTGCATCATTCATTTCCATGAGATTTTGAGTTACAAATTTTCTCCCCATCTTTCAACTACCCACCACCCCAAAACAGCGATCCCACTGTATACCCCCTCCCCAACCTGCTCTCTTCTATATCCTCCCCCATCATCCCTCTGACTATCTGGTAGGGCAAGATGGATCTCTCTACCCCAGTACCTGTATATCTTATTTCACAGTTGCATATAAATAATAATGATTATAAATATATACACACACACGTACATACATACATACATACATACATACATATATATACACATACTTATCATTTTTAGAACTTTAAATTCTAGATTCTTTCCCATCCTCCCTAATCACCCACTGCCACTGGAAAGACAAGCAATTCAATATAGGCCATACATGTGTAGTTATGCAGAATATCTCCACAGTGGACATATTGTGAAAGACTGATTATATTACCCTCCTTCCTATGCCACCCTCCACTTGTTCTATTCTCTACTTTGTCCCTGTCCCTTTACAGAAGTTTGTGCTTCTAACAACCCTCCCCACAGACCTCCCCTCCCCTCCATCTTCACCCCTCTCATCTCCTTCCCCTCTATCGTCCTGTAGGCAAAGATACCCAATTTAGAGTGTATGTCATTTCTTCCCTAAGCCAAATTCAATAAGAGTAAGTTTCCCTTTTGCCTTCCTGTTCTTCCCCTCCATTGTAACAATTATCCCTTGCCTCATCTATATGAGAGGAAATAGTTCAACTTTGATAAGTTCCTTATGAACTCTTTTCATTGTTTACCTTCTAAGGCTTCTTGTGTTTGAATGTCAAATTTTCTATTCAGTTTTGGTTTTTATATCAATAATGTTTGGAAGTCCTCCACCTCATTGAATGCTCATATTTTGCCCTGGAACATTATACTCAATTTTGCTGCATATGTGATTCTTGGTTTTAATCCTAGCTCCCTTTATCTCTGGAATATCAAATTCCAGGCCCTTCAAACTCTTAATGTAGAAGCTCCTAGATCCTGGGTTATCCTGATTGTGTTTCCACAGTATTCAAATTGTTTCTTCTTGGCAGCTTGTAATATTTTCTTCTTGATCTGGGAACTCTGGAAGCTGGCTATAACATTCCTAGGAGTTTTCTTTTTGGAATCTTTTTCAAGAGGTGATTAGTGGATTCTTTCAATTTCTATTTTGTTCTCTGGTTCTAAAGCATCAGGGCAATTTTCCTTGAGAATTTCTTGAAGCATAATTTCTAGGATCATTTTTTGATCATGGCTTTCAGGTAGTCCAATAATTTTTAAATTGTCTCTCCTGGATCTATTTTTTAAGTCAGTGTTTTTTTCTGGGAGACATTTCACATTGCCTTCTATCTTTTCATTTGTTTGCATCTGTTTTATAGTATCTTGATTTCTCATATAGTCATTTGCTTCCATTTGCTCTAATCTAATTCTGAAGGAATTATTCTCTTCAGAAAGCTTTTGAGATTCGTTTTCCATCTGGCAAATTCAACTTTTTAATGCATCCTTCTCATTGGCGTTTTGGGCCTCTTTTGCCATTTGAGTTATTCTGTTTTTTAAGGTGTTATTTTCTTCAGTCAAGTTGTTGACTCTCTTTTCATGATTTTCTTGCATCATTCTCATTTCTCTTCCCAATTTTTCCTCCACTTCTCTTATTTGGTTTTCAAAATCCGTCTTAAGCTCTTCTATGGATTGTAATCAGTCAGCATTTTTCTTGGAAGCTTTTGGTACAGGAGTTCTGACTGTGTGGTCTTCCTCCCATTCCATGCTTTGATCTTTTTTGTCCCCCAAAAAGGAATCTAGAGTTGAATTGCTGGGCTTGCTTTGCTCCCATTGCCTGCTCATGTTGCCAATTACTTGACTTTTGGGCTGAGTAGAAGTCTGCTTCCAGAGGGAAGCTCCAGGGAGCTTTGTCCCAAATTGCCAGGGTTTTCACAGCTGCCAGGGCTTTTAGGAGGCTGCTGTCTCTGCAACCCACATCAGCTTTGCCTCACTGATCACACACCTCAGGACCACTACCCAAGACCTTGATCCCAATCCAGGCTGCCTAAGGGAAGAACACTTAGCCTCTGAAAGATTGCTTGGACCGGGAGCTCTGAAGCAATCTGCAGCCAGGAGCTCTGAAGCAGCCACATGGCAGCAGCTGCAGGGCCAGCGCTGCTGCTTCTCTCCCTGGAGCAGACGGCCAGACTCTCTCCCCCAAATTTAGCTGAGTTCCACTGACCTTTCACGTAGTCCCTGTTTCTTACAGGTTGATTATTCTGGAAACCGCCACAGCTGCCAGTGATCCACTCTCCTGAAAGCTCCAGCCCTGCTTGTTCTGGTCACCCTAGGGCACCAGCAGCAGGTTCATGTGGTGCTGGTCTAAGCTCACAGCATGCTGCAATGAATCCTGTCAGCCTGCCAGGCTGCCTTCTGTGGGATTTTTGTTACTCTATAATTTTGGGGGTTTTGGAGCTCTAAAATTTGTTTAGAGTCATATTTTATAGGTATTTGAGGTGGTTATGGGGGGAGCCAAGGAGTTTTCCTGCTTTTACTCTGCCATCTTGAGTCCACCCCCAAACTTTCAAGTATTTCTTGATGAAAAAATCAGATCTGAAGATAAAATTTGACTTTCAAATACAAGCCAGAGAAGCATGAGAAGGTAAACAGGAATAAGAGATCATAAGGAACTTATTAAATTTTAATTATTTACATTCCTACATGGAAAAATGATAATTGTAACTCATGAGACTTTTCTCAGTATGAGGATAGTTGAAGTTGATATATGTGCATGTATAAGAGGATATATGTATATATAAATACATTATGTGAGTGTGTGTATATGTGTATACATGTATACATAGACAGAGGGCACTGGATCAGTTGAATAGGAAGGGATGATATCTAAAAAATAAAATTAAGAGGTGAGAGAGGAATATAATGAGAGAAGGAGAAAGGGAGAGATAGAATAGGGTAAAGTATCTCATATAAAAGTATCTCTTATATATATAAAAGAGGCAAGAGAAAACTGTTACAATGGAGTGGAAGAAAGGGAATGGGTCAATGGTACTCTCATTGAATTTGCCTGAAAGAGGGAATAACATACATACTCAAATGGGTATCTTACTCTATAGGAAAGTAGAGGGAGAGGATAAGACTGGAGATGATAGAAGGGAAGGCAGATTTGGGGAGCGGGTAGTTAGAAGCACAAAGGAGCAGGGTCAAAGTAGAAAATAGAGTAAGTTGGGGGGTGGGGTAGGATGGAGGAAAATATAGTTAAGTTTTTCACAATATGTCTCCTATGGAAAAGTTTTCCATAACTACGCTTGTACAACCTATATTGAATACTTATCTTCCCAGTGGGGGTAGGGGAAGAGAGCAGAAGGGAAAGAATCTGAAAATCAAAGTTTTAATAACATGGTAAAACAAAATGTTGTTGTTGTTGTTGTTTACATGCAACTGGGCAATAAGATGTATTGGCATTGGAGTATAGAAATTCATCTTGACCTCCTAGAAAGTTAGAGGGGTTATGGGGAAGGATAAAAGAGAGGGCAGATTGGGGGAAGTGGTATTCAGTAGGCTCTCTATTTTGGGGTGGGAGGTAGAGGAAAGACAGGGAGATAAATTTGTAAAACAATATCTTGTGGAAATGAATGTTGAACACTAAAAATAAACAAAGCAAAAAAATTTTTAAAAATAAAAAAATAAAAGGCTAGTATTAGAATTTCAACAGTATCTGCTGGACCTATTCAAATAAGACATCAATTTCTTTTTTTTTAATTAATTTTTGTTTAGTTTTAGTTTACATCATTCATTTCCACAAAATTTTGAGTTACAAATTTTCTCCCCATCTTTCCCCTATTCACCACCCCAAAACAGCAATCCCACTGTATACCCCCTTCCCCAATCTGCTCTCTCTTAGGTCCTCCCCCATCACCCCTCTGACTTTCTGGTAGGGCAAGACAGATCTCCCTCCCCCAGTGCCTGTATATCTTAATTCCCAGTTGCATGTAATTAATAATAATGATGATAATATATATATATATATATATATATTTTAATATTTGATTATGTAACTTTAGATTCTAGATTCTTTCCTTTCCTCCCTCGTCACCTACCTCCACTGGAAAGACAAGCAATTCAGTACATGCTGTACATGTGTAGTTACACGGAACATCTCCGTAATCGACATATTGTGAAAGACTGACTATATTTTCCTCCTTCCTAACCTATTGGCAAGATACTCAATTTAGAGTGTAAAGATATCAATTTCAAAATAGGAAATGGACAGAAAAAGAAATTATAATGACACTATCATCATAATTTCCTATAAATTTAATTGATGCAAGTTATCATGCAGTAGAATCAATATAGGGTAGAAAGTTGTTTAACCAGAAAACATTTGATATAATTACTAAATGGGGGATCTTTGCAAGGGTAACATTAGATTAGGATATTTTCATTTTTAAAACATTGTCAAGTAGGTAGGCAGAAGATTACAAAATATATTCTAATGTATAGTGAAAAACAGAAGAATAAAAAGCTCACCATGAAGCTCAACTGAATGGGATCCCAAAGAATTAATAAAAGGAGCTCTGAGAAGGACAAAAAGGAGTGGAAAATAGAATAATGTTTCTATAATAATCTTTCATCATAATGATAGTGGACAACATATTTGGCTCCAAGTACCACAGTGTTCAATGTGCTACAGGAAGAGGTAAAAAGGACACTTCAGAAAATCAATTTCAACAGTAAAGGGCAGACCAAGAAAAGCATGCAGAAAAATGGTTGAGGAATAACTACCATGAAAGAGCTAAGCAATATCTCATTTATGCAAGAGATGAAATGCACCAAAAGAATTGGAGGGGGGGGGGGTGGAAAATCACAGGTAGGAATATGCTCAAACAACAGTCCTGAAGTCTCTATGCAAATCTCTTTTCTCATCTTTGTTAACGTACTTATCAAGAATACCATCATTTCCTTGACAAATGTCTCACCTCCAACCCCCAAAATCAGGTCGTGGAGAACTTCTGCCCAGGGTATCTGGTGTCCTGAATAGAGACTGTCTCTCCTAGATACTTCATTGGCTATTTTTCTGACCACTTTCCCTATGTCTTCCTAATCAATGGCCTCATTACAGCCTTTCTCACCTCCTCCTTACCAAGTTTGAAAGAATTAAATGAGCTCTTCATTTATTCTTTGATAATATTTGTCAATCTACTGTACTATAGTCTAATTCATCATCCGTTTAAGATTGAGGACTCAAATACTCCTCACCTGACCAACATTCTTCTATGTATGATCTTTTCCTCCTTTACAATGTTAAGTTCCCAAGTTCATGAATTTTTTCTTTTGCTTTTGTATTTTTATCTTTCAGTGTTTAACAAAGTCCTTGAAGTATAGTTATTGTTTTAGAAAGGATTTTTAAAAATTCATTCACTCAAAGTGTAAAAATAGAAAGATAGACTTTTGTAAACTATTTTTATTTAAACAGGCTCTTATAATCACACAAATGTTGAAAAATATCACTGGTTGTGGACTTTGAAAAAATTACCAAGGACATAAAAATGTATTTTTATATGCTTCTCAGTAAATAAGGAGACTGCTTTGGTTCTGATGAATTAATAATATTTCCTTGATAAATGCAAGTAAAGAAATGCTTTAGTCAAACAACCCTCCAATTACTTATGTTAAGTGAGGCATAAAAATGGAGATGTGATCTTTCAAAAGGTGTTATCCACTGTCATACAGAATGGCTTATGAGAAGTTTAATGGAAGAAAGAGACCCTGTCAATAATGATGTCCTTCATGTGCTCCTGTTTATGTCTGATATTGTGCTAATTTCATCAATCCCCATGATATTGCAGGGCCTCCTCAATTGAGAACCACCAAAACTTAGGAGTTTGACTTAATGACAAGTGGATGGCTAACAGTAGGCATTTGGTTGGACAGATCACAGAATTAGTTCTTTATGTATGCATGCACATATACACATATACAACACACATGCATATAAAGTGTGTATATACACACATATACATATATATATAAATGTCTATAACTATATTATAGATTAAAAATAAATTATCTCTCAACTGATACCTAAGAGTGGTCAGTATTCCTGTATATCCACATTGTATTGCATTTTTAATCATGCTAAGCTACTCTCTTGTATTAAAAAAAACAAATGAACAAATGAATGTATACATGAATGAATTTCCAGGATATAGATAGACAAATAGAGGATAGAAAGATAGACAGATAGATTAAAATGAAATTAATCAAATATAAAAGTGATTCATACTGCAGTTTCAAATTCTAGAAAATTACAATTTTCAAAGACTCAAAGTTGTGAGTAATGTAAAGAGCAATGAAGAGACTTTATAATGGTAATTTACCTGCAGCATATTTACAATGCTGACTTCCATGTGAGACACAACATAAATCATATCATCAAAGGATTATGTGTTCATAAATGGAGGTGGACAAATCATGCAGAAAGAATGATGCATGATATATGTAGAACTATTAATGTACTGATGTATGTGAAAGTTAAAAAGACACATAGAACCAGGATTTCAGTATATTTTATAGCTTGTATGCTGAGAATTTGGGGAAGCACATAGATGAATACTTTACACTACGAAAATTTTGGGGATTTGTTGTGACGTTTGTCAGTGGCAGAATAACTCTATATTGATGAAATTACAGATCTATTGAAGCACCAAAGTATATAAAATTTAATCAATAAATACATATTTATTGCCTATGAAGTATCCTCAGATGAGTTAATTACTGTACATACTTGATTTTTACAACTAACCATGAAAATTCACTTATAGATACAGTTCTAGTCTTGTAGTCTGGAAAAAAAAATTGGGTTTTAATCTACTGAAGGAACATTTTATCAGTATGATCCTATATAAATCAGTTAAACTCTCTGGGTCTCAGTTTCCTCAGATGTAAAATAGGGGAGGTGGACTCAATGACTTCAAACATCCCTTCTAGTTTTAAATCAATGATTGTATAATCTTACTAATTTCATGCGTTTATTTCAAAAGTTGAGATGAGAGACAAAAATCACAACAAAAGATACTTTTTCCAAAAAATCCTTTCTGGTCACTAGCTTGTAAACTTTGTAGTCTTGAAGGAGGGAGAGAGAGGAGAGATGAAAGGGCAGGTAAAAGTTGAGAAAGAAAGAGAGATTCTCAATGGTATTCTGAAATTGATTATGCAGAGAAAATCATCTGAAGAGGATTGTTCAAAGGCCACTCATCATTGACCTCACTGTTAGTCCTTCCTAGCTTTACAGCCTTTCTGTCATCTATCTCTAGCCTCTTACAGTTCTTTGGAGTAAGGTTATATTTTAATTGCACAGTTTAATTATTATACTAATTTTCCAGCCATAAGAATTGCTGTTATGGAAAGAATTATTGTAAAATTTGATATTCATTAAAATTATGGGCTGTAAAATACATTTTATCTTAGGTATTCGTATTGAGGAACTCCATTTTAGCATTCTATTAATCTTTACCACTAATCATATTTTATTAATTCTGATAAATCTTTGAATATTTTAATAAAATAATAACAATAAAACTAAACCAAACTAAAACTAAATCTACTGAGCTTATTTTTTTTTCTTTTAGTTTGACTTTGCAGCCTTTAATTCCTTGAATAGTTCATTTAAGATATCCCTAGTTGTAAAATACATTGTTCAGGAAATATTGTTTTTGTAAACTTTTATAGCATATCAAGTGTCTTCTGCACAGTTTGTTAGTTCAATCCTCTTTAATTCAATAATATAAATGCATCAAATTAGCTAACTTATACCAAAAGAAGTGATTAAGTCAGAACAATTGAAGTCCTCAGACATTCCTTTAGTAATTAAGCTGGCAGGAGTGAATTGGGGATTTTCAAATGAAGTAAGAAGTACCATATGTGATAACTCATGCTAACAGTGTAATGTGCTCACCTGTTCTGAAATTATATGAACCAAGAACCTGGTTATAGAACACTGGCATGACCCACTTTAGCAGAAATATTACTTCACAAAGTTCTAAGAAACTTTGAACTCTCAATCAGATGAAGCAAAAACCAGCAAGAAGTTAGTTACATCTATATTTCAATGATAACAGCTAAAGCAACGGCTTCATTTATCATGCTGTTATGAGTGATTTACATATAACCAAAATTTCAAATAAAATAATGCATGGTCCATTTGATAGCATATTTTAAAAGTAGGACAACACTATTTTAGATGTGTTGTGTATTCATAAATGAAATGTCATAAAACAAGCTAAGCTGAATTTTTAATAGATGGCAGCTAGCTTAAAGAGAGGATAGAGAGCCAAGCCTAGAATTAGGAAGACCTGAATTCCAATTTGCCTTGCTATATGACCTTGGGCAAGTCACCTAATCCTATTCATCTCAGTTTCCTCATCTATAAAATGAACTGAAGGAGATGGCAAATTGCTTCAGTATCTTTGCCAAGAAAACCCCAAATGGGATTGGGAAGAGTTGGAGAGGACTGAAATAGCTAAACAACAACAAATTTACATAGCAATTTAAAGTTGGCAACTCACATTACATTCATTATCTTATTTGAATCACACAATAAACTCCAGTTTCTTTGTCAAGAAAACCAAAATGGTGTCAAGAAGAGTCAGATACAACTAAAATGACTAAACAAATGCTATTAGCTCCATTTTACAGATGAAGAAACTGAGGATCCAACACATTAAGTGACTTGCTGAGGATGGCACTCCTAGTAAATATTTGATGAGAAATTCAAGCCATCTTCCTGACTCCAAGACCGATGTGTGTTTAACAAGAGATTTGTTTACAATTTGAACATACTGACTTCGACATTTATACTGGGTATAGAATTTAGCAAAATTCAATCTCATTTTTTCCCCATCATTCTTATAACAGTGTTGATTTAAATAGAGGGAAGTACTTGAAAAAATGCTAAATCATTGACCAACAACTAAGTCCTCTCAGAGGGAAAAAATTTGTCCAATTTAGTTTCCTTGAGGGATTTAATTCCTAAGTGTCTTTTAATCATAGTCTAATTAAAGTGTGAAAAACATTAGTCACTTTTATAAGAGTATATTCCTCTCTTTTAACATAAGTATTTTTCAAGTGTCACCAACATTGCTTCCTTTTTTTAAGAGTAATGAGGAAGTGTTAACAGGTCATAAAATAGAAACAAGTACTGAAAAGCAATGTCTTCTATGATCTCCCTAGCAACTTATCATTCTAACCTCTCTCTGCATGAAGATGTTCATTGAATTTAAATTCAACACTTGACTGAATGATCGCTAGATAATCAAAGGACCTGAGTTCAAATCCCAACAGTGCCATTTACTACCTGAGCGACCTCAGACATTTCACTTTACCTCTCATCTGCAAATGAAAGTCTTAAATTAGATTACTTGAATGTTCCCTTCAAATTCTAAATCTATGCTCCTAGGAAACCTAAAGAGACTGCCATTCTACTTTTGGACAAATTGTAATGGCTAAAGGTTGTTTTCTTACATCAAATATTAATCTGTTTCTTTTTGACCTAGACTCATTATTCCACATTCTGTAGCCAGTCAGAACTAATATAAACTCAGTTCTATATAGCAGGCTTTCAAATTTTTGATGATAGCTATCATGACCTCCCCATACCTCTCAGCCTCTAATATCCTTTGCTCTAAACTAACTATTTCTTTTTGCCTCAAACCACCACAGAACAGTATGGTCTCCATTTTCCTCTTCACAGAATTGGACGTAATATTCCAAAGTGTTCTTGATAGGTCATAGCACAGGAAGGACAGTCACTTCCTAATTCTAAATACTGGAGGAGCTAATTGACATGGTAGATAGATTGCCAGGCCAGAAGTCAGGGAGACCTAAGTTCAAATCTGACCTCAGATGCATAGTAACCATGTGACCTTGCACAAGTCACTTAACCCTGTTTGCCTCAGTTTCCTCATTTACAAAATGAACTGGAGAAGGAAATGGAAAACCATTCCAGTTTCTATGTCAAGAAAACCAAAATGGTGTCAAGAAGAGTCAGGTACAACTAAAATAACTAAACAAATTCTAGATACCATGGCATTTAATGTGGACTAGGAATGTGTCAGTTTTAAAAGATTGCAATGTCATTGTTTACTTTTACTGAGTTTATAAGAACTAAACCCCAATATATTTTCAAAAAAAATCTATTTTTTTCTAGCCAAACATAGCCTATGTTGACCTCATATTATTCTTTTGAACACAAATGTAAAAAATATGTATCTACCTTATGAAATTTATTTCAAGATATTAGGATCAAAAATTTAGAGCTAGTCTACCATACATGAGAGTAAATATAATTTGCAAGCTTAACGTTAGCATACAAATTAGTCATAAATTGCAGTTTCTGAAAGGTCAATTTTTATGTGTGCATTCAATTCTGAAGCCACTAGCCATGATTTATTTCTTGATGGACTTATGGTGACTTTTCCATAATCTGGACAATGAACATTCCTCCTGTACTTGTTTTTTCTTCTGTCTTGTGGTTTGTTAATTCAAACTCTTTTATTGTTTGCAGTGCTTATTAAGGAAAAATCTACTTTCTTGGCCTCTGTGCAATTAGCACATCATTACCCACAAATTATAAAATCTAGATAACTAGCTAATTTGTCGAAAATTTATTTGAAGGAAATTTATTTCATAAGCTCTGCCTCTGAACCAATAGAATCTCCTTTCCATTCTCTAGTCTTTCCTAACCTCTCCTGCCTTGAAGATCTTGTAATTGAGAAATAAAATCAATGATGGATTCCAATGCCTAACCACAACCCCATTCCCTATCAACAGCTATTAATTCCTTTTGAAATCTTTCCCCTTCATGGCCCAATTGGTATCCCTTTTTCTGATTTCTCTGACAAAAATTATTGTCTCTATCTCAAACCTCTCAAAACTAACTACTTAATTTCAACTATATTATCAGTATTATCCTTAATTGCAATTGTTTGTGTGTCTTATTAACTCCATTAGACTGAAAGCTCCTTCAATATAAGAACTATGTGATTTCTTTCTTTTTATGCTTTGTACATAGCAAAGTTCCTGGTACATAACTTGACAATTAATGTACAATTAATGTTCATTGAATTGACTTTGATTAAATAAATCTGTTTTTTGTTTTTGCCTCAGAAATCATCAATGAACATTTTTAGAAGAAATCAAAACTATCAATTGTCACCTTAAAAATGTGCTAAATCACTATTGATTAAAGAAATGAAAATTAAATCAACTCTGAGATACAATCTCACACCTGTCAGTTTGGCTGATATGACAGAGAAGGGAAATGACAAATGCTCTAGGTGATGTGGAAAAAGTGGGGCACTAACGAATTTTTGGTGGAGTTGTAAATTAGTCCAATCATTCTGGATAACAATTTGGAACTACCCCCAAAGTGATATAAAACTTTGGCCTAACAATGTTTCTACAAGGTCTATGTACCAAAGAGATCAAAGAAAATGGAAAAGAAAGGACATATACATAAATATGCATATATCTGTTTATATGTATATGTATGTTTATGTGTGTATATGTGTATATATGTGTGTGCATAATATTTATAGCAGCTCTTTTTGTGGTGGCAAAACATTAGAAATGGAGGGGATGCCCATCAGTTGGAGAATGGCTGAACAAGTTGTGGCATACGATTTTGATAAAATACTATTGTTATAAGAAATGAGGAGCAAGATGGTTCCAGAAGAAAAAAATTAGAAGATTTATATGAACTGATGCAAAGCAAACTGAGCAGAACCAGGAAAAGACTTCATAATCTAACCATATTTGTGGGATTGTCAACTGTGAAAGACTTAGCTGCTCTGATCAAGACCATAGCCAAAGACAATTCACAGGATCTATGATCAAAAATGATATCCAATTCCAGAAAGAAAGCCAATGAACTCTGAGTGCAAATTGAAAGAAACTTTTTTAAACTTCCTTTATTTTTCTTGTTCTGTGTTGTTTTTCTTTCTCTTTTGCAATGTGGCTGATATGGAAATTTATTTTGAATGACTTCACTTGTATAACTGATATATTGCTTGCCTTCTCAAGGGGTTTGAGAGGAAAGGGAGGAAGAGAATTTGGAACACCCAATTTTTTAAAAACGATGTTAATTTTTTACATGTAATTGGGAAATGAGAAAATAAAAATATATTAAAATAATCAATGAACATTTTATTAATCACCAATTGTAAATTAAGCTGTGGGTTAATAGAAAGAAATACAAGGACAAAATTGGAATAATTTCTAACCTCAAGGATCTTCCACATTGCACCAGGAAAGAGAGCTTGTTAATAGATAACAATATATACAGATGAAAAACAAGGAAAATTTTGTGGAACAAGGGCACTTGTAGCTATGAGGAAAGACTCCCAATAAAAAGCATACATTGAATAAAGTTTCAAAAGAACAATGAATTCTAAGATGTAGAATTATAGAGATGGATGATCCGGACCTGAGGGATGGGCAAGATTAAATAGGGAGATAGAAATGGAGTTCCCTCTGTAAAAAGTAGGAAGACAACCAATTTGGACATTAGGGCATGAAAAGAATCAATAAATTAATGAACTTATAAGCACCTACTATATACCTGTTTTTGAATGTGTATATATCTAGATTACTCAAAGGACATAAAGTGTTTTGTTGTTGTTGTTTTTTAGGTGATGGGAGGGAAATATAGACTCAATAACATTTAGAATGGACTTTCTCTGTCTTCATATCATCCTTCAAATAGTGAGAGCATCTTTGAGTTAAAAATGCCATATGCTCTGAATTAGAAATTATGACATAGAGACAGCCCCTCAAGCATTCAAAGAGCATATGGAGGTTGAATTAATATACATGAAAATGTTATGTTGATTTTGAAAGTAAATTGTGAGAAATTTAAGATTATTTTTTAAAAAATTACCATGGTATGCTGGATAATTTGTAATTTGTTACATAGAAAAAGAACGAAATTATTGTTCTATTATATAAACTATCATTTAATTGATACTCAAGGGAATAGTTAGACAGCAAGCACAGTACAGTGCAAGAACTGATTTTTCCCCCTACTTACTGTCACTTCCACTTGGATAAAGCTGTAAAATGCTCACAACAATGTCTTAGTGAAAATCTTTTTTAAATTTAAAATAATTTTTTTAAAGGGACTCTGAAGTTGACTTTTCTGTTCTGAGCATGTGGTTCTGTGTTTTGCTCATGGCACATACAAGTTGAAATTAATGAGGACCAAATGGTAAATTTAAAGTTTAGAAAATTTCAAATGATATGGCATTATTGACCTCTATAGTATTTTCACAAGTATCTGTGATATTATTTTCAGAATATATTTTAAAATTATTGTGTTTTTTTTCTGCTGCAATATTACCCTATATAGTCAAAATGGCAAATAGTTCTTTTTGATAGTCTTCCTTCTTTCTCTTACTTTCATTCAGTTTAGTGATGGGTTAAGATACAAAAACTTCAAAGACATTACGTTGGCAAATGTTTAAAAATATGTAGATACTTTATAATCTAAAGATTATTTTTTCTTCAATATGACAGATTAGACATTATAAAAGGTCAATACCATTAAGAATTATTATGGTGTTTTGTTTTTTTTTTCTGTTTGTGTTTTTAGTGTTTGTTTCATAGGGCCAGATTTACTTTGCAAAGTTGAAACACATTTTGCCTGATTTCTAAATTTTAGTTGATCAGAGGGGGAAGGAAGTTTGCCCTCAATTTGAATCTTCATTTGAAGTCTCTCTAAAATGAATGATATTATTTCCAAGTCTCTTATTTTTATTTCAAATATTTTCAGAGCTAAATGTGTCAAAATGCAAAATGTGATTGGGTAAAATGCTCATTGTTCACAATGGTATGTTAGAGAAGATATTAGAAAAATTAAATAGTTAATGTAAAGTGAAACCCAGTGTTCTAATTATTTGTTTCCTGCCTGATACTTTCTTACATCTTTCCACAAAGCCAAGCATAAGCAGCTTTTCAGAGGACTGCTGCTGTGAACAGCTTGAAAGTTCAGATTACATAGTATAGTGAACTCTCTATTTATTCAGCAGTAAATTAAGGCAAAACATTCACAGAAATCACAATACAGCATTCACATTGTTATGATCTAACAACTTATCAGTAAAATGACCACATAGTTTTCACCAAAGTGGTCACATAGTTTTAAATAAAAGATACAACCATTTAGTAACTCAATCATTAATAACTCAATCATTTAGTAAGTCCTAAATTCAATCATCCTTAAGGAGGCTTTTCTCCATAATAGACACAAAATACAAAGATCAAAGTTCTCCACCCCTAGGTCACAGTAAATCATAATCTTCTCAGTCAGCATCAGGTACCCAAGAAGAGATCTTTTCATTTTGACTCAAGGCTAGCTCTCACCTTCCATGGTTCCTCTTCCATGGTCCCAGCTCCTGACTGAATCTACACAACTGTCACCTGGGTTCAAAGGCAGGCAGCTCCCATTTCCTTGTCCAGCTCCTTGTCCAGTTTTCATTCCATACTGAAGTTCACAGCATCCAATCCACCTGAAGTCCTTCACAGTTTCTGTTTCTGGGAAGACAAAGCTTAGCAGAGCCAAAACAACATTCATACACATTGCTGGCACCATCATCAATTCACATTCTGCCTGTGAAATCAACATAGACCCAACAAGGAGGTCTGAGAAATCAACACAAATCATCAGTATAGTTCCAGGACCTCTGAAAACATCAGTAAGACCCTCCTCCAGGATTTCTGTAAACATACAACAAGAAAATACTCTTTCAGGGCTTCTGAACCCAGTAATGCCCCAGGTCTTATGTAGCAGCAGCAACGTTCTCTATTAGCAGATGAATTTGACAAAGTAACATCAAAATAGACAGACAAAGTACCAGCACCACAGCCATGCTTCCTTGTAGCTCTCCTCTCTTCTCATTTCTCAGTTCTTCTCAATTCTTTCTTCAGTTCTTCTTGGTTCTCAGTTCAGTTGTCAGTTCTCTTCTCCATACTCAATTCCACTCTCAATACTTCAGTAGTAGCTACTCAGCCTCCACACTGCTTCCTCCCAGAAGTTCTAGCATGCTCTCAGCCTGTCCTCAGATTTTTATCCTGGTCATTATCTGCTCCCTACCCCATCCTTTCCTGTTGCATCAGCAAGCTTCTCCCACTGTGGGATTCACAAGTTCTGTTTCTTAATAAATTGAAATAAGATGCTAAGTACTTGTCTTGAAACAAGGTGCTAAGTACCAGGGGCAGGGAAGAACTTCAAATCCCCATTACCATTACATCTTCAGAGGTGGAAATGAATGCTAAGAGTTCTGACACATGCTAAGTAACAAAATGATGGACTAGACATTTTTTCAGAACTCCACAACCTCTCAAACCTCAACACAGAAATTGTGTGCCAGATAAAATAATGTCAGCTTTTCCCATGGTTTAGGATGCTCAGGATCTAAAAGAAGGTTTAAAAACAAAACAAAACAATTTTTTTAAAAAGCCTGAGGAACTGATACTCACTGACCCTGAATTTACTCAGTATCCCTTCCACACCTCCTAAGACATTGAAAGTAAAACCTCATTAGCTGACCCAAGGGCATATTACAGGCCTACATCAACACACACACACACACACACACACACACACACACACACACACTTTTCCTCCAGGCTATGAAAGGTTGTCCAGGCCTCAAAAGCTAGTTTGGCTATGGCACTTCAAGGGGCTGCAACCCCTACCACAATTACAGCAAAGCTTTGAATTGGCAGTTCCAGGGAAAACTGGTTCTAAACTCCCAGTGCTGGGCCAGAAAACTGAGGAACAAAGGGAGTGGATCATCAGGACAGGATATTTTGTATGTTGGCAACTGTGTGAAAGAAAACATACACAATGCTGGTGAGCCTTTAATTGCCCAGTGCTGTTGAAGGCTGTGATTTGAAATCCAGCCCAAAGGAAACCATAATCAGAGGGGAGAAAATCAGGAAGCAAATGATAAGGAAAATAAAGGGAGGAGGGGCAGACTGAAAGTAACAAAAGAAGTCTCAAAGACCTTGAACAACAACAAAAAAAATCAGTCAGAAAAATAACAGGATCATATGAAAGCTGAATAAGCATTAAAATCAATATTAATTATTGATACTAGTGATTAATATTCATAAAAGGGTAGGAGACTTGCCATTTAAGGCATGAAAATAATTAATAAGAAACTAACAACTATAATATATTCTTTTGAAAAATATCACATAGCAGGGGGCAGAGTCAAGTTGACTCCACAGAAGCAAACAAAACTCCACAGCTCTCCCCATAACCACCTCAAATACCTATAAAATAGGACTCTAAACAAACTTTAAAGCTCCAGAATTCACAAAATGATAGAGTAACAAAGCTCCTGCTGAAGGCAGCCTGGCAGGCAGATGGGAAGGGGTTCATGACAGGACACTGGGAACCCAGACCAGCTTCAGAAGCTCCCAACTTGCAGATAGCAGGGGGGCCAAGTGATCATTCAGAGGCTAAGTGTTCGTCCCTTGAGATGCCTGAATCAGGATCATGGTCTTGGGTGGTGGTTCTGAGGTTCATTTTCAGTGAGCCAAAGCTGGTGAGGGCTGCAGAAACGGTGGCCTGCTAATAGCTCCAGCAGCTGGGAAAACCACAGCAATTTGGGACAGAGCTCTCCCCTCTTAAAGCAGAGTTCTAATGAATCTAAAAGTCAAGTAATTGGTTGGCAACATGAGCAGGCAAAGGAAGCAAAGCAAACCCAGCAATGAAACTTCAGATTCCTTTTTTGGGGACAAAAAGGATCAAAGCATGGAATGGGAGGAAGGCAACACTGTCAGAACTCCTGCACCAAGAGCTTCCAAGAACAATGTAGACTGGTTAAAAGCCATAGAGCAGCTTAAGAAGGATTTTGAAAACCAAATAAGAGAAGGGGAGGAAAAATTGGGGCTAGAAATGAGAATGATGCAAGAAAATCATGAAAAAAGAGTCAACAACCTGACTGAAAAAAATAACGTCTTAAAAGCAGATTAATTCAAATGGCAAAAGAGGCTCGAAAAGTCAATGAGGAGAAGAATGCCTTAAAAAATCAAATTTGCCAGATAGAAAAAGAATTTCAAAAGCTCAGTGATAAGAATAATTCCTTCAGAATGAGAATGGAGCAAATGGAAGCAAATGACTTTATGAGAAATCAAGTTACTATTAAACAGATCCAAACAAATGAAAAAAAATTGAAGGTAATGTGAAATATCTCCCAGAAAAAACCACTGACATGGATAATAGATCCAGGAGAGACAATTTAAAAATTAGTGGACTACCTGAAAGTCATGATCAAAAAAAGAACCTAGAAAACAGCCTGTAAGGAATTATCAAGGAAAATTGCCCTGATATTTTAGAACCACAGGGCAAAATAGAATTGAAAGAATTCACTGATCACCTCTTGAAAAAGATCCCCAAAAGAAAACTCCTAGGAATGTTATAGCCAGGTTCCAGAGTTCCCAAATTAAAGAGAAAATATTACAAGCTGCCAAGAAGAAATAATTTGAATACTGTGGAAACACAATCAGGATAACCCAGGATCTAGCAGCTGCTACATCAGTGGTTCTCAACCTTCCTAATCCCGCGACCCTTCAATAGAGTTCCTCATGTTGTGGTGATCCTCAACCATAAAATTATTTTTGTTGTTACTTCATAACTGTAATTTTGCTACTGTTATGAATCATAATGTAAATATCTTATATGCAGGATGTATTTTCAGTGTTACAAATTGAACATAACTCACAGGTTGAGAACTGCTGTAATCTACATTAAGGGATCAAAGGGCCTGGAAGATGATAATCCGGAGATCAAGGGAGCTAGGATTAAAACAAAGAATCACCTACCTAGCAAAATTGAGTATAATGTTCCAGGGGAAATAAGGTCATTGAATGAGGTTGAGGACTTTCAAGCATTCTTGCTGAAAAACCAGAACTGAGAAGAAAATTTGACACTGAAATACAAGAAGCATGAGAAAGTAAACATGAAAAAGAAATCATAAGGAACTTATCAAAGTTGAACTGTTTACATCCAACATGGAAAAACAATAATTATAACTTATGAAACTTTTCTCAGTATGAGGATAGTTAAAGGGAATATAAATGTGTGTGCGTATATGTGTGTGTGTGTATACATACACATATGTCTATATAGGAGGGTATATATGTGTATGAATACATATGTGAGTGTGTGTATATAATGTGTACATAGAGGGTGCAGGATCAATTGAATAGAATAGGATAATATATTAAAAGGTGAAATTGAGAGATGAGAGAGGAATAGTATGAGAGGAGACAGGGAGAGACAAAACAGGGTTAATCCTCTCATATAGAAGAGGCAAGGGATAATTGTTACAAAGGAGGGGAAGAACAGGAAGGCAAAAGGGAATGGGTTAGTCTTACTCTCACTGAAGTTGGCTTAGGGAAGAAATGACATACACTCTAAATTGGGTATCTTGGCCTACAGGAGAGTAGGGGGGAAGGGGATGAGAGTGGGGAGGATGGAAGGGAGG
>CM053580.1:345038886-345053281 GCA_028627135.1 Pseudochirops cupreus | reverse complement strand
TGGAAGGGAGGGCAGGTTGGCGTGGAGTGTTGTTAGAAGCACACACTTTTGTAAAGGGACAGGGACAAAGTAGAGAATAGAACAAGTGGGGGGTGGAGTAGGAAGGATGGAAATACACAGGTACTGGGGTAGGGAGATCCATCTTGCCCTACTGGAAAGTCAGAGGGGTGATGGGGGAGTATATAGGAGACAGCTGATTATGGGAGGGGGTATACAGTGGGATTGCTTTTTTGGGGTGGTGGGGAGGGGAATGATGAGGAGAAAATTTGTAAATCAAAATCTCACGTAAATGAGTGATGTAAACTAAAAATAAACAAAAGTTTAAAAAAATATATATCACATAGTAATGTCTTAACATATAAAGTATCCTGGTTATCCCTGGATCAAAAGAACAAAAATTAGGAAATGACTGATTAAAACAATTATCAAATATGAAAAGGGAAAAATCTAAAATTTATTTTCTGATTTAATAAAGCAGAGCTTCACATGAATGCCAATTCCAATCCTAATTTAGCCAAGGGTAGAAAAACAACTTCTGAGTATACTTTCTGAAAGGTATAGGGAACTCTTGGTCAGGCCATTAGGCATGGAAATAACTTTTCTCTGAGAACCTCAACATACATGCATGTTGCTATTTTCAAGTCAGTCTCTAGGTATTGCCTGAGATCATGCAATTGCACTCACAGGCAGAAGAAATATACACATTATATTTCCGTAAGATCTAGAGAAGGAAACCAAGTGGTGATAGTTCAATAGGCCCCTCAATTATCCTTGAAAAAAGTACATTGGCAAAGCCCCCACATCTTAAACCTCTCAGCTAGAAATATTATTTCTGCAATAGAATGCTATGTGGCCACCTTCATGGTTGCAGTAACAGGACACTCCCAACTCCTTACTCTCAGAAAACATCAAATGGTGCACACTTCAATACTCCCTTCCATGATTTTTTGGGGATAGGTAGTTCTTTAAGGATTAAAAAGCCTGATTATGTAAATTCTTTCAAGAGGCATATCTTAAAATATTTTTGAAGAGATCTTCTTTGAAAGAATGAATTCCCCTTCAAAGACTGATGTAGGAAACACAGACAGGGCTTAAATATTGCCAATTATTGCCAAATTTTATAGGTTACAACCTTCTAACATAAACTAGGACACAGCCAGTTAAAAAAAACAAAATATAAGAGATTATTTGCTCACTCTCTTTCCTCAGAGAATATTTAACTACTGTGAAGAGGGACAGAGCAAATCTACTACTCTACTACAGCTTCCCTCAATAGGACGTTTTCCCTTTGTGGCTATTTTTTCCTCTTGGACACAATAAAATGGGGGGGGGGGGTTCCCAATAAGGATTTGTAATGTGGAGCTATTAACAACAATCCCACCACTAACCCCCGGACTGTGGTAGGGAAAATTTAACCAATAAGTGAGGTCATTTCTCTGAGTATAATACTATTTATTAATAGGGCATGTTTGTTGATTATTTGGATGATTGGTTGTTGTCCTTCATTTCCAAAGAAAACCAAAATGATAGCATTACGTTAGAATTTAGTTGCAATGGGTCCAATTGTGACTGATCAGCCCAGTATGAGCTCAGAATGCTCTACTGAAGGTAAGGCACAAATAGTCCATTTGAATATTTTGGGGGAGTGGAAATTATCTAAATCTAAATTACCTCATATTTCTTTTGAGATACTTATTAATTATGCTTTGCTCATAGAGCACAATGCCTTCTTTAATGCTGCTATACAATGCCAGGTGGTCCTTTGCCAGAGTGTTCCATGCCATACAATTCATTCCAAAGTTCTTCAGAGAGATCTTGAAAGTGTCCCTGTATTTGTTTCTTCTGACCACCATGTGAGTGCTTGCTTTGTGTGTGTTTTCTGTATAAAATAGTCTTTTAGGCATATATATGTTTGGCATTTGAACAATGTGACCAGCCCATCAGAGTTATAGTCTCTGCAGAAGAGTTTGCTATTTGGCAGTTTAATTTGGGAAAGGACCTCAGTTTTCAGTACTTTATCGTAGCAGATGATCTTCAGAATCTTTCTAAGACAATTTAAATGGAAGTGATTATGTTTCCTGGCATGGTGCTTGCATACTGTCCAGGTTTCACAGGCATACAACAGTGAGGTCAGCATAATGGCTATATAGACCTTCAGTTTGGTACTCAGTCTAATACCTCTACTCCCCTCCACTTTGCTTCAGAGCCTCCCAAACACTAACCTAGCTTTGGCAATGTATGCATCAACCTCAGTATCAATGTGTACATCCCTGCAAAATATACTACCAAGGTAAGCAAACTTATTCACAATATTCAAAACTTCTCCATTTGTTATAATCAATGGTTCCATATATGGATCCTGCAAGTGTTGGCCAGTGGAACGCCTGTGTTTTCTTGGTGTAAATTGTCAAGCCAAAATTAGCACAAACAGCATAGAACTGAGCAGTGCCTTGCTGCATATCAGCTTCAGATGCTACATTGAGAACACAACCACCTATGAACAAAAAATCTTGCACCAACTCTCCCCTGACTTTAGTCTTGGCTTGTAGACTTTTCAATTTAAATAATCTACCATCAGTAAAGATAATAGACCTTGATGCTTTGTTCATCTTCACTGAAGGTATCTGACAACACTGATGAAAACATCATGTCAAAAAACATGGGAGCAAGTACACAACCTTCCTTCACTTCACTGATGACTGAGAAAGCCAGTTGAGAAAGATATGCTTCCTTCCTTCCATCTTTCTTTCCTTCCATTCTCTGTTTCTTTTTTTGTCTTTCTTCTTTTCTCCTCTCTCTCTCTCTCTCTTTTCTCTCTCTGTCTCTGTCTTTGTCTCTCTCTTTCTTTCTCTCTCTTCCTCTCTCTCTCTTTCTGTCTGTTTCTTTTCCCAAAAAGGTGTTGTAGTTCAAACCCAGAGGCACCAAAAAGCTACTGAGGTGGGGGCTCTGCCCACCCCAAAACTGTTGTGGTTTCATGATGTGTTTTCGGGGAGCCATCTCAAAGAATTCAGAGTCAGACCACCTCTAATCCAAGTGTAGGCATTTGTTGAGATTGATACTTCTCATGGAGCTGGGTAAGTTCCAAGAAAACCAGCAACTTTAGAGAAAGCAAGATAGATTTTTTTATAAGGTATTGATGCAATTACATAGCAGAAATTTACACAGAATAGAGGAATATCATTAATATTAAAAAGGCAGGAGTTTCCTAAGGGATTAGGTAATGGAGGAGGGGTCCCATTTATGGTTCGTTGGCTAAACATGCCGGTCATTCTGCCCTCCAACCGGCTAGCTATTGTGGTCCTGTCTGGTTAAGACATGGTTAGGTATTGTGGTCCAGTCTTGGGCTAGATGGATGATGTGATTGTGTTTGAATACAAGAACATACCTGTTTCTGTGGAAATGGGTCTAGAGGCAGTGACCAGGTAGAGGCAGTAGCTGAGTTCCCATCACATGTACATGCCTGCTGTTTCTGTGGGAAAAGTATTTCCTTTCTAGAAAAATACAAATCTTTACTGTCATTGTAAAGATAATTTACTCATAGTTTATCCAGGCAAGCCAAGCAAAAGGAAAGTTTAAATGAAACTTGCCTTTTAAGGCACAGTGATCTCAAGATATACAAGGACAACCTTGGAGACTATACATATAGGTATGTGTATAAAATAGGTTTGTGGGAAGAAGACAAGGAAGAGGAGATGGCACATTCTGCATCTCAAAGGAGAGAGATATGAGGAACAAACTGTTTCCTCCCCAATTCTTATATACAGAAGGTAAGAACTAGTGAACTCAATAATGTTGCTGATTACATGGGAGTGACACAATAGTGTGTATCTAGTTGGGGGAAAAAACAAAAACAAAAAGCCCTCATGGATGCTATTCTTCACGCACCTCATCCTCTACCCAAAAGAATGGACATGAAGGTATTAATAAACTCTGCCTCTCCAGAATCAAAGTAGGAAGCCCTTGCTTTGTTTTGTTTTTTAATTTTTTTTGGGGGGGACGACAGTATGTTATTTCTTTCCAATTATATGTAAAGACAGTTTTCAACATTCATTTTAATTTTGGCATTTTTTGCATTTATTTAGTATTTTATTTTCCTCAATTACATGTAAAAACAATTTTAACATTAGTTTTTAAAACTTTAAGTTCCGAATTCTCTCCTTTCTTCCCTCTCCACCCCCACCTCATTGAGAAGGCAAGCAATTGATATAGGTTATAGATCAACATTCATTAATTATAATATTTTGAGTTTCAAATTTCTTCTCCATCCCAACCTCCTATTCCCTACTCCCCAAGATGGCAAACAATCTCATAGAGGTTATTCATGTGCAATTACATAAACATATGTCCTTATTATTCATGTTGTGAAAGAGAAAACAGAAAAAAGGGAAAAGTCACAAAGAACAAAAAATAAAAATTGAAAATACTATCTCTTGATCTATATTCTGACTCCATATTTATTTTTCTGGATGTGGGTGGCTTTCCATCATGAGTCTTTTAGAATTGTCTTTATTGCTGAGAAGAGCTAAGTCTATCAAAGTTAGTCATTGCACAATGTTGCTTTTACTGTGTACAATATTGTCCTAGTTCTGCTCACTTCACTCAGAATCAGTTCATAAAAGTTTTTCCAGGTTTTTCTGAAATCTGCCTGCTCATCATTTCTTGTAATGCAACAGTGTTTGTTCAGCCATACCCTAATTGATAGTCATTGCCTCAATGTCCCATTCTTGATCACCACAAAAAGAGTTGCTATAATATTTTTCTACATGTGGCTCCTTTTCCCTTTTTTGTGCTACCTTTGGGTTACAGGTCTAGTGGTGGTATTGTTGGATCAAAGGGTATGCAGTTTAATTGCCTTTGGGCACAATTATAAATTACTCTCCAGAATGGTAGGATCAGTTTACAACTTCACCAACAATGTATTAGTGTCCCAGTTTTCCTACATCTTCTCCAACATTTATCATTTTTTTTTCTGTCATATTAGCCCATCTGATAGGTGTGAGGTGGTACCTCAGAGTTGTTTTAATTTGCATTTCTCTAATCAATAGTGATTTAGAGAATTGTTTCAGATGACTTTGTTTGTTTATACCCTTACACCGTTTCCCAATTGGGAAATCAGGTGTACTCTTACAAATTTGACTCAGTTTTCTACATATTGTAGAAATGAGGCCTTTATCAGAACCACTTGCTCTAAAAATTGTTTCCCATCTTTCTGCTTTCCTTCTACTCTAGGTTGTGTTGGTTTTGTTTGTGCAAAACCTTTTTAACTTAATGTAATCAAAATAATCTATTTTGCATTTCATAATGTTCTCTATCTCTTGTTTGGTCATAAATTCTTCCCTTTCCCATAGACCTGACAAATGAACTACTCCTTGCTCTCCTAATTTGCTTATATATTATCTTTCTTACTTTTAATTTTTTTTCTTATTTTTCTGGGAGCAGAAAAACCACTGACTGGTATTTTTTCCACGCTTATTTTTGAGCTTCTCTCCCACACCATTCAATGATCTGTTTGCAACCTCCTTTTACATGATCAGTACTCCTTTATACTATAAAAAACAATTTTAGCATGCCAGCTTTGGCTATGTGATTATTTTGAAAGTATTGGAAATGGGACAGATAAAATTGATCTTGAATAAAGACCAAGATTGAAGTATCTCACCTAAGACAGCCAAACACAGCCATCACAATTTACCAACCCTGCTTTGTTGGCTGGCATTGCATACTATATGAGTCCAAGGTTGTAAATAGAAAATACAAAGACTAAAGAGGGTGTTATTATTTATCACTAGGCAGAGGATGAGCCCAATATTATAAGCCCAGGAGCAAAAATAGAAAGAGGATTACAGAAGAGGTATTGTACATCATGTGCTGCTCTGGCATGTCTCTGCCCCTAGCAACTTAACCCTGTTTGCAACAAATGAATAATTATGGCCTCATTACATACAGACCACTTAAACCTTGCTTTGTATAATTATAGTGAAAAATAACTTTTCTTATGTTTGGTACATAAAAGGCACTTAACTTTTTTGTGAGAATGGGGAGAAGGTTTGAGGGCGTTATCTTGCCAAACATATTTGACTTCTTGACATTTCTTTAAGAGCAATCTTATTTGTTTTCCCCATTGAGGAAAAACCAGTGTACATATCAGAAGACTTTTATTTAGAGCAAAATTGGTTCTTCCCAGTATCATAGTACTGTGAGAATGAGTAAAAGAAGAAAAAGAAACAGTAAACATGATCTTGAGTCACTCTTGTCTCTTACACCAAGAGCGTAAAGAGGGGATTCCCTTTTGTTAATTCAACATAAATGAATAAATTTTTAATTCTGGATATCAGATGTAATAGTTTTCGTAGTTTCATGAACTAGTTCTCAATTACAAAAACACAACTAAAGCAAAGGATATTAATAAAACTTTACTGAATACAATTTTAAATAAAAATCATCTCACTAAGGTTTATTTGAGTAATTACTAGTAAGTAATCACAAATTAAACAAGTTTCTTACTTAGAAAGCTTTACATGGCCACGCATTTCACTACAATGTAAACCCACCCGCTTTCCAAACCTGAGGCACTGTCCCAAAGGATAGACTATGACTTTGTATGCAGAAGAAGAGTCCTGATTAGCTGAGAGACATCTAAACTGGGATTCTGTGCAAGGTGGCGAGAGTCTGAAATCAGAATTTGAGAGATAAGGGTGACAGGCAAAACTAAGACTTCTAAATGGCAGAGATGACATCTCTGCTGCAGGACTTTTCTCAAGAGCTAGGTCAATTCATTGCTTGGCTGGAACCAACAGGCCACTCTTCATATAATTGCTGGAAATCTTTGCTGACTCTTCCAACCTTTCAAACCTATTTCTAATATTCCATAGTCACCTAAGAATAGAAATAATAAACTAAATAAGGAAAATAGCAATACACATTCATTCAGTCATAGCTTACCTGGTATGGCCCAGATAGGGAGATAAAGTTCTCAGGCTGCTCTCCAACATGGAAGTTTCTTACATTTAGTCCTCCTTAGGCAGACAAGAAAAACAGACATCTGTTCAACTGGTTAGTACCTGTTGTATGAGCACTAAGATCTAGCTCAGTGACCAATCAAAAGGTCTTTTCTTCACTATCTAATCAATAGACAGGCAACAAGCAGAGCATGCTCTATACTGGAGCATCCCATTATCCACTGTCATGTACTTCTAGATGCACACACCTACAGCCTCAATATGAAGATTTTAATCAGTCAGATGCTCCTAAAGACTGAACTCTCATGCACCAGTCATCTATGACATTATTTCAAAATAAAATGAATCATTACATTGTTCTTATTGGAAAGAAATTAGTTACGAAGCTTTAATATTTTCTGCAGAGTAAAATGTTGCATAGTCATGCCTATAGAGAGGTAACTTGACATAGTGGTTAGCATGCTAGGCCTAGAATAAGGGAGAGCGGATTTAAAATCCTGCTTTTGGTTGCTAGCCATTGTCTTTTTTAACTTCTTTAAAACTCAATTTCCTCAAAAGTAATAAAAATCATATACTTCAGAGGGTTGAGCATATAAGGAACAAGTTAGATAATGTATATAAAATGCTTCATGGTTTTTAAAGAAAGTTTCTTAATCTTGGGTATGCAAACCCTAAAGAATCCATGAACGGATTTCAGGAAGTCCAGGAGCTTGGATGCAAAAATAAAACATCCTTATTTTTACTAACCTATAATTGAAATTTAGTATTTCCTTTAATTATTTAAAAACATTTTTCTAAGAAAGGGTCAATAAATTTCAATATACTGCTAGTGTTATTTGGCATAAAATTTAAGAATCCCTGCTTTAAAACTATCAAAAATTCCGTTATTCTACATTTTTAAAATTTCAATTTCTACTATTTAAAAGAAATAGAATCTTAGAATATGTGGGATCAAGGGAGTAAAATGAACCATTCTGCCTCTTTGACAGTTCCAGAAAGACAGATCAAGGCAATTTTTTTTTCCTCTCAGTGGAACTAATAGAATAAGTCAAGGTGAAAATTGTGGGTAAGAAACAGAAATGTCACTGAAAGGATACATTTGCTACCAAGTTTGCCTGACCTGAAAACTCAAGAATCTGCATAGCTCCAAAGACATAATTCAATTTTTAAAAAATTAATTATTTTTTAAAAATGTATAAAGAAAGGAAAAATTAGTTATTATCTGAGTATAAGATTAGGCTTAAAATACATTGAAAAGAGTTAATTTTAGTGAGACCAAATTTAATCACATTTATTCATTTATATATGTTAAAATCTTAATCCAACAAGGATGATTTAATTTAGCTTTACAGGCAATTATTTGAGAAATTATTGTCCTGGGTATAGTGGGAAATAAAGATATATGAAAAAGATGATAATGATGAAATCACTGCTACTGCTGGTGGTGGTGATGATGATGACGATGATGATAGACAACACTTATACAGTCTTTTTAAGTTAAAATATTTATGTTTATACACAGCCTCTGCCCTCAAGACTTATCATCAATGAATAGAAGACAAGATAAATATGTAAATATTTACAAAGCACGTTAAATATGACAAAAATTTCAGGAGAATTACAGAAAAAAAGTAAAACTCCTTAAGTGCTGAAAAATTAGGTGAATGTCACATATGATTTAATTAGTAGGATTACAGGTGAGAATTTCACATGTGTACCTAGCCTGAAAAAAAACTAGGATGGGAGCAGAGGCTAGTTCAGAAACAGATGATTTTCAGAAAGGTGTTATCTACATAAATTCCCTAAGTGTTATACTTCCCCTCCCCTGCCCAGATGTTATGCCTTTCCTGGTCAGTTAGGTGGTATGTAAGATAGAGTCCTAGGGGTGGGGGTGGGGGTGGGGCTGGAGTCAGAATGTATGAGTTCAAGTGTGACCTCAAAGACTTATTACCCATATGACCCTGAGCAAGTCACTTAATTTTGTCTCACTCTGCTTATCCGTAAAATGAGCTGGAGAAGGAAATGACAGACCACTCTAGTGTCTTTGCCAAGAAAACCACAAATGGAGTCATGAAGAGTCAGACATGACTGAAAGGAATGAAAAAACAGCATCACTTCGCTGAATATAGTTTTCCATATAAATACCTACTTACATTCAGTGCTTGACTTCTCTTTTCCCCTATGCTGAAGATAATTGTATTCAATAGGAATTTACAGATATCGACTTAAAAGTGTCTTGCTTGGTCATTCATGTTAATGGACCTAGCCCAAAGTGGGTAGTAAGACTATTATCTGCATAGAAATAGATTTGCTTCTTCACTTCATTTCATTACAGGCCATGGGGACAATCAATACAGATCTGTGAAAAGATGTCTTGGGGCAGATAACCCAATATGCTTGCTTTGTGTTTATAGTTAGACATCAATGATTACTCAGAAATTTAAAGAGAGAAAGTGTTCACATTGCAAAAGATAACAATGAGTGAAATATAGATGACCTAAAATTGTATTAGCACAAATTTTCATCAGAAGAATGTGAAGCACACTGTAATAAAAGCTATCTCCCTTCTGCCCTCACCCCAAAAGGAAAGTGCTTCTTTGAATTCCTGGGGTAGTTGAAAGAACATTCCACTCAATTTTTATTTAGAAGACCTAGTGGCAACTTATTGCTTTGACATTTATAAACTGTGAGAATGTGAGTCTCCACAAACGGTAGTGGTATAGAGATGATCCTTGCTTCTCAAAAGCTTATCAGGAGAGATTTAGTTTAATAGTGCCTATTCTCGCAGTGGTTCTCAACCTTCCTAACGCCATGACACTTTTATACAGTTCCTCATGTTGAGGTGAACCCCAACCACAAAATTATTTTCATTGCTACTTCTTAACTGTAATTTTGCTACTGTTATGAATCATAATGTAAATATCTGATATGCAAGATTTATTTTTATTGTTAAAAATTGAACATAACCCACAGGTTGAAAACCACTGTGAGGGAGATGGTGAATATGAAAATTCACCAATATGAATGTATTCATAGAACGCAAAAGAACCAGCCTGGGTTAGAGATTAGTTCATGAATAATCTGTCCACAGGCTGATAAGGTTTTTGTTCATTGTTTTTTTTTAATACAATTTTTGAATACCATTGGCTAAGTCAAAATTTATTAAACTCTCACAATTTGCAAGACACTGCACTGATGACTTCTGACATCAAAGCAAAAAATTAAACTGTAAAGGATGAATTCATGTAATATACCAGAAAGTCTTTTATTTACTGTGGAATGCAAGAAAAAAAAATATGGAGTCCAGGGAAAGTCTTTGGAATGTTGACGAACACTTCACTCAACAGGACTTGACTTTGTTTATCAGCATATCTAAAGGAGAATATCCTCTTCCTAGTACTTTGGATAAAATCCACAACCCGAAAGGCCAGAGGAAAACTTCTTTCCACAATGGTTATCTGAATGAGGAAATCATCAACAAACCTTGTTGGGCTAATGGTTATGTATCCATCTTAGAAGACAGGGCCATAAAAGGAAAGTGAGGAGAGACTTTGGGAGAACAGACTGGGAGGGCTCCAAGGGACAAAACTAGGAAAAAAATTAAGTATCATCTCATAAATAAGGTTTATGTATATTAACTTACCCACCCCTAAAGAAGGATAAGTAACATTTTACATGAGTAGCCTAAGGTGGGAGGGGAAACATATGCTGACTTCTACCAATGAGAGTCAACTAGGAGGGACTTGCAGTGGAAATGAGGGATTCAAGGCTTGCCCTCACTTGTGAAGGGTGTGAATATCTCATCTTGGGTCTCTCAAACCTTCCCTGTATGATTTATTTATTAAAGTTCCAATTGCTTCACTCATCATGAGTCTTGTTTAATTTACAGTGTCTATTTGGGCCTAAGGGTTTATTTCTCACAAAACAATTCCTGCTTTCATCAAAATTTACAAGACATTATAAACAATATATGGAAATATGCATATTATATGCATGCACATGTATATAGATACCTAAATACAGACATATATTACACATACAATACATATGTGTGTGCAAATGCATATATGTGGGGGTCTATCATCTCTATATCTATGTCTCTTTATCTTTATCATCTCTGTCTCTATCTTTTTCATCTTCTAATGACTATACAAGTGTGAAGATTTCTCAAAGGATATCCCTGCTGAGTTGCTGTGCCAGAGTTAGTAATGACAGACTGATGAGATGATTGGTCTTTGAGTCTCAAAAGAAAGTTACTTTCAGATTTTTGAACTGTTGAGTGTAGATTTCCCCAGAGCCACAAATATATGCACAAGTTAACTTCTCAATATGTACTTTGATTCTACAGTGTAAAAAAAACAAACAAACAGATTATTAAAAGATATCCATCTCATCCATTAAACCCATAATAAAAAATTTTCCTCTTAGTTTGTGGTGAAGGTTAATCTTGCTACCACACTGAAGAGATAATTTACTGTGTGTGTTCTGATGTTTATTCAAATCTAAAAAACATATTCAAATTTTCTTTGATGTTTATTTTCATTATTTTGAAAAAAGAAAACTTTTACTACCTATCCAGGATGGTCCTTCATGTAACCAGTATTTAGGAGAAATACACAAAGTTGGCTACAATAAGCTATTACTCTCCCCATGAGAGCTATTATGGAAAAAAAAAAAACTTTCAGACTTCTGGAGATGGAGCCAAGCTGTCAAAATAGAGGAAAGCACTACAGCCAAGTTCTCCCAACACTCCCCTTTAAACAACTTAAAATTAATGTTTTGAAGAGAGGATTTTGGGAAGATGGTAGAGTAGGTCAGAAAACTTTCTGCTCTCCAAATTTCCTCCACAAAAAATATAGTATATAGCCTCAGTGTAGCAGAAATAAACACAGAGTAAAGCAGTTGTTCTCCTAACACAATCTGAAAAGACTCAAGGAAAAACTCAGGAACTAGGCCTTACAAACTTTCATCTCACAGACAGGGTGGGGGACACTGACCTCTCAACAGAATGAAGGTCTTTCCATTGTTGAAATATGCCAAGTACAAATGTGGTGACAAAATGTGTTGCTACAGGGTGAAGGAACTACCACAAATAACCCTAGCTTTTTTGAAGAGTTTCTCCCTTGTTTACTCATATTTGTTTTATTTTTTTTAGCAGCTATTAGTGTAATCAAGCTGTAGTCCCAAAGGTATGAGGTATGGGAAATAATGCCTCAAGTCTCACATCCTTCTTATTTTACTGTCAACAGGAATGGGTTAAAGTTGGGACAACATATATATCCAAAGGGTATAAAAGTCTTTTAAATTCTGAAAGAAATAAGAGCATAAGAGTAGAGGATAGAGAGGAAGGATGAAGGAAGGACTCTTGGAGGGGTGGGCAGGTTAAGGAATAGTAGAGCAAAGTAGTGGGTAGAAGTAAAGCAGAGGAGTGAGGAGGGATAGGGTAAATAGAGTGAGAAGTATAGAGAAGAAAAATAGGAAGGAGGAAAACACACCAAGCAATTATAGCTTAGAATGTTATTGGGACAAATTTGCCCATAAAACAAAAGGATAGCAGATTAAAAACATAAATTCAGCAATATGTTGCTTTCAGGAAAAAAAAATGAGAGACACACACAAAGATAAAGAACAGGAGTAGAATGTAGCATGTTTTTTAAAAAGGCAGGGATAAGTAATCATGATCTCAGACAAAGTTAAAGTAAAACCAGATTTAATCAAAAGAGAAAAATAGAGGAACTATATTATGTGGCAGCAATATTATTTGATATTGCTTTAGACCACTGAAGTATCTAGATTCCCTAGGGGGTGGTTAACCTATGGCCTCAAAGGCACATGTATCCTTTTGACCAAGTCCAAGTTTCACAGAACAAATCCTTTTATTAAGGGTATTTGTTCTATAAAGTTTGGATTCAGTCAAAAGCAAGCACTTGAGGACCACATATGTCCTTGAGGCTGCAGGTTCCCCACCCCTAATCTAGACAGTATAAATACCTGAGTGCATATCTGCCAAAACAGACACAGGAACTATATGAACATAAGCATAAAACATTTTTATACAAATTAACTCAGATATAAATAATTGAAGTAATATTTATTGTTCATGGTGAGGTAAAGATAATATCAATTTTGAAATGACAATTTTACCTAATTTATTTATTTATTCTATGTCATTCCAATTAAATTACTAAACAAAATTACTGTTAGAAAAAATAATAAAGTTCATTTAGAAGAAAAAAAGGTCAGGAACTTCAAAGAAACTGGGAGAAAAGATGTAAAGAAAGTAGTATCAGACCTTAAACTATATTATAAGGTGAGATCATTGTTGAAGTATAAAAAGCATAATTTTGATTATTTTAAATTAAAATGTATCAATAAAATCTATGCAGCCAAGAAGAGACAGAATGCAGAAAACTGGTGGGGGGGTGTGTGTGTGCAGGGGCCTTCCATAGACAATCTCTTAGATAGGATGTGATTGGGTTAGAATATTACTGTGGTGTAGTAAATAATGAGCTGGGTGATTTAGAAAAACACGGAAAGACTTTGACTTATGAAGGAAGATACTATCTACCTTCAGAGAAACAGATGATATGGAGAAATAAGCATAGTACATCTTACATATATGTGTATGTTTGTAAGTATCTATGTGTGTGTGGGGGGGGAGTGTACCCATGCTCAGTTGTAACCTTTTTATGATGGGAGGGGAGAACATAAAATAAAAAGAGCATAGCAGAGAACAAAAAAAAACCAATAAGGAAGTAAAGAAAAGCTGGGTAGCTTTGAAAACAATGTGTAGTATTTATTATGTAGATTTTCTTGAAGTGGAAATTTATTTTTTTCATATTTAATTCGTTCCTATGGTCTGCTGTGTATATGCCAACTTTTTAAAATTTTCTCATTTTGCATTTAACACGTGTGTGTGTGTGTGTGTGTGTGTGTGTGTGTGTGTGTGTGTGTGTGTGTGTGGAGTCAACTAAAGGAGCAAGTGAGACATTCTTCAAGCCCAAGACAATTTAGGAGGGCTTAAGAAGAGATCTCTGATTTGGGAGTGGGTGCTGACCAAAAGCCCATTTGAATACAACACCAGTGATGGAACTTAGTATTGATGACTGAAGCATCAGCAGCTTTGTGAGCTCTCAAGTCAAAGAAGGGGATATCGGGCAACTAGTCAAAAAGACATTACAGGGAAAACACAGTCTAGTACTTGTAATGCCATGCACTAGCAGATTCCCAAAAGAATAGCACTGTGAACAGCTTTTAATATTCAGATTACACAGTATAGTGAACACTCCATTTATTCCATTACAAATCAAGGCAAACATTCAAAACAAATTGTAATATAATATTCACAACATTACATCTTATCACAGAAAATCACAATATATTCTTGGTAGCAGCTTAACATTAGAATGGCCACACAGTTTTCACTACAGTGGCCA
>CM053580.1:345020272-345038386 GCA_028627135.1 Pseudochirops cupreus | reverse complement strand
GTTGAAGTATAAAAAGCATAATTTTGATTATTTTAAATTAAAATGTATCAATAAAATCTATGCAGCCAAGAAGAGACAGAATGCAGAAAACTGGTGGGGGGGTGTGTGTGTGCGGGGGCCTTCCATAGACAATCTCTTAGACAGGATGTGATTGGGTTAGAATATTCTGTGGTGTAGTAAATAATGAGCTGGGTGATTTAGAAAAACACGGAAAGACTTTGACTTATGAAGGAAGATACTATCTACCTTCAGAGAAACAGATGATATGGAGAAATAAGCATAGTACATCTTACATATATGTGTATGTTTGTAAGTATCTATGTGTGTGTGGGGGGGGAGTGTACCCATGCTCAATTGTAACCTTTTTATGATGGGAGGGGAGAACATAAAATAAAAAGAGCATAGCAGAGAACAAAAAAAAACCAATAAGGAAGTAAAGAAAAGCTGGGTAGCTTTGAAAACAATGTGTAGTATTTATTATGTAGATTTTCTTGAAGTGGAAATTTATTTTTTCATATTTAATTCGTTCCTATGGTCTGCTGTGTATATGCCAACTTTTTAAAATTTTCTCATTTTGCATTTAACACGTGTGTGTGTGCGTGTGTGTGTGTGTGTGTGTGTGTGTGTGTGTGTGTGTGTGTGGAGTCAACTAAAGGAGCAAGTGAGACATTCTTCAAGCCCAAGACAATTTAGGAGGGCTTAAGAAGAGATCTCTGATTTGGGAGTGGGTGCTGACCAAAAGCCCATTTGAATACAACACCAGTGATGGAACTTAGTATTGATGACTAAAGCATCAGCAGCTTTGTGAGCTCTCAAGTCAAAGAAGGGGATATTGGGCAACTAGTCAAAAAGACATTACAGGGAAAACACAGTCTAGTACTTGTAATGCCATGCACTAGCAGATTCCCAAAAGAATACCACTGTGAACAGCTTTTAATATTCAGATTACACAGTATAGTGAACACTCCATTTATTCCATTACAAATCAAGGCAAACATTCAAAACAAATTGTAATATAATATTCACAACATTACATCTTATCACAGAAAATCACAATATATTCTTGGTAGCAGCTTAACATTAGAATGGCCACACAGTTTTCACTACAGTGGCCACGATATTTACAACACAGAACAAAAGAATAATCATCTGGTTTCCCTAAGGGGGAAACCCTCCTCACTTAATCATTCAATCAATTCACAATACAATAATCAATCTTCCACTCATGAGGCAATCTTAATCAGTCACTTATCTAGCAATCAGTCACTAAATATCATTAATTACAAGATACAATCATTAGAAAATTACACAAACCCTTCACCACTTGGTGTCTAGTAAACTCATTCAATTTCGTCCAAGGGGAGGCCTTTTCTTCATTTTGACTCAGAGTGATCTCTCTGATTCCCTGGATCCCCTTCCATGGTCCCAGCTTCTACCTGAATCCACCAAACAGCTACCTGGATTCAGCGGCAAACAGCCCCCAGGTTCTCATCCAGTCCTCAGAGGTAGACAGCTCCCAGGTCCTTATCCAGTCCTCCAGGTAGTCCCTGGTACACACTGAAGTTTACAGGGTTTAGCATATCTCAGACTTTTCACCACTTCTGTTGCCAGGAACTCAAAGATCATCCAGGCCACAAACAAAGTCTTATCCTGGTCATGCTTTTTTAGTCCTCCAGCAGTTCAGCTGGCCATAGGACCCAGTAGAAAACTCAGCCTTCCAGGTAGCAGCAGCAACACTGGCTTTCCAGGTGGCAGCAACAGCCACTTCAGCCTTCATCAGATTCTGGTCTCAACAAAAATTCCAACTGAGTTCTCAGTCACCTTCCAGATGCTGGGAGAGAAACTCTCTTCCTCTCTCTCTCTCTCTCTCTCTCTCTCTCCCTCTCTCTCTCTTAAGAAAACTCCAATTCAGTTCTTCAGTCTAGCAGCCCAGCTCCCAGATGCTGGGACAATCTTGCTTCTTCCAACAGGAGCCACCAGGAGAATGATTCCCAATTCTGTCTGTCTCTAGAACCCTTCTTATACACACACATGGTCTTCTGTCTCAGCAAGAGGAGAGTTCATGCCCTCTCAACAGCATGCAGAGCTCACACCTTCCACACTTAGTCCTAAGTTACTAAGTGCTAAGTATCTGCTAACTTGATTGCTGTTACAGTACTGGACATAGGAACTGATGGTGGCAGCATAGGAGGAGGGCAAAACTTAAACCTCACTCTCATCTGAACTGGTTAAAGGATGAGAACACACACACACACACAGTTGGATATAGAAATCTCTTCAACAGAGATGTAGAGGAAGAATAGGATGACAATTATAAAAGGTAAAGTGGATAAAGACAGACAGTGGTCAGAAGCAAAACAGAATTTAGAGTATGGGCAGGAAAAAAAGAGACAGAAGGAAGAAAAGAATTCAGGATGGTGGGAAATGCAGTTAGCAATCATAACTAGGAATGTGAATGGGATAAATTCACCCAAAAAATGGAAGCAGATAGTAGAACGAAATAGAAACTGTAATTCCACAACATGTGTACAGGAAACACATTTGAGGAAAAGAGGCACACAGAGTGTAAAAATAAGTTGTTAAAGCAGAATCTTTTATGCTTCAGCTGGAGTAAAAATAGTAGTGATTGCAGAATAAAAGCAAAAATGTACCCGAACTCAAATCTCAGGTCACTACACACCAGCTGATTTGTGTCCCACCATTAAGCCCCTTTATATACAATTTAAACGCATGCCTGGGCATTGCTCAAGGCGTAGTTCCCTTCACCCCCTCCTTCCTCAAATTAGCATTCTATACATTCTCCTTGAATTAGCATAAGTGTACAAGGTTCAACTCAGACCACTTTGTTGAAATGGCAAGTCTTAACAGAGTGACCACAGAGTCCGAATAAAAAGTTTTAGAAGCTTTTGTTAGCCTCCTGTTGGCTGTCCTTCTCAGACCAACCTGAAGTTATCAGCAGATAGCTCAGGGATGCAGAATCATTTATACAGTACATTTCATTGTTTGGAGGTGCAAGTAAATTGCTGAGGCAAGGGGGGTTGTGATTACAGGGTATGATAACCGAGCAAGGAGAAGAATGAAGAATAGGCAACGGGGGAAGTTTGTGATTACACCTGTAGGTAGGGAGTTGTAGGGCAAGCAGAGAGGGGCGCAGGGCATGACGACCGAGAACAAATGGAGAATAGACAAAGTACTCTAGGCCAGTTTCTTGACTCCTATCTTAAGTCCTGGCCACTTCATTCCTCCTTTTTGTTTTTTGGAAAGAATCAAATCATGGATTCCTGGCCACTTATGGGTGCATAGTGCGTATGCAGGACCATTAGTTTGACAGACTGGACCCACTTCCATACATAGCCTTGGAGTACATTGAAAAGGCAAGGTCCAATAAGGGGGCCCAGGAACAGAAGGATAAGGGGGCCGGCTAATGCTGTTACACGAGAGGTTAGCTAGGGTGACCAATTAAATAGGGATTCGAACCAATTGGTCTCCTACCCATGGGCAGCTTCCCCTTCCTTAATGCACTGCCGTACCAGGAGAAGACTATTTTTGATCAGCCCTGAATGGTTGGCATAAAAAACAACAGGCCTCTCCAAGGGCCATGCAGAGACCCCCTTGCTTAAGAAATAGGAGGTCCAGCCCTCACTGATTCTGTAGCACAATCTCAGCCAAAGAATCTAGGGAGGTTCAATATAAGAAATTTGGTTCTCCAGTTCCTTTATGTGTTGATCTACCTGGGTATTCAAGGCAGCATACTGAGACTTTCCTGTAACCAGAGCTGCTGTGCCTACAGCAGTAGACCCAGCAATACCTAATCCTACCAGGAGAGAAACTAGGATGGGGGCCCGTCTCGCTCAGGTAGACAAGGCAAAATGCTCATGGCCCACCTCCCCAGAGTAAAAGAAAACCTGGGGTAGGACATGGACCAAAATACACATTTCAGGGGTGTTAAGAGTCTGCTAGGGTGCGGATGGGAATGCAAGAAGTAAGGCCAGTGGTACATGCCATCCAGGTATTGTCAAGAGCTTGGAGGACGTGGTCAGACAACCCATGGTCCCTGTCAATTTCAATGATAGCAGCATACAGATTAGCATAGGGTGATTTAGCAAGGTCATACATAGGTGAGGGAAAAGACACAAACTGCCTGTCCTTGGACATCCCCCAGTGTGATTTTTGGGGAATGCCAGCTGCAGACCTAAGTAGAAGCAGTCAGGGAGATATTTTGCAATTAGGTGGAGTTGGGACCTATGCTGGTGTTCATGCCTACTCCTACAAAATAGGGTGGAGCTGGATTTAGACATAACCAGCAATCCTTCCTGACATTAGGGTTAGAGATGTTCACAAAAGAGAATAGAGCCTCCAGGGTGTCTAGCAGGGGTATCCTAACTGCAGGAAGGGTAGCTGAGCCCTTGCTCGGGAGTTGAGTGATGTTTACTCTTCCTCCTGGTGAGGATGTGGGCTGGTGGGGCCAACGGTTCAGAACTGAGTTGGGGCCCATGGGAATTCAGATTCTAGGAAGGGGGGGTCTGCTGTATGGTGAATGAACCTTTGGATCCCTACCGTAAACATAAAACCTTATTCCCCATGACCTGCCCAGGTCTCAGTCCTGTCCAAAGGGCTTCTTAACCTGAATGATCATCAGATTTCTGCATCCTGTCTGGGCACAAGTATCTACGGTTTTCAGTCTGTAGAAGGTGATATGGGGTCAGTTCCATTCCCTAACTTCCAGGGGGGCAGTGGTCCCACAACCCCAGGTTGTGCAATGGTAGTTCCCCTCCCCCTGACATTTGGGCTGTCCAGAAAAGGAGCAAATATAGTGTGGAGTATCCTTCAGGACGGATTCCCCGTCCTTGTCCCCACATCCATATGACCGCCATTTGTATACCGGGCCACTTCCCATATGGGGTGGGGTGGAGGCAGGACAGTTCCAGTTTGGCCCAAGCAGCTTATATAAATCAAAGGTAAATGTGGGCTGGCTGTAGGTCTCATTCCTAGTTACCATTCCCCCATTGCCCCGTCCCAGACAGAAAGGTTGGTAGGGGTTAGTTCTAGTGTGGGGGCCGTTAACAGACAGAGGATTAGGAGAAGCAAGAAACTCCTTGTAACTGGTGGAGGGAAAGCTTAGTTGGTGGGTCTTCCAGATTTGCAGGCAGGACCTTCCACTTCTCAGGTGTGTGGGAGGGGTCAGTCAACTTGATGTGGGCCTGATGTATCCACGCCTTTCACCTGTTGACCTTGACTGCAGTGGGGATAGTAAGAATAACCTGGAATGGTCCCAGCCACCTCAGAGCCAAAGAGTCTGATGGTAGTTTTTTAGTCCATACCCAGGAACCTGGTTGTGTATCACGAGAGTTGGCAGACACTGGTGGAGGGTCACCAGTGGCCTTGAGATATTTCTAGAGATCTGCCTGGACCTGCCTTATAGCCTGGAGAGACTTAAAGTGAGAATTAGAGGATTCAGAGTCATGGATGTCAGGGAGCCTTGGGAGTATAGGAGAGGGTCTGCCAAAAAGGATCTCAAAGGGGGACAGTGACAGGGTGGAGGGTGTGCACCTAGCACGAGGGAGGGTAAAGGGAAGGAGACTCACCCAGTTATCGCCAGTTTCAAGCTTCAGCTTAGTCAAAAATTTCTTAAGGGTTCTATTCATCCTTTCTACCTGCCCTGAACTCTGGGGCCGATAGGCACAATGCAGCTTCCACTGGAATCCCAACCCCTGTGAGAGAGACTGACATATTTGTGAAACGAAATCAGGCCCATTGTCAGACCCAATCCCCACAGGCAGACCAAAATGAGGAGCCAGTTCCATAATAATTTTCTTAGCCACTATCTGAGCAGTCTCTGTTTTAGTAGGAAAGGCTTTAACCCAGCCAGAGAATGTGTCCACAAACTAAAGGAGGTACCTGTATCCCTGGATTCCTTTCTCCATGTTGGTGAAATCCACTTCCTGTGTTTCACCTGGATGCAGCCCCTGGCGGCTGTCAGTGGGAATGTGCTTCGTGGCTGCCCATGCATTTACCTGTGCACAAACAGCACACCGCTGAGTGGTGTCCTCTATCTTACAGCGAAGGGAGGGGATGTAAAAGCTGCGGTGGACTAGGTCTGTGAGGTGCATGGATCCCAAATGAGTGGCCTGGTATAAATATTGTATGAGGGACCAAGCAATGGAGTCAGGGAGGGCTACTTGTCCGTTGGGGAGGACCCACCAACAGCCTTCTCGTAGTATCCCCCCCTTTTGCCGAGATGGAGTCAGACTCCTAGGGGAAGTAGGAGGGTTTCTCAGGTAGGCGGCACCTTGGGAGGATAGGCAACTGTGGGGGGGGGGGGTCTTTGAGGGCCACTCGCTGTGCCTCCTCATCAGCTAGCCTGTTTCCTGTGGCTTCTTTGGTGTTGGTCCTCTAGTGGTCGGGGCAATGGACAATGGCTACCCGCTTGGTAGTCACACAGCAGCAAACAGGTCAAGGATTTCTTGCTTATTCTTAATCTCCTTGTCCTCTGAGGTCAGGAGCCCCCTCTGCTGGTATATGGGCCCATGTACATGAGCCCTGGCAAAGGCAATGGCTGTCAGTATAGATGTTCACAGCCTTCACTTCCCCCCAGTGAAGGGCCTATGTCAGAGCCATCAGCTCAGCTTTTGGCCTTGATGTGCCTCTGCCCAACGGCTGAGACCAGATAACACAGTCGAGAGTTAACCACTGAGGCTCCAGCATACCTGGTATTTCCGATCTCAAAGCCATTCCCGTCTGTATAGAGTTCCTCATCTACCTGTTGCAAGGGAGTGTCCTTCAAATCAGGCCTGGCAGTGTGCAGGGTGTCCAAGATGTCCCCATAGTCATAGATTGGCCCTCTGGCATTGGGGTCCAGCAGCAGGGTAGCTAGGTTTAAGATGGTAGCAGGGGTGAAGGTGAGGCAGGGAGAGTCAAGAAGAACCTGGTAGTGAGTCAGGAGGGAGTTGGAAATCCATCCTTGGGGTGGGCTGCAGAGTAGGGCTTCCACTGCATGTGGGGCAGTAACGGTGATATCTTGCCCCAGCGTGAGCTTAGAAGCCTCCTTGATCAGGATGGCTGTCGCTGGGATAGATCACAAGCAGGCCAGCCATCCAGTCGCAATCGGGTCCAGTTGTTTGGAAAGGTATGCCACTGGTCTCTTCCAGGGCCCTAAGGTCTGAGTGAGAACATCCTTTGCCACTCCCCCTTTTCAGCCACAAACAGATGAAAAGGTTTCTCCACATCAGGGAGGCTTAGGGCTGGTGCACTAACAAGGGCCTTTTGCAAGGTCCTAAAGGCAGTCTCTTCCATATCTCCCCAAACCACTTCTTCCCCTTTTCCCCGCTGTGTCCTCATACAAGGGCCTCGCAATTTCAGCATAACTTGGAATCCAAAGATGGCAGTACCCCACAGCCCCAAGGAATTCCCAGACCTGCTTTTTTGTCCAGGGTACAGGGATCTGCAGCAAGGTGTTCACTTGACTCCCCGATAACTTTCACTTGCCTCCCTCCAGAACATATCCCAAGTATGAGAGGCGTGGCAAGCAGAGCTGTGCTTTCTTCCCCGAGACCCTATAGCCTAAGGTGGATAGATGGCATAACAAGGCCATGGTAGCAGTTTTGCAGGAATCGTGGGAGATGGCAGAAAGCAGGAGGTCATCTACATATTGCAGCAATCTTATCTGGGGGTTCTCATGTCTAAAGGATGTTAAGTCCTGGGCTAGTGCTTCCCCAAAAAGAGTAGGGGAATTCTTAAAGCCCTGCGTTAACCTTGTCCATGTAAGCTGCCCCAAGAAGGATGAATGTGGTTCTCCCCATTCAAAGGCAAACGGGTTGGCTGACCGGAGCCAAAAGGATTGAAAAGAAGGCATCCTGTAAGTCTAAGACAGTATAGAAGGCATGACTGACCAGAAGGGAACTGAGCAGGATGTATGGGTTAGGCATGGTGGGGTGGAGGGTTTCCACCCTTTTATTTACTTCCTGCAGATCTTGCATGGGCAGAAGTCATCAGAGCCTGGTTTCTTCACAAGGAGGAAAAGGTTGTTCCACAGAGACTTACACTTGGTCAGTATACCAGCCTCAAGAAGCCTGTGAATATGCTTTAATATGCCCAGTTTTGCTCTCAATGGAATGGGGTATTGCTTAATTCTTACCAGGACGGCCGAGGCTAGCTGGGACACAACTACCAGAAACTGGTGGGATGCAAGACTGGGTGGATTGTCTTCCACCCACACTCCAGGGATGGCTGACTTGAATTGGGGCAATAGGTCAGCTGATTGCAGGTCAGGCGAGGCAGAGGATGAGTAAAGGCAGTACTCCTCCAACAGGGGACAGGTAAGCAAGACCTGTCCGGAACCCAACTGAAGGTCCACATAACTCCCCTCAAAGGAAATGGAGGCATGGAGTTTGTGGAGGAGGTCCTGCCCCAGTAAAGGATACGGGCAATCAGGTATAACTAGGAAGGAATGTGTAACTGTCCCATATCCCAAGCCAACAATCCTGGTTGAGGTGTGGGGAGGTATTCCTTTACCCGTCCTGTGGCCCCTTGTATGGAGACCTTTTCAGTGGAGAGAGGATGTAGGGGGGGCAGTGAGGATTGAGGACGTTGTGCCTGTATTTACCAGGAATGAAACAGGAGTGCCCCCTACTTTCAAAGTTACTGTGGGCTCCTGGAATGGGCTCAGTCTGATGGAGCCCCAGCACCCCTAGTCTTTTTCCTGCACCAAGATGAGGGTGGGACCTTGTGTCATGCGCTAGGGGCATTTGTCCCTCCAATGGCCCTTCTACTTGCAGTAAGCACATTGGTCTCTCTCTGTCCAACTTCTTCCCCTTCTCTCTGAGACCCACCCTATCCTGGGGACCTCCCTGTGCTTTGCTGGGCGACTCATGCTCGGATCTTGCTTCAGCCAAGGTGGCTATCATGGCTCAGGCAACCTTCTTTGTCTGGAGGGATTGGGGGTCATCTCTGGAGTTAAAAACTTTCTGGGCCACTTCAATTAACTCCAAAAGGTTTTTGCCCTTAAAACCTTCCAATTTTTGGAGCTTCCACGTCATGTCTGGGGCTGATTGAGACAAAAAAGACATCATCACTGCTCGCCTATTGTTTAGGTGCTCGGGATCAATGGAAGTGTAGATCCAGTAAGCCTCCATGAGCCTTTTCAAGAAAGCCGCTGGGGATTCCTTCCTACCCTGTACTGTCTCACTAAACTCAGACAGATTTGTTGGCCACCTGGCTGCTCCCCCCCCATTCCTGTCAGCAGAAGCTGGTGATACTAATTGAGAGCCTCCTTACCTTTATCTGTGTTGGGGTCCCAATGTGGGCATTCAGTGGGCAAGTAACAGCCAAGCCTAGCAAGGTCGCCTGTGGGCTGACTGTCCAGACCTAGGACTACCTTCACAGGTTCCTCGAGAATCCTCTCATGCTCCTCAGCAACAAAAAGAACCTGGAGGAGCTGTTGGCAATCATCCCAGGTTGGCTGATGGGTAAAGAAGACAGTTTCTAACAAGGAGATAAGGCCCTGAGGCTTCTCAGACAAAGATGGGTTCTGATGCTTCCAGTTGTAAAGATCACTAGTAGAAAAGGGAACATAAACCATGAAAGGTCTGGGTTGTTCAGTACTCAGTGGCAGAGCTACCTGTTTCAAGGGCAAAATCATGGAAGAATCAGTAGAGGCAGCATAGGGGGCTCCATAAGGGACCCCCCCCCCTTCTAGTATGGGGAGGACTAAAGTGAGCTGGTGAGGTTGGAGATTGGATCCTCTGGCTTTTGGCCCCCTAAAGGGGAGGAGGAATCGGGATCTCTGGTTCCAGGGGTCCCAAGTAAGGAGGGGGAATCAAGGGATCTTCTTCCACAGGGGGCAGTAAGACAGGATAAAGGGGAGCCCACCGCTCCCCTTAGAGATTCTTTTGTTTAGAAGCTTCTTGAGTGACGAAAAGCTTAGACCTCCCAGGGATCAGTTCTATCCAGGCAAAAATATGGGGAACTTGGTTGGGGTGACCAGGGTCTCCAAAAATAATTCTATGGACCCTGCCCACCAGAATGGGGTCAAAGGGTCCTTCAGGTGGCCATCCCACTCCCATTAAAGGTCACTCAAGGGTACAAAGCTGTTCCAATTTAAAATTAGTAAGCTTATAGCCACAGTCTTTAGCTGCTTTCTGGAAAGCAGAAAAATGGTCCAGATAATATTGTAAGGGGGTGTTCAGGGAAGACTGTCCCTGTCCCATTCTATGGACCAGCCAGACAAATTCTCCAGACCAAACATAAGACAGAAACATAAGACAAAGACACAGACAAGAGACAGATGGATGGACAAAACAGACCCAGAAATGGACAGACAGAAACGGACTCAACCAGGGGTCCCAAACAAAACCTAACCAGAAGTCTCAAAGGAGAGACAGAGGTCTCAAAGACTTAAAAAGAGGTCTCAAAGGAGAGACTTAAACAGAGGTCTCAACGGAGAGATTTAAACAGAGACCCCAAGGGCCTAAGAGGAGTTGCAAACAGCGTCCCAAATGACTGACTCAGTAGAGGCAGTCTCTGCTGCGTCTAGCCCGCCACCTACCCTATTATCAGAAAAGAATATTCACCAGAACAGAGGCCTCAAGAGAAGAGAGGGAGTTAAACAGAAACTGGAGCTCCATAGCTGCCAATTGTTAAGGTAATCTGGGAATCTTTCCAATCTGTGGTCCGACTTGGGACAAGGAAGTGGATCCGGGGCTGAGGAATGTCTCTCAGTGGCTGCCCCCTGGATCAACTTTCCAGTCCAGTCCCCCTCACAGATGGAAAGGTGGTCACTGGAGATGGCCAAAGGCCATCTCACTGGGGCCTCTAAATGAAATGGCAAGTCTTAACAGAGTGACCACAGAGTCCGAATAAAAAGTTTTAGGAGCTTTTATTAGCCAGCTGGTGGCTGTCCTTCTCAGACCAATCTGAAGGAATAAGCAGATGGCTCAGGGATGCAGAATCATTTATACAATACATTTCATTTTTTAGAAGTGTAAGTAAGTTGCTGAGGCAAGGCGGGTTGTGATTACAGGGCATGATGAACGAGCAAGAAGAAGAATGAAGAATAGGCAAGGGGGGATGTTTGTGATTATATCTGTAGGTAGGGAGTTGTAGGGTAAGCAGAGATGGGCGCAGGGCATGACGACCGAAAACAAATGGAGAATAGACAAAGTACTCTAGGTCAGTTTCTTGATTCCTATTTTAAGTCCATGAAATTTCTACTTAACTCATTCCTGGCCATTTCACTGTCCTATTCCACTGACCAAGCAGGGTCCCCACATACTTTGCCCAGAACATGACCCCGGACTGTTCTGGGAATTTCCAGTCCCCCTTACTCTATGACCCTCCACCCTGTTCTGTAAAGTGCTGACTATGACCCTCCCCCCATTCCAGAAGAAACCCCCATGTCACAGCAAGATTGCACCCTTGTACCCTTGCACTATATTTCCAAATTAGCCCTGAGCTATAGATCTAACCAATGGCTGTTCTTTGCTTCTGTACATCATGGCTTCTGTTAGCTCCTCTCTCTGATTGTGGTTTTTGTGGTTTTAGCCTTTATAAACAAAGTCTGTACCCCCAATGGATACTACTGATTTGAGTGAACATTCCGGCAGTTGCGCACTTGCTTAAATAAATCCACACCTAAATTTTAACTTGAACCCAGGTTTCAGCTCACTCTTATTCTCTGCACAACATTTTTGGAGGCCCCAGCAAGATTTGGGGGTCCTACAAGCCCCTCTAGGGTCCTACAACACCCCCTTTGAGACCTGTGCTTGACTAGACTCTCAGCTTTGGCCGGCAGGCATCTTGGACCATTCTGCTGTCCAAGGGAGCCAGCACTTGGATTGTTTCTAGGGCTTTGGAGTTCAGAAAGGCCTACACCAGCCTGACCCTTTCTTTGGCCCTAGTGGATCTGTAAAATCCTCCATAGGTGATTGTTTTCCTTTTTGTTCATTCCACGCCTGCAGGGCTGAGTATTTCTTTTTATTTGCTCATTCCTTTCCATAGTTTCATTTACCGTTTCCTCAGTTTCCTCAGGACTTCTGTTTCCTCAGTTTCCTGAGGAGGTCAGAGTTTTGGGACCAGGTGTAGTAGTGTCTTTTTGACTAGATCAATCAGGGTAACTCTTGAGAATCCCCCTTTAGGGGCTTTCTCAAGCAGTGTCTTGGTCCTTTTGGTCATAAACACACCGACCCCCTGGAAGATTCCCAAGACATTGAGCTTCTTGCCAGTGTATCATGGGACAGTTTCAAAAAGTGTGTGGTGTCTCTCTTTTCTATTCTATCGTGCAGGATGCTCTGTTTCTGTTTCTCTTTGTTTCTCTCCTCCACAGCAGAAAAAGGTTTATGGACAGAAGAAACATTTGTGCTCTTCTCCAATTACTTTTTGCTCTCCTTATTGTCTGTTTTGGATTAGCAGTCTTTTATTATTTTATAAGTACTGCCTTCTTCCTCATGCCTACTTCCTTCTTCCTCTACTCTGTTGTGTTGCTTAAGTGTTATAATAGGGATTAAGTAAGGTCTGCTTAAATGCCTGTTCTGTATCATTTTGTGTAAAATATCTCTGCATTTGACCATGTCTGTACATTCTTGAATGTATCTGTGTTTTTCTGTCAAGCCTGTGGTTTCAGTGACATTCCCTCTTTTCCCCACTCTCCCCTGTATTTCTGAGAAGCCTATAGTGAAATGGAACTTCCTCTTTTTTCTATCCCCCTTCACCAAGTGGACAGGGTTGAGAGAAAGAGAAAGTTAAAAATATTTGTTATTACCATTAACAGTGTAAAAAATCTCTCTCAGGGTGGCTAGGTGGTGCAGTGAATAGAGCACCTAAATCCAGCCTCAGACACTTAACACAAAAACTAGCCATGTGACCTTGGGCAAGTCACTTAACCCCAACTGCCCTCCAAAAAGCAAAAAAAAAAAACAACAAAAAACACCTTTTCTCCTTCTCCCTCTATGTTCTAAGTCCTGGCCAGACTTGGAGCCTGGAAGGAGAAACACGTAAGGAAAGTGAAGGGAATCTTTTCCCTCTCAAGGCTAAGGCTGACCAATTGGCCTCACCCAAAGCAAAGTTCTTGTTTAATGAGATGTGGGGTTTTTTTTGAAATATAAACTGTTAGGCATTTAACTCCCTCTAGTTTAAAGGTGCATAGAGTAGCATGAATATTGGGTGTAATTAATTTGGAATGTAAAGGAATGTAGGCAGTCAGAAGAATGGGTTTGAAAGACTGGGAAAGAGAAATAAGGGCTTGGGTAAAATATTAAAGTTAGAAAAGTTTAAAAATAGATGGGGGTGGGCTGGAGAGTTTCCCCCCACCCTTGGGTATTCTTGTGTAGCATCAAATGGTCTAAGCATGTTGAGAGGGTTCTACGAAGTTCTGGGATGTTAAGAGAGGTTAAAATTGGATGGTTATTGTTAAGTAAGTTTGAGAATGGCACCTATTATGGTAGAGAATACAGATTAATGTAATTGGTTAGAATCAAAGAAAGCAGTTAGTATTTTGGCCCAGCATATTTTAAAAATGACCTGATTATAATAAGAAAAATGGGAAGTTAAAATGTTAAAAATATAGATAGATATTTGTAAATGTTATTTTCATTTGACAAAAAAGTATTAAAATCTACAAATTTATGTTGTCATTTGACCTTAGGGAATTAATTCATTGTATAAAATCCCCCTTACAATGTATTGTAAAGTACAAATTTGTAAAAGTGTTCTGGTTTGGGTTTGTACAAAACTCACTCAAATGGCATATATTAAGTAAAATGTATGTTTGGGTAAAAACTGGAAAGAATAATGTTAATTTTGATCCAATGTAAAGCTTTCTTTTGAGCATAAAAGTCATGCTACAGTGATTTTTGTGTAAGCCAATCCAGTACTACTTACATTAAGATTATCAAATTGGTGGTAACTCTCAAAATTTAAATTTCCTGTATTGGATATATGTATTTTTAAATTCTTGTATACAATTTGGCATAAATGCTGGATTATATAAATGCTGGCATAAATCTGGGATTATATTAAAAAAGAAATAGGCAAAATATTAGTGCATTTTAATTATGTACAAAATTATAAATTTTAAAGTTTGTCTTTGTTTCTAAATAAGGAGTTTTATTTTTACTTCAAGTTATTTACACCCTTATTTTAAGCCAACTATTTATAGAAATATGTTTATGAAAAGTATTTATTGGTAACTGTGAAAAGTAGGGCCCTATAAGTCATCTTATTTTTGTAAATTTTGATTTGGGTTATGTGAAAGAGGCAAGGTCATCAAGCCCCAGTAAAGTATTGCTATATACCTAATTAGTGTGTACAACTTAGACCCTAGACCTCTGCATGGTCATAAAGAATAAAGATTTGGCCTCAAAAAGTAAAACCTTTAAACGCCCTCTTTTCCAGAGTCCAGTATACAATATGATAATGAAACATTATCCCATAGATTAAATCTAAGACTAAACTTTTAAAGTAACAGAGATAAAATGTATTTGTGTTTTTGCATGATATAGACTAATCGGGCATTTCAACGTGATAAAACAATAACTGGGTATGAATGCAATTGACTAGATTAATTGTGACAATTTAAATCTAAACATTTTTAGTTGAGGACATAGAGATTTTAGTGCCAGTTTATAAATGTATATTTTTTTTGAGAACACACTCCTACATATAAATAAGAATTATAGATGTTCCTCATATATTCCTCAACCAATATAAGACTGTAAAAGTTGGAAACCTATTTTAAGTTGATTATTGGAGAGTGCTACTTAAAGATTTGTTGGACTATTAATTGGCTATTTCTTTGAGTCAAACTCCAGGTATAAGTATTAAGAAGAGCTGTCCAAGCCACTGACTCATGATGCCAGACCCTGTAAGATACAGGTATGAGGTGCAAAGCAAGGTCAGGAGAAAGACTGTTCTGCATGAGCTGACATAGGATTCCCCTGATTTGATTCCCACAAACACCTGGCAAATCTCAGGCCTAGCTCAATGCTGCTTTGTAGTGTGATATACATCTTGCCTGGAGTTGATATTCTAAAGTTAGGGAATTGTGGTTCCCTTATTGTTTTGTCCCTATTCTTGGGGACAAGCTTCAATAATCGAAGTTTTAGAATTCAGTGGAGGTGCTCCTGTATAAATCTGGGTCTTTGCAACTGGGTGGCTGCTTCTACAGCACATGCTGCTGCCCTCTCTGGGGCTGCCCCCCTACCTGTCACAGTTTCCCCCTTACCCCCTTGCTGCCTCCTCCTCTTTACTTGCCCTTGGATGATTCCTTCATGGCTGAGAGAGGGGGAAGGAACAGTAGGCAGACTTCATCACATCATGCACCTTGGGTCCTGAAAATTTGGGGAAGTATTAAGGGACAGATATTATAACCCCCCATCTAGATAACATTCTTGTGAGCACAGTCACCAGATGCTCATGGGGAACTCAGCCTGGGGAACACTGAAAAGTAGATTTTACTGAAGTAAAACCACAAGCCGCTGGCTATAAATATCTTTCAGTATTTGTAGATACTTTCTGCAGAAACGAAACGGCTCTGGTCATTGTTACTTTAGAAACCCATGAGAACCGGGTCACTCTACTCCCTCTAGCCCTCATCCATAGTCAGTGTACCCCATTTTACTAATACTTCCATCATTAAGTTCCTGCAAGGTCTCTACCATGTAGTCAGTCCCAAGAGGCCCTGCAGGTCCCAATATCTGAACCACTCCATCACTTCCTGACTGGGGATTCCGTTCTAATTCAGAAACACGCAGTTTCTGGTCTCTAGCCTAAGTGGAAAGGCCCTTATTCTGTCATCCTGACTGCCCCGTTTGCAGTGAAAGCAGCTCATTCCAGCCTGGCTACACTACAATTGAGAGAAAGCAGTTCCACCCCTGGAATGGAAAGCAGAGCCCCTCGAGGACCCTCAAAAGCTATGACTGTTCACATCATCCACCTTGCATTCTGCCTTGTCCTGTGACCCCGCAGTCTCCCATTGGGAGGCCACCTTGGAAAATGGACAATCCTGGACTTTTAAGGACCCTGCCCTACAAATCCTCTTCCCTGTGAAAATTTTGATTGTTACAAGTGTGATTTTTACTTTGCTGCTGTTAATAGTTTTTGTACTTCACCTTTTAGCTTGTATTTACTTTGAATCTGTACTTAATTGTTTTATTTGGGATAATAGTGATGTATTATGGGGATCTTTTTAATTAACCTATTTGTAATATGTTATTGTTTCTATCATATTTATACCCCATTAACGGAAACTAGCTCAGACATTCAAGTAACAACTTGTTGGGTTTGTGGGGGACCGAAGCTTCCTTGGTGGCTGTTACCCCTGTCACCCTGTTAGCCGTGAGGAAGCTCCCATACCCTTATTGTCATGCCTTCTTGACCTTTGACTTTGTGGTTGAGGTTAAGTCAATGGTCTGACACTCTCATGAAAAGAAGTGGGGAATGTTGTACCCAAACCCAAATCCCAGGTCACTATGCACCACCTGATTCTTAGCCCACCATTAAGCCCCTTTTATATTTCTGTCTTTGTCTCTATCCCATACCTTGTCATAGCTTGAAACTGCTTAAGGCATGTCTGAGCATTGCTCAGGGCCTAGTTCCCTGCCCCTTCCTTCCTTACTCAGCATTTTATATATTCTCCTTGAACCAACATAAGTGTACAAGGTTCAACTCAGGGTTGGGGTGTAATGTAGAGATTACCCTGTCCTGTTCCACTGACCAAGCAGAGTCCCCACACCCTTCACCCAGAACATGACCCTGGCCAGTTATGGAGAATTCTAGACTATGACCCTCCCAATGGATACTACTGATTTGAGTGAACACTCTGGTAGTCATACACTTGCTTAAATAAATCCACACCTAAATTTTACCTGAAACCCAGATCTCAGCTTGCTCTTATTCTCTGCACAATAAAAACACCCCTAATCAAAAAATAAAAAGGGAAAATATATCTTGTTTAAAAATATAATAGAAAATGATGTACTGTCCAAAAGAAACGTTTGAACACCAAATGGTGTAGTATGCAAATTCTCAAAGGAAAAGTTAAGTGACTTATGAGAAGCAATAGACAGTAAAACTCTTACTAATGGGAGACCTCAACTTTCCTGTCTCAGAGGTAGATAAAACTAATGATAAAATTAATAAGAAAAAAGGTGAGAAGATTGACGGAATTTTAGAGTTTTGATGGAGAAAACTAAATGGGAATAAACAGAAAGACTCCTTTCTCTCAGCTCTACATGGCATCTTCACAAAAATTAACCATGTATTAACCATGTATTAGGGCAAAAACAAAAACAACCAAATGCAGAAAAGCAGAAATATTAACAGAAACTTTTTAGTACATAATGCAATCAACATTACTTTCAATACATTACCATGGAAGCATAAATTAAAATCTGATTGGAAGACAAAATAGCCTAATCCTACAGAATACATAGGTCAAAGAACAAATCAGAAAAAGTCAACAATATTTTAAAGGGAATGATAACAATGAAATAACATACCAGCATTTATGGGATAAACCCAAAGAAGCATGTGAAGGAAAATTTATATTTCTAAATGTGTAAATCAACAAACGAGAAAACAAGTTGATCAATAGATTGGGCATGCAACTAAAAAAAAACTAAAAACCTTAATTAAATAGCAAAATAGAAATGCTAAAAATCAAAAGAGAGACTGATGAAAGTTAAAAAAAAAAGAATCATTGAACTAATAAAACTAGCAGCTGTTTTTATGGGAGAAAACCAATAAAATAGGTAAGGCCTTTTCGAAAATAAGAAAACCAAATTATCAGCCTAAAAAAATAAAGATGCAAATTTGCCACAAATGAAGATGAAACTAAAGCAAATATTCAGTTATTTTGCCAAATTACATGCCAATAAAAATTGACCATCTAAGCGAAACAAATGGCTGTTTTTAAATATAAAAATTGTTCATATTTAAAAAAAGAGGAAATAGAATACTTATTAAAATAAAACCATTATCTTAGGAAAGGAAATTGAGCTCCCTAAGAAAAAAATCTCCAAGTTCAGTTGGACTTATAGTGAATTCTGCTAACTATTTAAGGAATTGCAATAATATAAAAGCAATTTTCTATAAATGGGCAAAGAAAAGTACTACCAAATTCTT
>CM053580.1:344988893-345019772 GCA_028627135.1 Pseudochirops cupreus | reverse complement strand
CAAACCTCCCCAGAAAACATTTTCATGAGGGAGGATAAGTGTAACAGGCACTCGTGACCAGCGTCCCAGAGCGAGGGAGTGAGGACAGGATTTTGCCGCGTCTGGCCCTGTGCACTCACGACAGAGAGTACTCACCAGATACAGGATAAAAATCAGAGGCTCCGGTCAAAACAAAAATTTTTAGAGAACAATTTGGATCTCAGGAGTGCAGGGAAACAGCAGACCGGTAAAAAAAAAACAAATACAGACCGGTGGCCACCCCGTCTATAACCCACAGAGCCTGCTAAGGTTTCCGTTTCTCAGAACAGTTGCTGGGCAGGGGGTGACGGTCCCGGTTCGCACACGACCTGTCAGGGAAGTGGCCCTGCTGGGCACCGTGCCCTCACCTGTCCCAGCCAGAGGCCAAAGGCCTATCTCGGTGGGACCTCCAAGTGAAATGGATACCGAATAGGAAGAAATGGAGATAGCCAATTTGAACGAATTAAGGAGCATTTATTAGCTGGCCAGCGACAATCCCAGAGTCTAGCCCTGGGATCTGCCCCGAGCGGTGGTGTAAGCAGAGTATTTAAAGGCAAAAACCACAAACATATCAGGAAACCACAAACATATGAGGAAGAAAAAAATCAGAGTACAGACTTGCATAAACATCCTACACCTGGTGTTTTGCTAGGGGCCCCAGGTCCTTCCTGTTCCTTTTCTGGGGGCGCAGTTTCCTGGAACTTGGGCCAAGTTGGCCCCTTCACTTCATTACCAATGGGAGGGCCAGGGAGGGACAGAATTTGGAACCAAGAATTTGTTTTCAAAAATTATAAAATGTTTAATATAATCAAAAAATATTTAACAAGATAAATTAAAATATATATTTTAAAAGGTTGCAGGAGGGAGTAAGAAATAAATGCTTGTCAATGGAAGCAAAACAACAACAACAACAACAACAACAAACTGAGAGGAAGAAGACTACAGATGAGAAACAAGCTAGATTCTATTGGATATAGTCAATGCATCTAAAGCTTGTTTTTTTCTCAGATGTGGCAACTACAGGTGAAAAAATTAAACATGTGTAATCAGACAGGCACGATGTATTGATTTGTTTTTCTTAACTGTCCTTTTGTGTATTGGGAAAGGATGCTATAAGACTTTACTGTGGAGAGGAGGAGGTACATCAGAAAATTTCAGCAATATAACAGAAGACACAGCATTAATAAAATAGTCATGTTTAAAAAAACAGAAAAAATGTTTGTGGTTTTTTTTTTTTAATTCTAAACCCTGAATCATACTTCTAGAAAAGGAGATTTTTGTTGTGAGGTAGATAAATAAAATTCTATATTGGTATCCCCCTTGGAGATAGAAATGTGAAAGAGAATTTACCCAGTCATGATGGCAGTAGATCCTGTCAGTCCCTTCCTTGCTAGGCTGCTGCTGGTGCCATCATAGTTCTCTTCCTACTCTCTGTAAACGTGGAAATTGTCATCTCTGTTTGAGACAAGGTGGGCCCAGATAAGGTATTAAGGTATTTATATGTATATAGATAAACACATAAATGTACATCAGTACATTTATATATATAAATATTGCTGCATGAAGATAAATGAAATGGGACAAACTGTTAGAGATATTAATCCAGAAATTAGAAAACTCACCCATGTTCCAGTACAAAATTGGTCCTCTCTATTTAATCTACCATGGTGGTCCTGGTTTGAAGGAACCTGATGAACTCTACATGGAAATGTAACATACTTCATTTTTCTCTGTGTGTGTGTGTGTGTGTGTGTGTGTGTGTGTGTGCACGCACGTGCATGCTTTCTTTTGCAATATGGCTAACACATACACATATGTGTGTATACATGCACATCACATATACATACATATACACACACATCTACACATTTCTTTCCATATAGTTAGGAAGAGAGGTGAAGTATATAACAAGGAAAAGGTGAAAAGGGAGGGCATTTCAGGCATGGGAGATGAACAATGCAAAGGTCCAAGAGTGTGTGTGGGATAAAGATCCCAAAGACCTTTACCTAAATAAAACAGAGGTTTCTCCAGGTAGAAACAGAAGCTTTTTATTCCTAAACACATCTCACAAGAGTTGGACCTCACCTACCCAGAACATAGACCAGTGCAGGGAGATAAAGTACAAAGTCAAACAAGCAGCTTTATACCCTTGCACAAACAATTCTAGGACCACCCAAAAAAAACCCAAATTCCCTCCCCAGTAACTGAATCTTCATTCCCATTGGTGGGAAGGTATGTCCTTACAATCCTTTTACCCAATACAAAATTATTTATCAGAAGTAAGCTTATCACAGATTACATACATTTTTTTCTTATTTACCAAAAAGCAGACAATTTACAGAAACACCTGGCAGACATATTATTTGTTGCAAAAAGTAGGCAGTTTATAGTAAGTTCACTTGTTGCTTTTCTTGTTTACCAAAGACAGGTACTTGGCAGACACGTTATAGAAAAATAAAATTTGGGCCTATCAAGACTAAAGCCTAGGTCAAGTTTGGTGACTGTCTCCTTTACTTTATGACAGCGGTTCTCAACCTGTGGGTCGCAACCCCTTTGGGGGTCAAATGGGTTTGCCTAAGACCATGGGAAAACACATATTGCCCACATACGAGTACTAAAGGGTCACAGCATTAGAAAGGTTGAGAACCACTGCTTTATGACAACATTTTCACTTGTCCCACTCGGTCCCTCCTCTTTCTTTGATACCTGAAAATTTCTCACACCAAAACTTTTAAGCTTCTTCAGCTCTCCTATCAGCTCTCCTATCCCTTCTTCTTTTTGATGAACCAATTCCCCTTTTTGTCCTTTAAAATCATTAGGCGGACAGACCCATTAGTGGAACCCTTAAATCTAATAAGTTTGGGGATGGTCTTCTGTATAGTGTTTGTAATTAATTGCATTATACAAGGGAAGCATACAGGGAGCAAGAGAATTCCACTTGCTGCTGTTAGCAAGAACCATAATGCTTGCTTCTACCAAGTTCCTTCAAACCAGGACCACCATGGTAGATTAAGTGGAGAAGACCAAGTTCGTACTGGAACATGGGAGAGTTTTCCGATTTCTTGGTTAATATCTCTAACAGTTTGTCCCACATCATTTATCTTCATGCAGCAAGCAGATAGGTTGAATTTACCATAGACCCCTCCCTCCTCTGCCAAGACATAATCTAATACCAGCCTATGTTGTAAAATAGCCTCTCAACTTTGGTCTGCAAATCTGGATAGTAAGTCAGTAGTTTGAGTGGTTTGGTTAGCAGTGATTTCAACCACTGTTTGGGGTCTGATGATTTGATTTAGCATGTAAACTGGGGTCCGGTAGCCCCAGCTTCCATCTTGTGCCCATGTTGCAAGCCCATACTCCTTCACAATTCTTTCAGGTGGTCAAATGTCTCCCTACTCGTTTTCATCCCCCATACTAGCAACAGAAGCATCAATAGTTTGTTTTTGCCTTCTAAGTCATCATATATTTTTATTCTTAAGTGTTTACCTTCCTATCCTGGGAGAAACAAAAATTTGGGTCTTACTAGTCCAATATAGCAACTTCCAATAGTCAGGGGGAAGATGTGTATAGGCAGTGAGGCCACACACCCAATAGTGTCCTTTTAGAGCCATTTGGGGTACCTTACTCTGTGGGAAGATTGCAGATATATAGCCATGCATGATGGGGTAACACTGTAGGTCCTCCAATCCTAGAGGCCCTCCCCAAAAGGTTGTATTTTGTTCTATCGGCACCTACATAGCTGAAAATCTGCTCTCCACTGACACCACTCAACCTTGCTTCCAAAGGACCCAGAGTCTCTGAGATCTGTTTTATCTTCCTGACTCCAAAACTCTTGAAAGTATCCAAAATGGGAATTATTATCCCATCCCCAATGTTGGTGGGGAATAGTAAAGACTCTCTGATTCTAACTAAGGTCTTGACACTTAAATATAGTGGTTAGAATATGAGATTCAGATTTACTTTTGGTGGCTATCTGGAGGGGAGTATGGCAAGAATGAAACACCAGTGTTAAGCTGGATATGCGTGTAATTTCAGTACTGCTTTATAGCAGTACAGTTGTAGGTTATTATTTCTCTTCTCCCTTTAAGAGTCCACTTGCATTGACTCCAACCTAACTCCTTCCCTTTATCATCCTGGCTGAAGCAATATTCCCCCACCCTAGTCTCAGTAAGGGGCCAGGCGTGTTCTTCTGACTTATTCCAAAACCCAGTCCATTGTGGACAGAGGACCTGTCATTAAGAAGCCACTCAGGTCTAAGGAGAATGGGGACCCAGGGCCAGGATTCTAATTGCTGAGGTTCCCCACAAATCCAGAAATTAGTGAAGTTAAAAGTATTGGCTGTGGTTTGAATTAAAATCTGAAAACTATTTTCCTGAGGTAACCAAGGGGGGCAGGCTGTACCAGGACTATAAGGAGAAGGGTCAGGGGTAGCATGATTACTACAATGAAAATGATTCCAAGCAGGAGGAAGAAAGCAATTACTCAAAAGGAAATGGAAAACAACTACAGTAAGGCTAATACATAGAAAGAGAAAGACACATATGGCTTTGCTTCCTCTAATCAGTATACAATAAGGATTGTGATTGCAGAAATGAAAGGGGAAGGGGCAGTGTGCTTCGAGGCGATTGAGGTTCTCACACAGGAGACAGTGCAGAGTCTAAGCATCTCAAATGTCTGGGTCAGGACCATATCAAAGGCAGTTTCAAATTTTCAGGCTCAGTGAATTCAGTGGTCCAGGTGACAGGACACTCAACAGGTACCTTTACACGAGTATGATGAGTCCAATACTTCTCCTTTGTCTGGACCACAGTATTTGAGACCAACAGAATTTGAAAAGGACCTTCCCAAATTGGTGTTAGCTTTTCTTCCCTCCAACCCCTAATTAGAACCCAATCCCCCATTGGTATTTGCAGACAGCGAATCCCAAAGGTAGGGTTTGAGCAATTATCCCTATTCTCTTAAAAACTTATCTTTCCAATCAAATAGTGGGTCCAAATTTCCTCCACCTCTATCAGGGTAGGGGTGCCCAAAAAGGAGCTCTTAAGGGAAGAGTCTTATGTCCCTTCGAGGCTTGGTCCAAATTCTGAGAGCCAAGAGTAGACATTTAGTAGTCCAGGGTAATTGAGTTTCTGAAGCCAATCTAGCGAGCTGTTCCTTTTTTTAATTTCCTGATTCATCTTTTCCACTTTGCCTGATGAGGGAGGCAGCGAGGGAGTATGAAGCTCCCAGGTAATACCAAGGCCTGGACTAGGGACTGCAGAATCCATGTAGTAAAATGAGCTACCTGATCTGAGTCAATCGGTTCTACCATCCCATACTTTGGAATATGTCCTAGCAAAATTTTACTGACAGCGGGGACAGTTCCAAGGGGTAAAGGAAAGGCTTCCACCCAGGAGTCAAGTGGTCCACTATGACCAACAAGTATTTGCGGTGTTCTACAGGGGGCATTTCCATAAAGTCCACCTGTATGCTCTGAAAAGGCCTAAGGCCCAGAGGCTGACCTCCAGTCAGAGCTTGGCGTAATGCTGTCTTGTTTGTCCTTAGACATACAAGACACCCACTCACCAATTGCCGTGCTAAGTTATAGAGGCCAGGTATTACATACCAAGTTAAGATGGCACTGCACAGGTTCTGAACATCCCAATGACTGCCCTGGTACAGATATTGAAGGACTTGCCTCATACTTGTCTCAGTTAGTACCTCCCTTCTGTCCAGGAGGAGCCATCTGTCATCCTGCTCTTGTGCTCCCCGAGCCAGAGCCTTTTGCTTTTCTGTTTCAGTAAGGTAGGGAGAAAGGAGATTCGGTTTGACTTGGACTCTGCTGACCCTGCCCTCTTTGCCTCTTCATTCACAAAGCAATTACCCCTAGCCTCAAAGGGCTGCCTGGCCTGATGGCCACCTACAAGTACTACGGATATAGCCTTAGGTAACAATATATTCTCTTAAGAGTTCAGTGATCAGGGTGGTATGTACCAGCTCTTTCCCTTTGCTATTAACCATCCCTCTTCCTTTCCAAATCTTCCCGAACACACGTGTTATTCCCCAAGCATACTTCAAGTCAGTACAGATATTGCCCTCAATTCCCTTTAATAAAAGTTTTAGTGCCTGGTTTAGGGTATAAAGCTCTCAAGTTTGAGCTGACCAATTCTTAGGCAATTGTCCTGTTTCAACCAAGGATTCATAGTCCCCGTCAATTATGGCATACTAATTCCTTCTTTTTCCCCCTATTACTCTAGAGCTCAGCAGTTCTCAACCTGTGGGTAATGTTCAATTTAAATACATCCTGCATATCAGATATTTACATTACGGTTCATAACAGTAGCAAAATTACAGTTATCAAGTAGCAATAAAAATAATTTTATGGTTGGGGGTCACCACAACATGAGGAGCTGTATTAAAGGATTGTGGTAATAGGAAGGTTGAGAACCACTCTAGAGTCTAGAGGAAACATCAAAGAATAGATTTATACCTCCAGGAATAGGAGATTCCTGCAAATCTCCTCCAACCCTGATTTGGAGGTCTATGAAATCTACACAGTGATGCTCTAGCTCAAGGTGGCCTTTGCCTCCAAATGTCAGGAAGGAGGCATGATTCAAATTATTATTCTGAGACAAGACCAAATCATCATTTTCTAATAAAATGGCGTTATATTTCAGGATCCTAGAATCCATAAACCACCGCCCTTGCTCTCTGATTTAGGATGGTCCTTACTTGATGTGGAACCCCCACAACCAAACTTCCCCCAAAAGTCTGCTTTCTACTTGGCCATAGCTGCTACTGCCTGGAGACATGATGGCCATCCTCAGGCCACGGGGTCCAGGAGCTTTGAAAGGAAAGCCATTGGTCTCCTTTGCCCTCCTCTTTTCTTTGCTAAAACCCCTAGAGCTACCCCCTTATCCACATTTACAAATAAGGGAAAAGGTCTTTGTAGGTAGGGAATGGCAAGAACAGGAGGGGAGGCTAAAATCTGCTTCAGTTTCTTAAACCCCTCTTCATGTTCTGAATGCCATCTAATTTTGTCAGGTTCCTTTTCCAATAAATATTTGTACATAGGCTTAGTCAGGGTGGCATATAAGAATCTATCCAATTCCTACAATACCCCACCGATCCCAGGAACCTTCGAAGCTCCCTTTTTGTCCTTGGGAGGGGAGCCCCCAAAATTCCTGCGACTCATTCTGGGTCCAACCTTTTTTGTCCCTCACTAATCTAATGTCCCAAATATTTCACCTCTTTCTCTACAAATTGGAGCTTACTCTTTGATACTCTCAATCCCTCTGATCCCAAATAATTCAAGTTTAACAGAATCTTCACTAACCTTCTTTCTTTCTTTCCCTGTTACCAATAAGCCATCTACATATTATAAAACCCAAGTTCTAGGAGGGGGTTTAAATTTCTCCAATATTCTTTCCAAAATTTGTCCAAACAAATTTGGGGACTCAGAGTACCCCTGGGAAAGAACGCACCACTGATACTGCTGTTTTCTTCCGGTCTCCAGATCCTCCCACTCAAATGTAAAAAGGTCTATGCTGCCAGGGTCTAAGGGGCAGGCCCAAAGGGCATCTTTCAAATCAATTACACTAAACCTTCTGCTGTCCTCTTTTACCCTCCCCAAGATGGTATATGAGTCAGGGACCACTGGATGGGAGGGAAGGACTCTCATTGATTTCCCTTAAGTCCTGGACTACGGTATGTCCCATCTCCCTTCAAAACCAGCAGAATGGGAATACTGAAGGGAGAAATGCAAGGTTTGAGAAGTTCTCCCTCCACCAAACCCTGCATGACTGGCTGGAGTCCCCGCCTTCCCTCCAGTGATATAGGGTACTGCTTTACCTTTACTAAAACTGTAGGATCCTTTAATTTAATCTTAAGAGATTCTGTGTTAACTCTTCCTCTATTAAAAGGGCCTGCCTATACCCTAGAACAAATTTGGCATTACTCCTCTTCCCTCAAATTTAACATTTTAACCGAATTATCTGAGTTCCCCTGGTCATCAATTGAATAGCCAATTTTGTGATCAAATCTCTTCCCAATAGGTCTATACCTGCTTCTGGGACTAGAAGTAATTAGATGAGAGCAACTGCCTCTTGATATTCCACTTTTAAGAACTTGGAGAGGGGAACAATAAAATTCTCACCCTTTACCCTTGAGATATTGAGGAGGTCTTGGGATAATTTAATTCCTTTTGATAAATGAGTTATGGATGACACCATTTCTTCCCCATTAGGTCCCATCCTTAAGTTTATCAAGCACTCTGTGTGGGCTACCCTGTCACCCCTAGTCTTCTGACTGTCAGGGAATAGATCTGGTTAATCTGCCATTGTGGGCAGCAGCTAGCCATATGACTCTCCTTTCTACACTCTCAACACACAAGGGGACTCCTCCCTTTTTCCTTCCTCTCCCACTGTTGGGGTGCTTCTCCTTTGCTCCCCACCTCCCTCTTAATCTGGGAACTTTTCCACTCCTCAGGACCTTTCTTGTGGTCTGTAGTCTGGACAACATTCTGGACTGTCTGGACCATGAGCCTAGTATTAAGCTTAGCTTTCTGCCTCTGCTCTTCCTCATCTCTCCTCACATAAATCCTGTTAGCATCCTCTAATAAACTTCCTAGGGTCCTGGTGCTCCACCTATCTATTTTTCTGAATTTTTCTACTGAAATCTAGCCATGCATTAGTCACAAAATTTAGTTTTAGCATGGTTTCTGTGGCAGGATCATTCATTTCTAAGCCCAAGTATTTTCCCATACTCTCTTTTAGCCTTTGTTGGTGATTCTTCCTTCTCCTGGACCACCTCAAAGGTCTTTTTTACTATTCTGAGGCTTTGGAACTGCAGTTCTAATTCCTGTAACTATAAGCTCTCTAAGGTCTTGCATATGAGCTCCATGAGCTACATCACTATGGTTCCATCTAGGGTCAAGAGTAGGGTATTTTTGGTCTGCAGGCACCACCCCGGCCACGGGTGAGTGTTTCTGTTCCCACTCTACCACAGCAACCTTTGTTATCATCCCCCTCTCTTCATGGGAGAACAAAACATTCAAAATAGACATAAGTTCATTCCAAGTGTAAAAACTTGGACCCAAGAATTGATCTAATTGCTCTGAGAGGCCAATTGGATCTTCCATCAAAATTTTCATTTCATTTTTAAAATTTCTAATCTTGGAAGTGCTCAAAGGAGCATTCACAAATCCCAGGAATCCCTGAGCCAAAGGGACTTCCCTGAGGGGGAACACAATGGGTCCCAGGGCAGAAGTAGGTGTGGCAGGTGAAATATCCTGGATTGTAATGTGGCAGTTTGGAACCAAGAGAGGGTGTACAATGGATGGTTTTGGCTCCAAAGGGAGGTTTTGCTGATCCTTTAAGAGCTGTCTCAATTCCCTCAGTAGAGGGCCATGAGGAGGGGGCTCCTGTAACTTAACAAAGTCTCTCCCTAGGTCGTCTCCAGAGGGAACTGGCATAGGATCAGAGTTGGAATCTCAGGGGAGGCTGCTGCTGAGGCCAGTGGAGAAGGAGGAGCATAAGGTGGGGGGCAAAGAAAGAAGAGGGTCCCAAGGATGAGACTTAACCTCCTTCTCCTCCTTTACCACCATCTGTCATGTCCCCCACACCCAGAATGCCACATAGGTGCTCTCCTCCAGAAAGAAAGATTACTTATTATTTACATATAAATTCAGCTTTTAACATATCCAATCTTTGGAGGAGCCAAATAGTGCCGCCTCCTGTATCCTTCCCACCCCAAACAAAACAACAATGTTTGATCTTTTTCCTCTTTGCCTTTACAATTTGGTTTTTCATTCAAATTTTGCAATCAGTTGCCTAAAGAATTATCTACAAGTGCCTCACATTTGCACTCTGATCGCGCAGGCTTAAATTCTACCCCTCCCATCTCTGAGGTGTTCCCATGAGTCATTGCTGAACTCCCCAGTCAACTACACACTTAGACGAATTATCCACCCTACCTCCCCAGTCACCTGCGAAGCTTCCTCAGTGGAGTCCTTTCCTTGAGGTATCAGTTTTTTGTTGTTTTTTTTTTTCCATTCTACATATTTCACTAAAATCTGCCCTGATGCCAATTACCTTGGAGGTAATTACCCCTGAACGTAAGCTTACCTTCGGGTTCCAAGCACACAACTTTTGTGACTGCTCTCCTCTGCTGGCTTCAGTTCACCTTTTCTAGAATCAGAGCCCTAACCAAGGTTCTGTTTCTCCTGAGTCCCCCTCTTCGGGTTTATCTCAGTAGTAGGTAGTGGCTCCTCTCCAGAACCCAAGACCCTGGGAAATCCCAGGTGGGAGCTCAGTCTCCGTTCCTAGGATGGAAGCCCCCACCCTCAATTAAAGAGAGTCCCAAATGAGCCCTGAAAAACTTAGTGGGATAAAGATCCCAAAGACCCTTACCCAGGTAAAACACAGAGGTTTCTCCAGGTAGAAACAGAAGCTATTTATTCCTAAACAAGTGTCGCAAGAGTTGGGTTATCTCCTTCCCAGAACATACACCAGTGTAGGGACGCAATGTACAAACTCAAACAAGCAGTTTTATACCCTTACACAAACAATTCTAAGACAAAAAAAACAAAAAACACCCAAATCCCCTCCCCAGCAACTGGACCTTCATTACCATTGGTGGGAAGGTGTTTCCTTACAAACCTTTCACCCAATACAAAATTATTTATCAGAAGTCCCATTGATGGGAAGATGTGTCCTTACAATCCTTTTATCCAATACAAAATTATTTATCAGAAGTAAGCTTATCACAGATTATATATTTTTTTCTTGTTTACCAAAAAGCAGACAATTTACAGAAACATCTGGCAGACTTACTACTTGTTGCAAAAAATAGGCAACTTATGGATGACTTGTTGCTTTTCTTGTTTTCCAAAGATAGGTACCTGGCAGTCACATTACAGAAAAATAAAATTTGGGCCTATCAAGACTAAAGCCTACCTCAAGTTTGGTGACTGTCTCCTTTACTTTATGATAACATTTTCACTTGTTGCACTCAAATGGAATGTTGTATGTTAGGAAGAGTTAGAAGATCATTTTTGCAGCATAGACTATGAAAAGGAAAAATAATGGATAATAAAGTTAAAAAGATAGGTTGGGCCTATAGCAGCGTTTCTCAACCTGTGGGTTATGTTCAATTTGTAACAATGAAAATACATCCTGCATATCAGATATTTACATTACAATCCATAACAGTAGCAAAATTACAGTTATGAAATAGCAACAAAAATGATTTTATGGTTGAGGGTCACCACAACATGAGCAACTGTATTAAAGGGTCACGGCATTAGGAAGGTTGAGAACCACCGTCTTAGAGAAAATATCCACTTTTTTCCCCAACTCTATATTGTACAGTCGATTTTTTCTTTCTAGTGTGTTCCTCCACAAGTCAGCAGTAATAATTTTGCAAGCTTTGCATTTCCTGATTTCTTGAATGTTTAGATAGCGATAGTTGTTGTATTATTCAATCCTATATAAGTATTGATTTTGAGTCTACTATGAGAAATATGTTTATATTACCAGAATTCTGCTGCCAAGTAGAAATGTTTATTTTTTCATTTAAATAAACCTAGACTGCTTATCTTATTGTGAGAACATTATGCCCTGCAATTTCAGAGAAGTTTTCCTGGGCCCAGGAAGAGCTTACTTGTCTTCTAATTCTACAATTCCACTTGACTTTTTATTTCAGAAAGAGATCCATTGCAAAGAAACTTTGGATGTCCTTTGGGATAAACACCAAGAGAAAATTTACCTGTACCCATAAGAGGAGTGTCTTTGGTCCCAGGACTCTTAAACTTGATGTACCCTGAGTAGAAAGAGAAATTGAAAAATTTTGTCCAGATCTCAACATAGATGACCTCATGTACAGAGTTGTGGAAGTTTTCACCCTGGACAATTTTCTCACCTGAGAGAAGTGGCAATATTCAGTTGACCTGAGATCCTAAATCCCTGTAGAGAGAGTTCAAAGTAGGAGGAAATAACAGCGTGGAGCATGATTTCATATGCAACAAGAGACTTTCTTTGCCTTTACATGTTCTTTAGCTTGTAGGTTGAGAAAGGTCCTGTGAGTGGCAGCTGCTGGGTGCTAAGCAAGATATCTTTGGAAAAAAAATGTTCATTATTTGTTGAATGTGCTGAACCTTGAACCTTATATTTGAGGATAATTATGATTTTCATGTGTGGATGGAGGACTCTAAGATCACATAATAGTTTTTTGAGGCACTTTCCTATATGGCATTGAAGTGAGGGAAAGAATCATGCTTAGGCTTCCCCAGAGACTATAGAGAAATGTTCTGAATGGGGGATATAGAGTGTTCAAAATGATTATAGAGTGTTCAAAATAATTAGGGAAAACATTTTTTTTTCCTAAATAGGAAGAGACTGAAGCAATTTTGGTACATACTAAGGTGTGCCATATATTTGAGACACATATTCCTTTGTAAAAGTGAATTTTATGTAAGTGGTTACATGAAACAGGTGATACTAAAGAGAACCTCACAATATAGGGAACTTAAGTGGTGTGGACTCTAACCAAAGGCAGTAAAGAGAGACCCTGCCAACCCCAGAAAGTTACTGGAGGTTCCTAGGGTAGGGAGCACAGAGGTGTCAAACATGGCCTTGGGGCTATAATGTAGTTTTTATTTTTTTGAGAGGCAATTGGGGTTAACTGACTTGCACAAGGTCACAGGGCTAGTAAGTGTTAAGTGTTTGAGGCTCGATTTGAACTGAGGTCCTCCTGACTCCAGGGCCCGTGCTCTAATCACCGTGCCACCTAGCCACCCCGGGGCAGTAATATTGCTGGTAAAGTTGTGTGGCCCAAACCAGATTAACATGTAATTGGGAAATATTTAACAAAATAAATAAAATTATAGAACATAGAAAATGTTAAAATGTGGTTTCCAATATGCAACCTTCAGGTATCCTTATATAAGTTTTAGTGGCCCCATTTCTATTTGTGTTTGACACCATTCTTGTAAAACACCTTACCTTGCCTAACAGAATAGGGCCAATGAAATCATAATGTGTACTCATTTGTCTAATATTGTGGAAACACAGAGATATTTCTCAGGACGTTGCCACCCATATCAGCATAAATCACAGTGTCCATTTCCAAAGCATCTACATATATATATATACACATATACATATGTACATTTATAGATATACAAACATATACACATATGTAAAAATAACAGCTAAAGAATTAGCAAACCTCAGTGTGGCACTGTTATGGGAATCTGAAGATCTTCCCTACCCCTAGACCCTTTGCTAAAGTGGCTACATGACTCTGAGAACCTTCCTTGATTTGAAAGTATACTCTGCGCCCTAAAAGGCTGAATGTGGTCACATGGAACCTGTGACAGGAGGCTTGTTTTTTGGGAATGCCCACGCCTTGTTGCTTTGTGATTGGGCAGTGGGCCAAGAGGACTGTGACATCTTCCAATCCAGGAGAAAGCTATATATACGCCCTGGTGTGAGGTTTTGCTTTGGGGCTCACTTTGAGAAGAGTTGTGTGATTTGGCCAGACAAAACTCTGGAAAGCCGTTGAGCCTCCCCGGCTTTGAAAAACCCAGATGTTGATGCTTCCATCTCTGGTGACTGAAAAGGTGTGAATGTAATGGTCAGACGCTGGAAGCCCATCTGCTGATCTGTTTCTTTGTCTGCTTGTAACTTCTGTTTGCATTCTCTGAAGTTCAGGGTGCTGACTTTTTCCCCCTGAACTAGGTAAATGATATATGTTTGATTGATTAAAGTAAGATTGTTGACCCATTTTGAGTTGCTTTCCTTTAGAAAAGCAGATCTAAGAATCTGAGCTAGCAGCCATCCTGGGTATGCTAGGGTGCTTGCTGATACAGGTACTATCTAATAAAAATTGTCTCAAAATTAATAACAATAATAAAATGTAATAAATTTGTGTATACACACACACACACACACACACATATAAACACATGTGTGTGTATCACTTACTGTTTACCAGGAACTCTGATAATTATTTTACAATTACTGCCTCTTTGATCCTCACAATAATTCTGGAAGTTAGATGCTACTATTACCCCCATTTTATGGATGAGAATATTGAGGCAAACAGAGGTTTAGATTATGTGTCCAGGGTCACACAGCTAGTAAATGACTAAGGCTGGATTTGAACTCAGCTCTTCCTGCCTCCAGGCCTGGACTCTATCCACTGTGCCAAAAGTCAGAAGAAGATGATACCATCAAGAACAGCTAGCACAACAAAGTAGGTTATAGTGGCTATTTTGGAAAATAAGGAAGGATTAAATAAATGATAGGATTAGTGTGTAGTAAAGATTGAAATTGATAATGGGCAATGGAAAGGGGACATATTTTTGCATTTTCTTTCAAAGAGAGATGGAGATCCTTGACTCTGAATCAAAGGATCTGCTTTCATATTTTCTATCTGATGCTTGAGACTTGTTGACCTAGAACAGGCTACTTCATTTTCCTGGCCTTAAGCTGCTTCACTTCTAAACTGAGTGAATCTGATTTGATGATCCCTGAGCAACCATACATTTCCAAGTCTATAATTATATGATGCTATGAAATTTAGACAGGAAAATAGATAATAAATATAACAACATTCTAGGACATTTTCAAAGGGATCTAGAAAAAGAAGCAGTGATTCCAAAAAAAATCAAATCAGCATGATTTCATCAAGAAAAGGTCAGATCAGAGTAGAATCAGATAAATTCCTGGGCTTTTTTGTCTGTTTTTTTTTTTTTTACATTTAGCACTTTTCACAACCTCATCTCATCTTGCTACTTCAGCCTTGTTTTACATTACTGTCTGTCATATACAATGAAATGCAATCAAACTGACCTTCCTACTGTTCATCAAACACACAAACACACACACACACACACATACACACACACACACACACACACACACACAACACACACACAGAGTCTCCCATATCTATCTTTATCTAGCCCAATCCCTATTATTAGTTTATACATGCTTCTCACTTCCATTCCTTAAATTCCAAAATTATTTCAAAGTTCAGCCCAAGAACTTCCTTCTATAGGAAGCCTTCCTTAATGTTTCTGGTTGCTCATGTTTTCCCCTCTATAATCTTGCATCTACTTTGTATAAACCAAGGGTATGCTGGAGCCATCTTGAATTGCATGAGATTCCACTGTTTAATTTTCAGGGTGAGAATTTACAATTCAGAATTTGGTGAACAGTGCCTGACAGGGCTTGTGTGTTGATTGTCTAGACTTAAGAAAGTGATAGAAAATATAATAACAAAGATTAAGATTTAAGTGTCACATACACCTTGGGTTTTTTGGTGAGCCAGTTGTTAAACCTTACTAGCACATACCTGGTACCTATATGGAGTATATATTGTTTCCTTTAGTTACACTGTAAACTTCTTGAGGTTATGGAATAGTGCATTTAAATGGTTTTGTTCAATGATAAGAATCGAGAAATAGCTGTAAATGGTTTGATGCCTTTAATTGTCTTTTTTTCTTTTCTTTTTTAATCCATAGTTTACATGACAGCCAATAACACAAGCTTGGAAGAATAAGTTGGATATTGAATGATGGAACAAAATCCTAAAGGATCACAATTATTTTAGGAGACCCGACTAACAAATAAGATAAAATTTAATAATAATAATATAAGAACAATTTAAGTAATTGAGTTTTTGTAAACTACTACACAAGAGTCTTATTCTGTAAAATTTTTTTTGGATTCCAGTGTGGTTTAGGTCTGCCAGATTTTAACATTAATATATAACCTTTGAAAATAAGCTCTGCTACTTTATATAGTAAATAGTAAACTTAGGAGGCTCATCACCCCCAAAATATTTAAATAACTTCAAATGGAAGTATATATTCATCATAGATGCCTAAAGGGTATTTAAATGAAACAGGGTCATACTATTATTTTAGAATGGAAGGTAGCTTAGAGATCATCCAGTAGGAAATCCAATTGAATCTGTGACTATTTTATAACACTAATGTTTTTTGAAATATTTATACATATTTTAGTTTTTTTAAATATTCATACGTATTTCAGTTTTGGCCTAAAGGAAGATCATCATGCTCTCCTACACCACAGTCTTAATGCCATTGCCCCAAGCAGACAACTGGACTGGAGAGATCATGGATTTTATTCACCATGATAATTCTTATGACCTCAAGTCTCAATAACACTACTGGTACAAGAACCCTCAGCACACCAAAGGGTTGTACTCTATCTTTTACTTCCTTACCAAAATAACTTAATGCATTATACCAGAAAAATTGTTCTGCTAGAAATCATTTTATCTGAAGGTATAAATTATTAGGAAAATAATGAAGAGAATTTAATTTTAACGAAATTTTTAGAAATTTAAGTATGTCATATATCAGCTATAATGAATTACCTAATAATAATGATACTGCCTATAAATAAATCTACCACCATATTTACTTATGGAAAATTTTCTATACATGCTTCTTCATTAGTCGGTACAACATGCACCACTATCTGGGATTTTGACTGTAACTTCAAAACTCTGAAACAGCCAGGTGATGAGTTAAAAGGAATGTAAATCCAAATAACTATTAAGTAGATAGATGTAAAGTTTTAAGGACATAAAGCAGATGGCTGTTTGAAAACACCTGGATAATTGATTAATTTTTCACTGTTCATTTCTGCCATTGTATAGGTCTAGCTTCCTCCTGGGAAACAGGTCTGTCACGACTCCTCACCCAATAAATCCTCATATAAGGAAGTAAATATGCATATGCACAGAAAATATACAATCATCCTTGTATACTGTAAATTGCAATCTCCACCATATCCAAGTAAGCACAATGATGAACTATTATAATAATAATTAAAAACTAGAAAGGACAGCCTGATATTACTCTGGCTTTATGAACATACACATTTCTCTTCTTTATATTAGCTTCCACATTTATACATCAATTTTTTTAAATAGTGGAGCTGACAGAAGGAATACATGCCATACACACACACACACACACACACACACACACACACACACAAACACACGTAGTCATCATTACAAAAATCTTTAACAAATAAAAACAACAAAATGGCAATATTTTGGAATTTTCACTTCAATTTAACATAACAATGATATTTTAATGGCATTCAGTGCTAAGAACTTGCTTTCATCTCCCCATCCCCCCCCAAAAAAAACTTTGTGAGGAAAACATGGTATATATCTATGTATATATGTAACATAATATATATACATACATAAATGTACATATACACTTACAAACACACATATACATGTATCATGCATACATACATGCATAATATATATAATGAAGTTGTTTCTGCCAAAAAAAAATAATACATCAAAATACATGATTCAAATTGATATAAGGGAGCATCCTGAAAGATTTTTGTTTCATTTTTAATTAGGCACTCTATCTAGAACCTCACTTTTCTTACCCCTGAAATACTCTCTAACACTAAAGACTAGCATAGCTAAGCATCGCTAGAAGAGGGCATCTAGGTTGCCATCGAACAATACAATGTGTCTTTGTAAATACTGGCTGTCTATTTTTTTAAAAAGATTTTTTTTTAAAACTCAAATTATGATGAAGCTGTCCCTTTTGAATGTGTATGAGTATTGAATAAGACCTAGATAGACTAGATTTTTTTTTTCCTAAAAGGAAAGTGATACCAAAAGAAAATAATTCAAACTGCAAGATCTGTTTTAAGTATTTCTGTTTCTTTTGACCTTGCCAGTTGTATAGAAAGAAACAATCACTTTTGCAGCCTTTATCTACAAGTGATCATAGGGTGATCTAGCATAATTAGAGTTCATGGTAAATCCACCATAGGCTTTTTTCCCCTTCACCTCTTTTTTCATTGCTTAGTTATTTTCCTACAACATTTTTTTTAAATGAACTTGTTTTCTAAACCAGAGTTATCTTTTGTCTACTTTTTTTTTAAAATTCTGATTGACAAAGAGATTAAGTATTTGTTGACTGAAGTAAATGGCTTCTGGGTTTCTTCAATGTCATTGTTCCAGTCACTGATTTGCAGTTTAAATGCCTATAAGAAATACTCATAATTTAACATTTTACCTTTTCTACAATTCCCATTTTAATTGACTACTGATTTGAACAGAAAGGACTTACTTTAATAAGAAACAGTACCTTCTCATCTTGATCCTTTCTTTCCATTTAGTATTGTCCTTCACATTTACTCAAACTGGACAGATAAATATTATTCAAAATGTTATTTCCAATTTCTTACAATATAGCAAGCTTCAGTTTCATGATGTTGTCCAGTGTTTTCCACATTTACCATTTCCCAAGTTTGCTTAAATAACATATTCATGATTCATAGGCATGAGGTTTTTGACAAGTCTGTAAGTGTTTGGACCCTTTCGGTACTTTTTTGTATAGTAAATTTCAAAACATAGATTTTTTCCCCTTCTTTTAATATTCTCAGTATTCTCATCATTGCTTTAATATCATTGAACAGTAAGTATGGAAGTAGACCTCAACTTCATTTGAAGAATCTTGTCATGTTCTACATAAAATCTCTTAATTTCTTCATCCTCTGAAACAGATGTTGGTGCATAAGTTGTAAGTATCTTCATGTTTGTTTATGTTCATCCTAGTACTGAAGAGTGCGATGACTTAGTGTCCCTAGAGATGATGCTAAACGTTGTCTTTGGGCACATGATGTACCAATTCCTCAAATTCTGTTACTTGCCTTTTCAAATAAATCCTGTGAACCATATTTCCATTTAGTTAAAACTTGATATTTTGTCATTTTCTATAACAATTATGTCAATATGGGTTTGAATCATTGCCTGTGCTATGTCAAATTGTTGGTCATTATGCAAAAGTCTCATGTTTAGAGTACAGGAAGTTAATTTAGAGTTTGCAGGTAGTAAAAGAATTGGATGATAATTGGATTCTTCATCATTTTTTTCCCTACAACTGTAACAGAGCAAATGACAATGAATCTATTTAAACCAATGGCAATAGCCAATTGACCATAGTTAAACTTTACTACCCTCAGTACCTGATGTGACAAAGAAGAATTGGAAAAAAAAAAAGGTGAAGTCAAGAAAATGTCTGAATGTGAATGGATATATCTATAATAAATCTTCTTTATAGCTTATATAATTAAAGAGGGTTAATTTAAAAAAAGCACATTGATACACTGGTGGTGGAGAAGTCAATTGGTTCTGCCACTCTGAAAAGCAAAGAAATCAAAGAAAGAGGAAAAGATTTCATATGTACAAATTTTTTTTTCTGGATCTCTTCCTTTTTAAATTTTTTTTTCATATTATATATATTTTCACATTAGTCATGCTGTAATGAAGAATTAGAACCAATAGGAGGAATCTTGAGAGAGAAGAAAAAAAAAACAAAAAGAGAACAAATAGAATGCTTCAATCTACATTCATACTCCATAGTTCTTTCTCTGGGTGCAGACAGCATTTTTCATCATGAATCTTTTGCAGTTGCCTTGGATCCTTGCATTTCTAAGAAGAGGTAAGTCTATTAAAGTTAATCATCACAAAAAAGTTGCTATTACTGTGTAAAATGTTCTCCTGGTTCTGCTTATTTCACTCATCATCAATTCATGTAAGTCATTCCAGATTTTTTGTGAAGTACATCTGCTCATCATTTGTTATGGAGCAACAGTATTCCATTCCATTCATATACCACAACTTGATCAGTCATTCCCTAAGTGATGCACATCCCCTCAATTTCCAATTCTTGGACACCACAAAAATAGTTACTATAAATATTTTTGTGCATGTGGGTCCTTTTCTTTTTTTGTGATCTCTGAGACACAGACCTAGATTGCTGGGTCAAAAGGCATGCATAGTTTTGTAACCTGTTGGACATAGTTCCAAATTGCTCTACAGAATGATTGGAATATTGGTACAATTCACAACTGTACCAATAATGTATTAGTTATTTAAAAAAATATTTATAGCAACTCTTCTTACAATGTCAAAGAACTAAAAATCAAGGGGGTACCTTTCATTTGGGTAATGACTGAAAAAATGATGGCATATGAATGGGAATACTCTTGTGCTTTTAGATGTAAAGAGACAGTTTCAGAAGAGCCTCAGAAGACATATAGCAATTGATAGATTGAAATGAGCAGAAACAGGAGAACCAATCAATACTATAACATCAATATTAAGCAAACAAATAGTTCTGAATGAACTTAGGAACTCTGATCAACACAATAATCAACCATGATTCTAATGTACATATGATCAAAAATGACACCTGCTGTGAAACAGAAAGGTGATGAACTGAAAATTAGTTGCACATATCTGGACATAGCCAATATGGACAGTTATATTGAATCATTTGATTTGTTATGTGGAATTGTTTTATTTTTTAATTTTTTGAGGAGGTGGGTAGGGAAAAATAAATGCTAGTATATTGAAAATGTAATAAAAATAAAATAGAGATTATCGAAGATGATATAGAAATGACAAAAAATTAGAGAAATCACAAAAAAGTATGATTGAAGAAGGTTGCTGGTCTTTGGTATATTAAGAATTGGAAAGGAAAACAACATTAGTATTGCCATATAAAAACAATCAGATGAAGTTTTTCAATATGTTGGTGGCACTAAATGAAGAATTTATGGAAATGCAGGGATAAGGAATGCACACAATGGGAAGGCATGGTATGCATTTCAATCTGTATCAGCAAAGAATGATCACAATAATGAAATTATAGACTCTTCAAAGTAACTTTTTCACAAATTAGACTGATTAACCATCAAGACTACTACAAATACACACACTAATTATAGAATGTTGCACAATTATCTAGAGGTCTAACCCAAAAGTTAAAAGAGAGAAAGATGAAAATCTCTTGCATCATGTAAAAGTAAGTTTTCCACTAATTACTAGCAGAATCATTATCTTATGCTAGCACATAATAAAGATACTAATGGTCCTTTTTATGTGGTGTTCCTAATTATTGTAGAAAATGGAAATGTGATTTTGGTGGAGAGGCAAAGCACATGAACAGATGAATGGAGATGGCTGCTTGATTATAAACTTGAAGTAGCTACATGATGACAGAAGCGAATCATTAAAAATATTGAATAAATAAATCACTGAAGCCATAGAAATGTTAAAAGTTATAAGATTGTTTAAGAAAGGAACTACAAACAGTATAAATAAATGCAGCAGAAAAACAAAAAGAACAATGACAAAAATTTTTGTAGGATCGAAGTTTGTGCCCAGTTGGTCAGCAGGATTGATTTTATGATGCAGAATAGAAAAAGGATAAATATTTGGCCTTAGACTCAGGAAGTCTTGGGTGCAGGTCTTGCTTCTAACACATACTGGATTGTTGACTCCGCTCAAATCACTTAAAGTTCTAGTATCCCAGGAAACTCTATAATACTAAAAATTGCAGAACAGTCACCAACCCACAACAGTAGGATTATCTGGCAGCAAAAAGTGAAATGTGGATCTGATAATTTTGTTCACCTCAGTGACTCATAAAAACCCCTAAAAGTAAGAGAGTAACCAAATTAACCACTATCTAGTTAAAAGTAACCTACTATATATGCAGGTCATCTTTATGTTGCTCTTGAAAGAGCTAAATCAATAAGGATATATTGAGTACTTGTATATAGAAGAGGAGCTGATGTCCTGTTTCTCCTGTCCCTGTCTTTGCACATACCCTCTCAACATCATAAGTGATACAACCATCATTTAAGTAATTAGAGATGCAGTAACTAAAATTAGACAACTTATAACGAAATAATTTCTCGTGATAGGGGTGGGTTGCATAGTCTTTCACCTTCCCAGGTACAAAGAGAGGATCAGATAGGAATAGTTATAGATAGGGACAGGACCAGAAAAGATGTTTTCTATAACTTACACAGGGATCTTGGGGAATTTGGTATTATGGAAACATGTACTGGGTAGCAAAAAGAAATCATCAGCGAGACAGGCTGAGATCATGAGGTTAAGAGGTAAGTGAATGGAAAAGACCAAAATCTAAGTGATTTAAAAGAGTTCCCCCCTGCCAAAAAAATCCAGGGCAAAATAAATGAGTTAAGCAAAAAAATGGAGCAGAGTAACAGAGAGGTATGATTTGAGGAGAGAAAATGAATCTCTTATCAAGTACTAAAAAACTGAATATTGGAAAGCTAGAAGCAAAAGGATGTGTGGGGCATATCATGCAGTAATGAAGTCAACAAGGTGTCAATAAACCTTCAGTGAGCTGGCAGAATCTGAAGCCAAAAGTAGAGAAGGCATGAGAAGTATATAGTGACCAGGTCAAGGGAAAGGTCTGAGCTCAATCACGTTGTTCTTACAATGAGTTCTCACTCTTTGAACAGAGTATGCTTTTGAATATTTAAATCCAGGTATGAGAGGTTGGTTAGCCTGTCTCTCCTACTTTTGCCAATACAACTCACCTATGGACAGCTCCTGTGAATCTTTGCTGCCTCTTAAATATGAGACAATATTCAAATAATAATAAATTTCTGGAAGCTTCAAAAAAACATTCAATAATTGAAAAAATCTATTTCTTAGCATCCTTGAAGTAGCTTAAGAATCCTACAACATAACAACTTAGAAAACACAATATATTGTATTTCAGTACAATGTAAGCTTGTAAGTGCTAGGTATGGAAGAACAAAGAACATTTTCTGAACTGGATTTTAAAGGTGGTAAAAATAAATTACTTAATAGATTAGAAAAATCATTAGATTGTAGATCAGAAAGTGCTGTGAAAAGTCAGAGGACCAGCTGGGGAAAAAAAACAAAACACGTCCTAAACTGGTAAATTACATTACAATGAAAGAAACATATTAGAAATGAATGAGAAATAATAATAATGTTATCTTTTATATGGGGCTTTAGAGTTTACACAGTGTCTTCCTCTGAGATAGCTGCTTTTTTATTTCCATTTTGCAGATGTGTACATTATAGCCGAGAGAGCTATAGCAAATTGTCTAGAGTAAGAAACGTGTCTGAGGCAGGATTCAAATTTAAAATATTTGTGAGTATTGGTAATAGACGGAAAGTCTACTAAACTGAGGAGTTGGATTTGATATAATAAAACATTCTATTTCGCCACATAGTAACATGACAATGTAGAAAAGGAATTTTTATTTTTCCAATTGTATATAGGACTGATAAGTGATGAAAAACTAGAGGCAAAGAGGCCATCTATGGAATTATAGCAATAACTATCTCTGTCTCTGTTTCTCTGTCTCTTTCTCTCTATGTCTCTCTCTCTCTCTCCTTTTCCATTGCTAGGAGTGGGGACATGGCAAGAATAATCTATACTTCTTATTTTGATCCATGTGAGGACTCCTGATATGGCGACTTTATTCAATAATACAAATCAACAAATCTGTGGGCCAATGAGAAGATAAGTGACTTGCCCATAGTCACACACCTAACATGTGCCAGGTCTCCTTTCTCTAATGCTCATTCTCTATTCTCTACTAAATATTACATGGATCAAATCAATAGTTCCTTGGTCTCAGATATTGACATACTTGGTACTTGATGCCTTTCTTTTTCATAATCCATAATGAAAATGTCCTTTAAATGTTCTTAATCAAAGTGGAACTACATCTTCTTGACATTACATGTCTTTAACCCATTCACTTAGGTGGTTAGAAAAGCAAAATTAGGCATTTAATGGACCCATATGAAAGATTCCCAGGAAGGGCAATGGTAAGGGCAGAAGTGTGGTATGTGGGTAGAATGTTGTTGGATTGTGCCTCTTCCTTAGGTGGGAGGATTGGCCTAGACCAGTGGTTCTCAACCTTCCTAATGCCGTGAACCTTTAATACTTGTATGTGGTCATATCTGCATGTGGGCAGACGTGCCTGGAGACGGATAGAGGAGTGGTGTCTTGGTTCCTAAGACCATCGGAAATATGTGTTTTCTGATGGTCTTAGGCGACCCTTGTGAAAGGGTCTTTGGACCTCCAAAGGGGTTGCGACCCACAGGTTGAGAAAAGCTGGCCTAGACCAATATAGATCAATATAGAACTCTTGGGTTTTGAGGATTTTCTTATTTCCCAAGGTAATTAAATTTTGTATGGTGTCAAAGTAGGAGTCTAAAAAAGACTCAAAAAAAGAAGTTAAAAAAAGATAATAGGTAGCTATAGCTTCCTTCTACATCAATGGAGAAAGCAGGTCTGAGTATAAGATATGGTTGAGAGAGTCAGAAAAAAAGGAATGGTACTCAAAAGAAAGGAGCTAAAATGTTTTCTCTCCCAGGTATACAAGAGATTTCGAGGCAGACTCCAAGAGGACAGATGTAAGACTTTTTTTTTTCTTTTTATTTTATCTCCTTAACCTTTTGTCTGGAGTTCAGGTAAAAACAAATACGTTGTTGCAGAAAATGTAAAAGAAGTGACTGCTCTTATATTTCTCCCATTTTCTTCCATCAGTTGAATAATGTTTCTGAATTCCTTCAGCTATTTGCTGTAAGTTCTATTTTTTACTGACTGAGTTGTATTTCTCATAAATATCTGTACTTGAACCAGACACGTACTTGCCTTTGTGTCCCTTGTTCATGACTTTAATGTGCAAGGGAAGTTCTAGTAGATTTGACTAACAAGAAAAACATGCTGCTTGGTAAGTTTTTTCTTCTTGGTAATGGATTGGAACTCTAGTCACTGGTCCATTGTTAGAGAATCTCTCTAGTTAGGGGGCACTCATTTCCTAACTAGTCTTAATCACTGAATGGTTATAGCCTCAGTCAATAAGATCTTTTGAAGACCTTACCTTAAAAAGGCCAAGGTCTCAGGCTGCATCCAGAGGCATCTCATCCTGATTTGTATGTGGCCACTGGACCCAGATGGCTTCAGAGAAGAAAGTGAGGCAGGTGACTTTGCACAGCCTTCCCTCACTTAAATACAATTCACTTGATTGTCATGACATCACCTCCCTGATGTCATAGTCCTCTTCAAGAACAAAGGACAAACAACAACAACAACAACAACTAGAGAGCACATAGTCATAGCCTTCATGCAGCATTTTTTGCTAGTTATAAGATCCCTAAAGTAGAAATTTAAAAGGAAATCTGAGACTTTCCTCTCTCCAACACTAAAACACCTGAATTTAATCATGGACTTGGAGGACTCCTGAGGTGGCTTTGGGAAGAATTGATATGATTTAAATTTCATCTCCAATCTGACCTCTGTTTGGGAAGTACAGTGATACCTGTTGTTACATATTTGCATGTGTGTTTATATATATGTGTGCATATTTATATATGCACATATATGTACACATATAAGTGCATGCATGTATGTGTGTATGTATATGTATATATATATATATCACATTCACCTTTTAAATGATTATTTCTCTTTTTTCTATCATCTGATTAGTCTTCTTACTAAATAAAATTATTGTATCATGCCACACACTATCTAAAATAATGATTTGACTTGCATGCAAGTGAGGAGGCCTTTCCTTGTACCTCCTTTCTGTCCCTATTTATGTTGTATGTAGCTTGAATATTCCTAGTTAGTATGATCTTTAGAGAGCAAGGCACCAGTTTTGTCATTCTTTGTATCACCCAGTCTTTATCACAGTGCTTGGTACATGGCACATAATGTCTAACTTGTTCTAACCTAACTTTTAAACCTAATCTCCAACTGTGCCTATTTCTTGTCAGTTAGTCATCCACGATAAAAACAGACTGTTCACATTCATAGCACTTCTTAAACATTATCAATATTAAAACAAAGGATGCAGAAAGGGCATATGCATTTAACTGTGACATAGATGAGATGACATTGGGTCCAAACCTTTTGTTTTAATCTTGGAATATGCATGTGACCCTGTAAAATGAAGGAATTAGATGTCAGTGAAGGTTGCAGGCTGATATGAATGGACAATTGCCACTCTAAAGGTACATTCATTTTGTTGTTGTAGGGTTTTTTAAGTGAATAAATTATTCAATTGCACTTGAATATCAGTGTGGAGTAAGAAATTCCCAAACTCCTATGAGTATAAAAATCCTAAGACAAATAAGAATGAAATCCCAGTGTTTGTTTCGCTTAACCATTTGCACTGACTCTGTTGGGGTGTCCTTACCCACAGAATGGATAAGGCAAGTCTGAGGAACCTGAGTCAATTCCTTTTCACAAAATCTTAATTCCAGACAAATTGGTCTAACTTATTATTCCCTAAATCTCTCCTGTTTATTCCAGTCTCAAGAACTTTTTTTCTCAGCATTATTCTTATTGCCTGGAGTACCCTCCTCCCTCTATCCAAGTTGACATGATCTAAATGTAAGCAGAGAAATTGTCATTATTCAGCACATTAAAGTTATGGAACAAATGAAGGAAAGAAGCAGTAAGTATCTACTATGTGCCAAGAACTGTGCTAAGTAAGCATTTTACAAATATTTATCTCATTTTATCTTCACTACAACACAAGAGTTGTTAGGTCACTATGGAAGGTAGGTACTATTATTTACCCCTATTTTATAACTGAGAAAACTGGGACAGGCAGAGGTTATGCTATTTGCCCAGAATCACATGACTAATAGGTGACTGAGGCTGAATTTGAATTCAAGCTTTCCTGATTCCAGGCCCAACACTCTATCCTCATAATAAAAATGACTGTGTCATTCACAGGAAAAGTTAGTGACAAGACTACATTTTGTCATCAATGTGTTTTCCATACATCAGCCAATAATCATACAATTCACTCTTTGTTGTGAAAAATTGGCACCAAGAAGACTTTTCAACATTTTGACCTTTAAAATATTTGAACTCCAGGTTGAGCAAGTATCGCATTATTTAATGTCTATTTCCAGAGTTTGAACGACAATAATCCTTAAAATTTGTTTTACACAAGAAACTTAACTGCCATAAATGTGAATATGTGAAAAGTAAGGTAACCTAAATAAAGCATGGATTACCAAATAATGGAGGAAGTGACAGGTAAAATTATAGTATTACAATTAGTGTGGCTTGTGCAATGTGATGGATTGCTGTTTATAAGAGACAGGAATTCTTAGGACAAGTATTACAAAAATAAAATTTTGTAAGTTCTAAATCAGGAGCCAATGTAAAATGGGAAGCAATAAAGAGGTAAAAAAAAAAATCTTTGGATTGCAATATTAGTTCAAACAGTGGAGAATGTTGTTTCCTCATGTTCCATGTATAGGGAAACAGAAATATGAATCAAACTGTACTTTCAATTAGTCATCAGTAGCTGATAACACTTGGAAGATTGCTCGAATGGATTTCTTTCACATTAGGGATATATTTGGTAATGGTAGATTACGGTTTGAGATACTGTGCATTCTGCCTGTTACAATATCCTAATAGCAGAATGACTGTAAATTACATAAAATCTATTTTGGAGAGCCACAGGATACCAATTAGAAAGAGAATGATAAAGGTTAGCTAGTCCTTATTTCACGTCTGGGCTGTTTCTACACAAATGCAACCAAGTAAAACCAATAACCAAATTAAGTATCTCTTCTAGGGCAGGAGGGTTGAGCACAGGGCCAAGCTTCTTGGGAGCTGATTAAGTTCACTGATCTCAGGAGAATTACATTATCCTTCAAAATGTATTCTCTTTAACTGTTATTTAGCACCAAGCATATGCTGTTTTGTGTGCTTATCTTATTATAAATATGCCCTATGTCCTCAGTAAGAGTATAAAGGGGGTTTGACACATGACGAGACCGCTTATTATGATGTCATTTGAAATCTTCTCCATGAGACTGGATGACTGAAGCATACATAAACATTTTGTACTGGCCTACCATATGGTTTAGAGCAGTGTTTTTTCCATTGGCTACAAAGCCACATCTGGTGTTGTTTTTAAATAATCTGAACTTTAGCTATTACTTTTTCTTTTTTTTTTATTCCCAACATTCATTTTTTAATAGTTAACTTTTGTTTATTTTTAGTTTACATCATTTATTTCCATCAGATTTTGAGTTAGAAATTTTCTCCCTGTCTTTCCCCTACCCCAGCACCCCAAAACAGCAATTGCACTGTATACCTCTCCACCAGTCTGCTCTCTCCTATATCCTTCCCCATCACCCCTCTGACTTTCCATTAGGGCAAGATGGATCTCCCTAGCCCAGTGCATGTATATCTTATTTCCCAGTTGCATGTAAAAAAATGAAAATAATAATAATAATAATAACAATAATAATAATATATATTTTTTAAACATTTGATTTTAAAACTTTAAATTCTAGATTTTTTCCCTTCCTCCCTCACCCCCCCACCCCCACTGGGAAGACAAGTAATTCAATACAGGCATTTTATGTGTACTTAAGCAAAACATCTCCACAATAGACCTATTGTGAAAGACTAACTATATTTCCCTCCATCCTATCCTGCCCTCCAACTTGTACTATCCTCTACCTTGTCCCTGTCCCTTTAAAAAAGTGTGTGCTTCTAACAACTCTCACCTCCCAACCTCCCCTCCCCTCCATCATCCCCCCTCTCATCCCCTTCCTCCCTACTCTCCTGTAGGGCAAGATACTCAATTTAGAGTGTATGTCATTCCCTCCCTAAGACAAATTCAATGAGAGTAAGGCTGATCCATTCTTTTTTGCCTTCCTGTTCTTCCCCTCCATTTTAACAGTTATCCCTTGCCTCTTCTATTTGAAGTAATTAACCCCATTCTGTTTCTCCCTCTCTCCTCTCATTATATTCCTCTCCCACCTCTCAATTTCACCTTTTATATATCATCTTTTCCTATTCAAATGATTCTGTGCCCTCTGTCTATGTATACCTGTACACATATATACATACACTCACATATGTATTTATACGCATATATACCCTCCTATATAGACATATGTGTATGTATACATATATATATATACCTTTATATTCCCATCAACTATCCTCATACTGAAAAAAATTTCATAAGTTACAATGATCATTTTTCCATTTAGGCATGGAAATAGTCCAACTTCAGTACATTCCTTATGATTTCTTTTCCTTCTTTACCTTCTCATGCTTCTTTAATTTGAATGTCAAACTTTCTATATAGCTCTGGTTTTTTCATCAAGAATTCTTGAAAGTCCTCCACCTCGTTGAATGACCATATTTTCCCCTGAAACATTATACTCACTTTTGCTGGGTAAGTAATGCTTGGTTTTAATCCTAGCTCCTTTGATCTCCAGAATATCATATTCCAGGCCCTTTGATTCCTTAATATAGAAGCTGGTAGATCCTGTGTTATCCTGATTGTGTTTCCACAATATTCAAATTGTTTCTTCTTGGCAGCCTATAATATTTTCTCCTTGATCTGGGAACTCTGGAACATGGCTATAACATTCCTAGTAGTTTTCTTTTTTTTTTTGTATCTTTTTCAAGAGGTGATAGGTGAATGTTTTCAATTTCTGTTTTGCCCTCTGGTTCTAAGATATCAGTGCAATTTTCCTTCAGAATTTCTTGAAGGATGATTTCTAGGTTCTTTTTTTGATCATAGCTTTCAGGTTATCCAATAATTTTTAAATTGTCTCTCTGTAACAGTAATCAATTTAGCAGATACTCAGCCCTTGGTAACTTAGGGCTAAGTACATCTAGAGAGAGGCAGAAGGTGCGGACTCTGTGAAGCAAAAGGTATGAACTCTGTCTCCTGTTGAGAGGGCGTGAACTCTGTCTCCTATTGCTGAGGAGGCAAGAGGAGGTTGGCTGAGACAGGAGGCCACTGTGTATATATAAGAAGAGTTCTAGGGGGTGACTAGGTGGCACAGTGAGTGGAGCACCAGCCCTGGAGTCAGGAGGACCTGAATTCAAAGACACTTAACACTTACTAGACTTGTGACCTTGGGCAAGTTGCTTAACCCCAATTGCCCTCCAAAAAAAACAAAAAAAAAAGAAGAAGAAGAAGAAGAGTTCTAGAGACAAGAGAGACAGAATCAGGAATGTTCTTCCTGGTGGCTCCTGGTGGAGGAAACAGGATTGTGCCAGCATCTGGGAGCTGGGCCTGCTGGACTGAGAACTGAGTTGGAGTTTTCTATGAGACCATAATGTGGTGAAGGCAGCCTAGAAGGCACAGAGGGCTGCCTGAAAGGCCTCCTGGAAGGCTCCCTGGAAGGATGAGATTTCTCCTGTGTCCTAGGGCCAGCTGAACTGACCAGGATAAGACTTTGTTTGTTAGTAGTTTAGTTGATCCTTGAGTTCCCGGCAACAGAAGTGGTGATGGTTTTGAGATGTGCTGGGCCCTCTGAATTTCAGTGTGTACCAGGAACTGTCCAGAGGACTGGACAAGAACCTGGGAACTGTCTGCCTCTGAATCCAGGTGACTGGATTTGGTAGATTCAAGTAGGAGCTGGGACCATGGAAGGGGATCCAGGGAATCTAAGAGACCACCCCTAGTCAAGATGAAGAAAAGGCCTCTCCTTAGTTACGGAATGACTGATGAAATTGAAGTTTGCTGGACACCGAGGGTTTGTGTGGTTTTCTAATGATTGTGTTTAGTGACTGATTGGTGGATAAATGACTGATTAAGTTAATCTATTGTTGCCCCATGAGTGGAAGACTGATTATTATATTGTGAATTGATTGAATGATTAAGTATTGATTATCATATTGTGAATTAACTGAATCTTTACCTTGATTTGTAATGGAATAAATGGAGTGTTCACTATACTTTGTAATGAGAACTTTAAAAGCTTTTTGATTGCTATTACACTCTCCTGGATCTATTTTCCAGCTCAGTGGTTTTTTTCAATGAGATATTTCACATTGCCTTCTATTTTTTCATTTGTTTGGATCTGTTTAATAGTATCTTGATTTCTCACAAAGTCATTTGCTTCCATTTGCTCCATTCTCATTTTGAAGGAATTATTCTCTTCAGAAAGTTTTTGAGATTCTTTTTCCATCTGGCAAAT
>CM053580.1:344943420-344988793 GCA_028627135.1 Pseudochirops cupreus | reverse complement strand
TTCTTGCGTCATTCTCATTTCTCTTCCCAATTTTTCCTCCACTTCTCTTATTTGGTTTTCAAAATCCTTCTTAAACTCCTTTATGGCCTGTAACAAATTCATATTTTTCTTGGAAGCTTTTGGTGCAGGAGTTCGGACTGTGCTGTCTTCCTCCCATTCCATGCTTTTATCCTTTTTGTCCCCAAAAAAGGAATCTAAAGTTGAATTGCTGTGCTTGCATTGCTCCCTTTGCCTGCTCATGTTGCCAGTCAATTACTTGACCTCTTAGCTTTGTGCCACAGTGGAACTCTGTTTCCAGAGAGGAGAGCTTTGTCCCAAATCACTAGGGTTTTCATAGCTGCCAGAGCTATTAGGAGGCTGCTGTCTCTATAGCCTCCACCAGCTTTGGCTCACGTGGTCACACATCTCAGGTCTGCCACCTAAGACCATGATCCCAATCCAGGCAGGTTAAAGCAAGAGCACTTAGCCTCTGAATGGTCGCTTGGCCCCCCTGCAATCTGCAGGCCAGCAGCTCTGAAATAGTCACATGGAGGTGGCTGCATGGCTGCTGCTTCTGCTACTCTGGTTCTAGGGGCAGAAGGCTGGACTTGCTCCTCCATCCCCCCCAAATTCAGCTGAGTTCCACTGACCTTCCACTTTGTCTTTGACATTTATGGGTTGATAATTCTTGAAACTGCCACAGCTGCTGGTGATCCATTCTCCCAAATGCTCCAGCCACAGGCTACTCCTGGCCACCCTAGGGCCAAAACCATGGCTCATTTGGGGCTGTGCTCAGCTCCTAGTGTGCTTCAATGAACCCTTCCTATCCACCTGCCAGGCTGCCTTCAGTGGGAGATTTGTTTCTCTGTCACTTTATGGGTTCTGGAGCTCTAAAATTTATTTAGAGTCATATTTTATAGGTATTTGAATTGGTTATGGGGGGAGCCACAGAGTTTTCCTGCTTCTATGCCACCATCTTGACTCTGCCCCAGCTATTACTTTTTCAACATTTGAGTGTGAATGAGAAATGGTCTTTTCCTACTCTAAGGACATGTATCCCAGAGTAATGGACCTGAGACTCTGGCCTTTTTGTTTCTTCTTCTCTGTTCCATGTGAAGGGAGTAGAGTTTCTGATATGACCCACTAACAAGAGCTATGGAGCAATAAGTTTCTAGAAATTGTATCTTGATATTGTAGCCAGAACAGCAATGTCTTGAGGAGAAAGGTCAGCCCTGACAGCTCTGAAAGTGTATTTGGTGTACCTAATGCTAGAAAGAATCTGAACTAATAGAAGATGATCCTCATTGACCCAACAAAATGGGAGTAGCATGTATCCCCTTTGTTGTTGGGGAGAATGTTTGTGTATTTGTGCTTCACATGTCTTTGAGGTAAATATCCTTTTGTAGAAGCTAATCGGGTATTAAATGGTAAAATGGAACCGGAATTCTAGTCTTCCGAATGCTTAAAAGAAGAAGGCAACAAGAGACTTATATGAATAGGAGAAAAAAAGTCTCTTCATCCTCTTAGGGTAATGAAGAACTCCTAAAGGGGGTTCACTCCCCAGCTCCTTGAAGATTGCAACTATATTAACCATATTAAAAAAAATATTGATTCTCAAGGTAAAGAAATAGTTTTTTTCTTAATTAACTTTTGTTTACTTTTAGTTTACGTCATCTATTTCCATGAGATTTTGAGTTAAAAATTTTCTCCCCAGAGCAACTAGGTGGTGCAGTGAATAGAGCACCTGCTCTGGAGTCAGGAGGACCTGAGTTCAAATCCAGCCTCCAACACTTGACACACTTACTAGCCATGTGACCTTGGGCAAGTCATTTAACCCCAACTGTCCTGCTTTCCCCCCCTCCAAAAAAATTTTTTTTAATGACATCAATAAAACTTTAAAAAAAGAATTTCTCCCCATCTTTCCCCTACCCACCACCCCAAAACAGCCATTCCACTGTATAGCCCCACCCCCAATCTGTTCTCTCCTATGTCCTGTTATTGTTTTTTTTATCCTTTTGTTTTTTGTTTTTTTTTTTATTTTAGGGAAGAGTATATCTATGGTTTCTATGGAATTGAGAACAACTGATAAGGAAATTCCATACGGACATCTCTAGCTAAAAAATAAGAAAAGTACAGCTAAATAGACTGATACTAAGAAGAGGCAGGAAAAACAGCACATAAAAGCAGAGATGAGAACAGAGACTTCCTCCCCATCCGTGTACTGTGTAATCCAGTGATACTGGCTTCCTTCCTATTCCTATCACAAGACAGTCAATTTTCCCAATTCTGGGTATTTTCATTTACTACTCTCAATGCCTTCTCTCCTCTTCTCTGCTTCATTGCCTTCTTGATGTCTGCCAATTCTCAGCTGAGTTTCCACCTTAGTGCCTTATCTCTGAGATTATCCCCAATTTATCCTGTGTATATTTGTTCTCACAAAGTTCTTGGCATATTGTCAACTCCTGTAGACGCTGAGCTCTTGAGAGCAAAATCTGTTTTTATTTGCTTCTTTTTGTTTGAGTTTTTTTTTTGGCCTTTCTTTGTAACAGAAGGCTTATCACAGTGCCTGAAACATAGCAAGGCACTTAATAAATGTAACTTGACTTGACTTGGCTACTAGTGTTACTATTGCTAATTCTAAGTACCGTGATTTATACATTAGTTATTATCTTTTCTAACAGGGACTAAATCGTTAGCACATAAATACTAATTAAGTTGTTTGGGCCTATTTTTTAAATGGAAATTTTAGGCATTTCTTTTGGCCTAGAGGCACTGCAAAAAATAAGTAAATGTATACATATTATGTATATGTATATAATAAAATACATGCATATATTATATGTGCATATGTTCTATGTGCATATGTTGTGTATATTATGCGTATATTTACACATATACATGCATGCATGCATGTATATGTATTTTACATATGTTTATGTATGCATGTATGTGTGTATGTGTGTGTGTGTGTGTGTATGCTTTAAATAGTATTGTGAAACACAGAAAAAGTTTGAGAACTTCTGTCCATACATCTTAAGTAGGTTGCACAGCGTTAATGGAATGATTCAAGACACATGCTTACTTTTTGGTCTTGGAAACTCTGAAAGAGGATATGTTCAGCATCATAACAGAGTACTACTGTTCCTTACTAAAAAGCACTAAGTCTTTCTTATAATGACCTAGGTGGCTCAGTAGAAAGCCATATGTGGAGTCAGGAAGACTGGAAGTCTAATCTGACCTCAGACATTTATCCTGGACAATTCTTTTAACATCTGCCTAGCTCAGCTTTCACATCTGCAAAATGGAAATAATAATTATACCTACTTCCCAAGGTTGTCATGAGAATCAAATGAGATAACTGTAAAGTGATTAGCACAGTGCCTGGTACAGGATAAGAGCTATATAAAAGTTAAGTGTTATACGTAAGTCAACACTGAGAAGAAAGAATTACTCTTTGGTTATTATGGAGTTATTCTCTTTAAGGGTTACTATTGTTAATAAACTAGGCAAGTCCGAGAGGAAGATCTGAAGAATTGTGCCCATCAATATCTTTTCTTTTTCTCTCTTCTTGTTGTTATACAGAGAAAAAGTCTTTGCAAACTGCCCTATAGACACAATCTCAGCAAATCCTGACTTGGTGTTTAGGGTCAGCATTGCACATACTTATTTATGGGTATGTTGTACCTCTTGACAGAATGGAAGTTCTGTGATAGGAGACTGTTTCGTTTTTGTCTGTGTATCTCCATTGTATACCTGATAGAAATAAGGTTATTTTATGCATACATACATATATATGTATACACACACATATGGTAAGTTTAGCCATCATCAACAAAATTAAAAATAAACCCAATATGCCAAGTATGAAAAGAAAGAGGATTATATAATTGATTAAGAACTCATCAAGAATAATAATCCAAAAGGAATGTATTATAGTTAATTATTGGTGGAAGTAAGCTGTGAAGAATTTCTTTTTTGAATTTTAAAATAATACATTTTTTTGTTTGAATAACTTTAATACATGTGAATACAGTCTATTTTTGAGAAATCACTTCATTTAAAACATATATATACACATATATACATATATGCATAGTTAATAATAGAAAACTATTTAACTTTCTAATGCCATGAATAACTCTTTCTATCTCTATTACGAAAACTTAGGGGGTAGGGATGAAACCCCTTCAATTTTGGATTTTTTCCCCTCTTTCTTCTCATGTGTACCTTTTCCTCATGTGGGAGTACCAGATTATTTTACTTGTCTCCTGAGGAAACTGTATGTGGGCCAAGAAGCAGCAGTTGGAGTTCAACATTCAACACCTTTTTGGTTTAAGATGGGGAAAAGGGGTATGACGAGTCTGTATATTATCACCTTATTTATTTAACTTATACACAGAGTACACCATAAGAAATGCTAAGGTGGATGGAAAGCGAAATCCAGAATTAAGGTGGCCAGCAGAAATATTAACAGGGTCGAATACGCAGATGATACCACTGTAATGGCAGAAATTGAAGAATTAGATAGCCTTGATTAAAGTGAAAAAGGAGAGTGTAAAAGTTGACTTGAAACTTAACATAAAAAACCCTGTATCTTGGTGACTCGTCCCATAACTTTCTGGCAAATAGAAGGGGGAAAAATGGAAGCAGTGTCAGATTTTATGTTCTTGGGTTCAAAGATCACTGCAGACAGAAACTACAATTAAGAAATTAAAAGACATTGTTATTTGGAAGGAACACTCTGGCAAATTTAGACAGCATACTATAAACAGAGACATCACCTCACAGAAAAATGTTTATATAGTCAAAGCTATAATTTTTCTTGTAGCAATGTATTGCTGTGAGAATTGGACTATAAGGAAAGCTAAGCATCAAAGAATCAACATTTTTGAATTGTGGTGCTGCTAAGGAATTTTGAGAATCCCTTGGACAGCAAGGTCAAATCAGTGAATGGTTAAAGAAATTAATTCAGACTGCATTGAAAGGTCAAATACTGAAGCTTAAATACTTTGGCAATATTATAATAACACAGGACTCATGGGAAGAGACACTGACGTTCAGAAAGATTTTAGTCAAAAGGAAAAGGGGACAATAAAGGATGAGATGGATTGATAGTGTCATGGAAGTAATGAACATGAACTTGGATAGAATTTGGAAGATAGTGGAAGATAGAAGGGCCTGGTGTGCTATGTTCTGTAAAGTGATAAAGAACAGGACAGGACTAAATGACTGAACACCAACAACAGGCTGGAAAAGGTTTCAGAAGCTTATTAAAAAAAAAAAAGCAAACCTTAAAACATCATTCTTTTATATGTCCTAATAGATTGTGTAAACAGAAATAGTGATAGACTCCAGAATGGATTCATTCAAAAAAAAAGAAACAATGCTAAAAAGAGGCTAGAAATAAGATTTTTGTTGTTGCTGCTGTTGTTCACTCATTTCAGATGGGTCCAATTCTTAGTGACCCTATTTAAGGTTTTCTTTGCAAAAATATTGGAGTAGTTTGCCATTTCCTTTTCCTCTTCATTTTACAGATGAGGAAACAGAGAAACAGGTTTAAATGATCTGCCCAGGGTCACTCAGCTAGTAGGTGTCTGAGACTAGATTTGAACTCAGGAAGATGAGTCTTCCTGACTCCACCTGGCACACTCTATCCACTAACCACCTAACTTCCATAGAAATAAGATTTTTGAAGAAAAAATTAAATAGTGTATAATATAAGCATGGAAAATCACCCTTTCATATACACTTCATTGTGTAAGTATCATTCAGTTATACATTTTCTTTTTGGGACATGAACCATTTTTCACCTCATGTTAACTCTGGTTTTCATTTGCACAATGCTGTCTTAACATTCTATCAAGAATCTGTGTATTTACAGATATACAAAGCATTTTTCATATTAATAACTGATTTACATTTCCATCTGAATGTTTGGCAACATTCAGATAATGCCAATTGTGTGTTTACTCAGACTACTAATTTTTAAAGTAACTGGTTTTTACTATATTTGTAGAATGACAGCTTCTTTTAATTATACCATTAAAGTCATTGCCCCATGTATATAGGTGTCTTTAGTAGTGTATATTATGTTGATAAATGTTTATATGCTTTTATTAATATTAAAATAAGCTAATGGTTATGGTCATATTAATAAGATATATGTTGTATATTCCTAATGGCTGTTGTAATATTAATGAGATATTCACAGGATTTTTGTAGTGGTTATTGCCATTTAAGAAGATATATAGAGCTTTTTATGGACTATATGAGTAATAAATACCTTGCTAGGATAAAGTGTCATAATGCATATTCCAATTTATATACTGTGAAAAATAACGTATTATATTATAGGAGACTTTTTAGCCATCTATTCACTGTTTTTCTGTTTAATTTTTACTCAATTAAATATGTAAAATATACATCTTATCATGGTACAATTTTTCCTCGATATCAATCCTTTAGTTAATGTTGTTCATATACAACTTTAATCATATCACTTGGTATTAAAAAAAATAGATCATAACAGTATCCATGAATGAAAAGATCTGTTTTGATAATCTGTTATCTGAATAGAGCCCCAATGCCTTGGCCTATAATTTAAGGCCTTCCACAGTATTGTCCCAATCCCCTTTTCTATTTTTTCCTTTGCTCTAGATTCTGAAGGTCATTGAATGTTGACCCAAAGGTTTGAATTTCATTCTTTCGACATGGTAGCATCAAAACAAACACTTGTGCTATTCTTCTATTAGTGCTTTTAACTAATTCCATAATTTAACTTGAAAAGTTATTCACATGTTTATGTGTCTCTTCAATTAGACCACAAATTTTTGAGGACAGACATTTTAGTTTGATTTTCTGTATCCCTTGAACTTAACTGTTGTTTTCAACTGCCATAGCTGTTTATTATGCTAAATGTTTGTTTCATGCTTCTTTAGGGAAACTTCCATTATTTAGGGTAGCCTTTCAATCGTTTCTTTTAATTTTACAATACAACTTCAGCAGTTTTCAGTTGGCAGCAACTATATTCCTACCTTTTCCTAACATTGACAGGAGCTAATACAAGATAATTCACAAACAGATATCTAAACTGACTTTGAAGGATTCATTAAACCTTGGACAAACAACTTTAAAGGCACATAACTACATTGCTTGGGTTCCCATAGTCATTTTAATGTACATTCATGTTTTATATGTAGAAGTGTGCAACCAGCCCAAATAAATTCATAGTTATGAATTCACTGATTTTTTCTTGATGTCACCCATTTACATATACAATTTTAAAAAAATTGCTTGAGAGAGTATAGTAATTGAAAATAAATGTGATAGCATTGCTTCACAATTTCTAGTTTTATTTTATGACATGACAACATGCTTCCAAATATTTTAAGGGTTATAATGGAATTTCCAAAAAACATTCCAATTGATGGAAATATAAGTGTATGGAATCTAGTAAAAGTGTGACAGGGCATGCAAAAAAAACTTAAGAAAATATTAGATGGCATCACTCACATCCTCCAATGATTCTCTGATATCATCAATTTTTGTGTTCTTGCTATGTTATAGATCACAATTTATCCATTATTATCTGTGTTACACAATTCTTATCTACATCTTCAGAAATGTTTGCTGCAGTGAATAAGCTTGAGACTTTGAAGGATTGTCTCATCTCCTAATATTGTGAAGACAGTAATGGAGACTGGTCTATTTGTTAATCTTTTTTTTCTTACCATGTGACCAACCAGTGGTGTGTTAATAAATGTCTCACAAGTAACTCTCCAGAAAAAAAAAATGTACACAGGACACACATTCAAATTGAATATGCATAATTAGCATTTTCCCCATTGCCTTCTCAAATCTAGACAATTAACAAAATGATAACACAAGTCTTAATTTGTAGCATTTGTGGATTTACAAAGTATAAATGATCACACTGAAAATTTAACAACTATAGCAAGCTGTTATGAATAGCTCCAACATTCCACTGTGACCATCCTATCTTCTTATCTTCATAGCATGCATTTTCTTGATAATCTCTTCTTCCTGTACTTTTAAGTTCATCATTGATTTTGTGTTGATGTCTTTTCATAGCCACTTTGTGGTTAGGGCCTCATATGAGACTCATTCTTACTTCTTGGGAAGAAGTTTTTGGCCATATATTTTTTTTCCCATATAGTCTCATAAGTAGAATATTAGTATTGAAAAAAAAATGGTCCTTTGTTTTCATAGGAAAGCTGTTTGTCAGAGTCTCTACATTTGAGCTGCTTCCCTTTCTCTTTTGCAGTCTTAAGCCCAATGTGTGGATAATTTGAAATGTCTGCCCCAGATATACATATTTATAGACAGGCTTTATAGGGCATACTGCCAAAGGCATTAATGGAAGCAAAACAAGGGAAATGATAGTTACACTATACTTTCTTTTAGTTAGATGACATCCTATATATCAATTTTTGATACCATAATATAGAAAGGAACTTTATAAGTTTTAGGTCATTGGGAGGAGGTTAGTCAGGATGATGAGGAGACTTCAAACCATAATAAAATTATAAAAATTGATGTTTAATGTGTGGAAGAGAAGATCTAGGAGGATAGTCTAACTTGCTTCAGATATTTCAAGGTTTATCATGAAGGAATAGAATGATTTCTCCATATTCTTAGAGCACAGAAAAATGAGGAAGGGTAAACATTGTAGAAATATAAATCAAAACTCTATATAACAAATAATTTCCAAACAATTAGCAATATTAAAAAGTGGAAAGGCCTAGATTATGTGTTAATTTCCATCATTAGATGTGGAGGTCATCAGATGTTGTAGTGAGGGTTTTGGTTCAGTGAGGGTTGAACTTCCAAAGTCTCTTCCAATTCTAACATGCTTTGGTTTTATGATGTGATGAGGTGATGTCATGAAAATAAACTTATGGTATCACTGTTCTCTAAGATTGGGAATCATATGCATAAAGAGTATTGTTGGTTCTTTATTTCACTTCAGGCTAGGAAGTAATAATATTCTTTCTAGGCCATTTGTCTTTGGTTAAGGGATATTAATATAAAGTGAAGATTTTTCTTTCATTCAGGGGTGGGGTTTGGGAGGGAAGGGTGAAATAAAGAAAATAAAGAAATAAGAATTATCTTACATCATGAGACAACATTGAAACCTATTTTTTTTAATTTGAAAAAAAATTGTTTTACCTTTATGTTGGGTTAACTCATATCCATATTATGAGGAAAGTCAGAAAAATGACAACCTTCCTTGTTTCAATGTATATACTGAATATATTCAGTATTTATAAATGTGGATTTAATGAAATGAGTCACTTTTATCCTAAATCTCAATACAGGACTTATTGAGTCAACTCTGTTGACTAATGTCAGCAGCATAAATGAATAAAATGAATAAGCTGGTTGTAAAAATGCCTTGTTCCAAGGTGATTGTTTCAAGTGAGTAAAGCGTTCAACTCAGGGATCCATTTAGGGTCTTTTTCCAAGAATGATCAAAATAGATCTTTTCATTCCTGGATACTGTTACAGTCCGAGCAGCATATCATCTAAGCTTTAGTCAATTAACCGTAAATGAAAAAAATATTTAATTTTTTTTACCACAAGAAATATTGCAGTTTATAAAGGATTAAAAAACTTATTTTTCCATCTAAAATTGGAATGAGTTAATTGTTCCACTTGTAAGCTATGAACAAATAATCATACTAAAAAAATCTCCATCATATAAGAAACAAAGATAGCATAAAGGTCAGTGGCAATATTTTATTTTGGTCTGGATCTATCACAATAACAATAGATAGCATTTATATAGTGCTTTAAGATTTGCAAAGAGCTTTATCAATATTATTTCATCTTATCCTCACAACTATCCTGGAAGGCAGGTGCTGTTATTATTACTTGCATTTCATAGTTGAGCAAATTGAGACATGTTAGGTGACTTGCTAGTTCACATAGCTATTAAGTGTCTGAGGCTGTATTTTTAACTCATGTCTGCTCAAATCCAAATCCAGTGTCTTTCATGCCACCTAGCTGCCTGAGTTTCATTTACATAGACAATACTCAGTATGAAAATAATGTCTACCAATGGGATTATCAACTCATCTCTAAGTCATATTCTTAGAAAATTGCCTAAGGTAAATTTGTCATATACTCTGGATTAGTTCACATCATATTAAATATTGAATGTTTTAATAATATGCTAATTTGAAAGCCATAAAAATAAATGAGTTTTTACAATGTTAATTTTATTTTCAGGTTTTATTCCATATATCTATATGTAGAGCTATTACTAATAGATATAGATTCAGCTATAGATGCTATAGATAGCTATACAGAGATGATCTAGAGACATAGGTAGAGATATAAATTACATATATATAGAAATAGATAGAAATATAGATATAGATGATATAGATATTGATATTAATGTTGTTATAAAGACACTGATATGAGTACTGAATGTCTATGTAACTCTGTGCTAGAACTGCCTTTAAGAAATTACAAAATTCTTTTAATGAACCCAAACTTTTTCCTAAAATCAAAGGCTATCTTTTTATTATCAATCTTCTTTCAGTGAAACAGTATCATCGATAATATTTGAATCAGTCAATCAGCAGTCATTAATTAAGCACCTACCTAAAATCTGGCATTCTGTTTAGCACCAAAGACTCTGCATATCTGAAGACGAGGATGTCTTGAGACTGAATGGATATGCTCAGGGTGGGTATGAGTGGATTGTAACTTTACAAAGAAGCACTTACATAGGAGGAGTAGTGTAAGAATTTCTACCTAGAAATACAGATTACAAAAAGATGTACCAGTCAAGATGCAATAATGAGGGACAAACCAGATGTTCTATTTATATCTTTACAATACCAAGATACTGTGAAAAAGACTGCTGGCACATTGATATTATGAGATTATGGGAACAAAGAGACAAGAGTAGTTAGTACTAGAAAAGCAGGCATGGATATGTTGCAACCTTATCTTTGAAGGAAATGCATGTTTTAGTGAGATCATAGATTTCTTGGAATATCAGAGTGATAATACTTTGATATATAACCAGAAGCAAATAGTCAAATCATCAGAAGAACTGCCTGTAAGTTTTTCCTTTCAGGCTATATTGATATGGCTAAAGTACTAAATGGCGATGATATGATTGGGTGAGATTTTAAAGGGCTCTCTACTACTCTTCATCCAGAAACTTGGAGCTATCAGTAGGAAACAGATTTAGGTTTAGATAAACTGGCACGGGATTTGAAGTTCAGTTATTTGCCTTAAAGTACATGCCAACAGTAGCAGCTGGTTCTTTAAAGTCCTTCTTATTCATCTCATTGATACCCATTAATTTATCTAATATGAGAAGAAAATAAGAGAAGAGAGAGGAAAAGGGAGGAGGAGGGGACATGTTCCTTATCACAAATACTGACATATGTTTAGAATTTAATAAATATATCCTCATTCATTCATTACTTTATGGCTTTTCCTGCATAACAGACATCCCAATTATGTATATTCAATAAAGTAACTGTCTAAGGAATAAAAGAACAACAAGTTGTTTCATTAAATTGATACACCATGTCATTCAAGGTCCATGAACTTAAAATCCATAAAAGATGAAATTTTATCTATCAAAATGAGTTACATTTAATCTTAAAAAACATAATATTCATTGATGCCCTACTATAATATCACATCATGGCATGATTTTTCAAAGGATATGCTAGTAGAGTTCAAATTCTGAAATATTCTAATGAGCTGGAAAGGATTCAATACCATTGATTCACTCAGTGTCTATACCAATCAGGCCAGAGTAGCTGAGTTCACAGAGAATTTTTAGACTGAGAGTGATAATTTTGGGGTCCAATCACTGCTATGGAAATTCATCTAGTAAATTATAAAAGAGTACTGACTCATGTCAGTTGAAGGAATGTTACCTTGATGAAGCCATAAGTCCCTGAACAATTTAAGTTTCAGAAGTAAAAATATCAAATATATTTTCTATGCCTTGTGGTCTATTTCCATATCCTAATTAATAAAGAAAAAATTATGGAAACTAATACTGCCAGAGCTTATAATTTTGCGTAAGGCAAATCCAATGGACATATACATTATTTTTTGTATTTTCAGTCTTGAGCATACATTTGTTAATTGCTCATTATATACTGGGAATTGTGTCAGATACTGAGACTAATAAAAACTTTAAGTGTCTCTTCCTATGAAGCTAAAAAGTGATAATATAGTAAGAAGATGAAGCAACTGGCAAGGATCACAAATTCTCTGAGTCTGAAAGTGCTTTAAATTCTGATCCTATTTCTAAAATACATGATGCCCCTACACATGCTCAAAGTTAGCTATTATGTTCTCCCCTGCCCAATTTTAGTCTTATCCAAGGTAAAGAAACACCATTTAATTAAAAAAAATCTTATAAAGTGATATTTAAACTTTTCACTGTGCTTGTTTCCCTCTGGACATTCTCCAGCTTATCAATATGCTTCCTAAAATGTGACACTCAGAACTAAACAGAGTACTCCAAGTACAGTCTAACAAGGCAAGAGAGGAGAAGTTTTATTGATCTATTCATAGATGCCATGTACCTTTTGTTGACTTAGAACTTATTGTATTTCACCTGGATCATTTTTTTTCTTATAAATTTTTGTCTAGCATTGCTACTTCTATCATACACATACAAAGTTTTTCTTTTTTCAAATCTAAGTGAAAGTATCTACGTAGATTACCTAGAACACAGATGTTGGGGCTTTTCCACTATAGACCTCTTTCTAAGTTCATATTAAACCTTAATGAAAAAGTCAATTCTGAAAGCTGTGTTTTAGCTGATACTTCTGTATTTATTCCACAAGAATCAACTTAGACTATCATTTTCTTAAATTCTATGTAATATTTTATTTGAGAGTCAATAGCGAACCATTGGAAATTATTGAGTAGCAAGGTGGCATAGGCTGTCCTGCAGTTTCAAAAAAAATAAAAATGGCAGCCCAATGTGGAAGATTGATTGGAGAAGGGAGATGTAAGTCAGGGAGAAAAATTAGAAGACTATTGCAGTAGTGCAAGTGAGGAATGATGAAGGCCTGAAATAAGGTGGTGGTTGTGTGAGTGGAAAGAAAGGAACAGATGCAGAAGATGTGGACATAGTAATGACAAGATTAGGAGACTGTTTTGGATATATATGAATGTATGATAAAAGAATGTGGTGATTTGAAAATGCCACAGAAGTTGTGAAAACTTGGGTGATCAGATGAATGGTGGTATCCTCAAAGGTAAAAGGTAAGAGTAGAAGATGAGTGGATGTGGGTGAGAGGAAAATAAAATAATGTTATCTGATATCCAGGTCATAGTCTAACCAGGCCTTTTCATCATGTGTGGTTCATTCTTTTCAACACAAAATGAAAACATAAAGAGGCAAGACTCTTATTTATAGTTCTAGACTCAGAGCTTAAAACCTGTACTCTGAAGTGATATGAAGATTAGGAAATAAATGCAAACGTTTCCCAGTGTCAGTTGTGAAACTCCTATGGGTAGCTATTAGTTTAGATTACAACTCTCCTAAAGGAGGTGATATGAGTCTTACAAAGAAGGAAGCAGGGAGTTTGTGTAACAAAGGGAGGAGTTTTGAGTTGGGGAATGTTGGCAGATGAGGACAGGTGTGGTGGGTTTGAGATAAACCCCATAATGGGCTTTTAGAGGGTGGGATAAGTCCTATCTTCCTACCCTCCAATCGACTGGTCACACATACCTTGGTATAATGCCATCCTTAAGTGATTAGACAACCTGTACTTTGGAGTTCACTGGTATATAAAACTATACCTTTTACCAGGAGCCTGTAATGTTTATATTTTAAGTTGTAATTCAGAAATGCAAATCCCATGCTCAAACACAATTTTCTTTTCTTTGTTTCTGTTGCTTTCAAATGGTAACAAGGATGAAAACATCACCTTTGACTCCTCCCCCCAAGATTTTAATTTTTATTATCACATAGATTCCTTATGAAAATTTCACTTGAATCATAAGAAATGTGTAGTAGCCATTATGTCTTAGAAGTTCTGATGTTCTCTTTCATATCCTTGATACACGTCCAAGAAAGAGCTGATTTTTCCTAGTATCAGGTCACACAATCCTTCTTTTCTTCTTTCTTTCTTTTATTAGATAATTTCTCACCTTAGCATCTATGAATTCATATCATAATGGTTTAGGGGACAAGCAGACAATTCCTTTGCAGAATTTCAGTTTCCTTTCCTTTTGAAAATTTTTTTTGACATACTTTTCTACTTAACTCCAAGTATTAAGCTGTCCTCCCTTCCTTTCTCCACTCTGTTAAATTCTCCCATTCTCCAATCCATAATAGAGGACAAGATTACTTTCTGCCTGTTCAGATGACTTTCTGCCTTGTTCTCAAATTGAATTACTCCTTTTCTTTTTTTAGAAATACTACATTCTCTTTGATAACAGAGAGAGTAATGAGGTTGTCACCTTTTTACCTATGTCTTCTTGGATAAAAGTCTGATTGCATTTTGAGCATGTATAGCAACCACTTGGCCATGGCAAGACTATGAACATTGATCACTGTATGTAGATTACTATGTAGTTTCCTACTTTCACAATACTGGCTTGAAGTAAAATTCCTTATCTTTCTTTGAGTAACTTCACCAGAGAACTGTTATGAGAAACTGCTTATGGAGTTTGCCATCTCCCAAGCTGTCACGCACCTTACCTCCTTAGCTCCTAACGTCCACATGTAACTTCCTTGCCTTGACTAACTTATTATATGATATTGTCAACTCTTACTAATTGCTCTCTTTCTTTTCTTGGTTCAAATCCTTCTTTTACTCCTTTTCTTCTTCTTTCTCTCATTTTTTTTCTCTTCTTCCCAAATCCCATCTGCTCCAGATCAGTCAACAGACATTAATAAACAAACATTTATTAAGTGTCTAGTAAGTGTCAGGTACTCCATTAAAAACTGCATTGAGATACAAAAAATTGGTCAAAATAAAATAAAACAATAAAATCACCGCTAATAACAGCAATAGCATAAAACCTGTTTTTATAAAGAGCTCAGAGTGTAATGATTAAAGGAGTTTGGCTAAAAATTAAAATTACTAAAACATAAGGGGAGAATGGTTCTTCACATAAGACATAGGAATACAATACCTAGCTCTCATTATAAATATACAAAGATAAAATTCATAATTTTAGAAAAGCATCTCAATAGAAGAATGAATTATTTTTCTCCTCAATTTTGCGTATCAGTGTTCCAAATGGGAACAATGTAAAATGAAGCTTGTAAATGTACCACTTTATGATGTAAACAAAAATGCATACACGTTAGAGAAAGATGATCCTTTCCAAGCAGACTGATAGTGCCTACATGATGCAAGGAAAATATTTTGAAATATAATAAAGCATTTCAATGAGTTTCTAGCAGCAGGTCTAATGACTTGCATGTTCCACCTGATTAAGCACCTGATGAAATCATCTTGGAGAAGCTGCTGTACTGCTGTCTTTTCCAGAGGCTTTTAAGAGCCAAAATGTTTAATTAGTGGTCATTAAGGCAATCAGATATGGTCTGGCTACAAAGCATTTTTCCTCTGCTCTTTTGTATGTTATCCTGTTTGGCTGAAATCTTTGCTATTAAAGAATAAAACAGTCTCTCTTGTTTGAGGGAGAAAACATCTGTAGTCACTCACAAAATCCATATTGGCTGAGCAGTTTGGACTTCATTTGGGGTGAAACAGATGGTGAGATCTTATGAGAGACAGGAAGATTCAAAGGCAGGTAGCAAGCATGGTGGCAAAGGAAGTGGAGGAGGGAGCTGCTTTTGCCTTTTCTTGAAGAGAGTAATGCTGCTTTAGAATAAGCTTCCATTTCAGTATAAATTCATGGTAATGTCTAATCCCAGTGTTTTGCCTTCCTTTATCTGACTTTTGGTGCTTAGGTAGTCAAAGCATTAGAGTCATGTTGTCTTAACCCCAATGCCAACAGCATATTGGTAGTTTAAGAATTTTTTTTGTCTCCTATACTCTAGATAACACAGTATAGGGAGTGCTAGGCCTAAAGTTAGGAAAACCAGAATTGATATCCAGCCTAATACTTAGTAAGCTCTTTGACCCTACACAAGTTACTTCATTTCTGGCTGCCTTAGTTTCCTCATTTGTAAAATGAAGATAATAATAGCACCTGCCACACAGTGTAGTTGGTAGGATCAAAAGAGATATTTGTAAAGTGCTCAGCACAGTGTCTGGCACATAGGAGGCACTTAATAAACGTTATTTTTTTTCCTTTCTTCCTATCCTTCCTTCCTTCCTTCCTTCCTTCCTTCCTTCCTTCCTGTCATTGATATTATGAATCCAGAATAACTATGTACTTGTACTAAAAGGGTCAGTGAAAAATAATTTATATTGAAGTATCCAATTGCTCCATAGAATTAATTCCAAATTCCAATAGATATTTCTCCCTATGACGGATTGTGATTATGAATGAAATATAATCTTTTACTAATTTGTACCCCAAATTGTAAAGAATGGGTTTTGTTTCTATAATACAAGAATAGCAAGGGAAAAAATATGAAATTAAAAACAGTCAAAGGGATGTGCTAATTTGAAAGATTCCTGGGTCTGGAATATAGAATAGGCTGGCATTTGACTGTCTAAATAATTTCATGAATATGTGAAAATCTGGAATCAATGAGACAGCCAACTTTGTGACCTGGAACTTTAAATGAAAAGCTAAAGTGACAGTGCATTACTCTCTTCTTATTTACCATTTTCTAAGCAATCTCTATGCAACTTTGCAAAGTCTATCTAGTCAAGGACAATTTAAATAACATATCTAGGTAGACTCTAAGGGATTTGACATGAGTAGAAAGTCTAGACCTCCAGAGAACTGTATTTGCATTGACCAGGAAACTTAGAGTGATGTCATCACAGATTCTCCTTTCTCTTTTCAAGAAGCTGATGGAATTGGGGGGTACTGGTAGCAGTGGGGGAACTAGCCAGTAAAGTCTGTCTCATTTGCTTCTAATCCATATACCTTGGCATTGATATAATCAGGAATAAAGACAGGAAGTAGGAGAGAGACTGAGCCACTGTTCCAATCAATCCTATATGATTGCCAGACAGTCAGCCCTGACTGAATATTGCTTTAGGATGACTGGCAAGCTCCATTGCTGGTTTGTAGCGATCTAGAGTAGGCCTAAAGCTCCCAGATTTAAAAGAGAAAAAGAAAAGCAAAACAACATCTGGGTTTTAAGATGCTGGGGTTTTGTTGGTGTATTTTTGTTTCTATCAGTTGCAAGCAAAGAACAGCTAGGTTCTGAATGGGAATTATTTTTACTGCAAAAAATGTCATACTTTTTCTTAGAAAAACATCTAATGTATAAATGAGTGCCGTATATAATTTGTTGTTGTTCAGTTGTGTATGACTCTTCACAATCCCATTTGGGGTTTTCTTGGCAAAAATACTGGAGTAGTTTGCTTTTTCATTCTCTAGCTCATTTTACAGATAAGAAAACTGAGGCAAGCAGAATTAATTGATTTTTCCGGGGTCTCACAGCTAGTAAGTATTTAAGGCCAAGTTTGAACTCAGGTCTTCCAGACTATAGACATGGTGCCCTAGCCACTGCATCACTTAGCTGCCCCAGCACATAACTGTGGAAGCCAAAAACAGAAAATAAAAAGACACTGAGAAGAACTCAGAAGGAAGAAAACCACTAACATATATTAATCACAACTGTTTTGAGCTATAAAAGCTATATATATGTATATGTTATGTATACATATACATACACATACACACACATATATACATATATACATACACATACATATATATATATAAAATCTGATTTTCAGAAAGTTTAGAAGACAGAATGAATTTTGTAATGAACTATATTGTGTGATCTATGTTCTTCCACAATCAGCAAAGTATTTATTGTTTGTGTTCAAATGTAGGCTGGCATCCTTACTAGAACCTAGAAGGCAAAGAAACTTGAAGGAGGCTTCTTTACTCCCCAGGTTAGGAGGGTGGAAAAAAATATATAAATATATATACTATATATAAAAATGTATGTGTGTATGCATGTGTGTACATATATGAACATACATGCACACATATATACACATATACACACATATATTCATCAGGGAAAGGAGAACCAAGAAATACATGATCTGAAAAGGTAGAAAGAAAAAAGAAAAATATGTTTCTTTAAGTGGAAGAGAGACTAGAAGAAGCTATGGTTCAACACAACAAGAACTGGAACCAGCGTTATCAACTTGTATCCATAAACCCTTTTTTAACTCACTTTAATGGTTTAGTCATTTATCACCTGCCAGGGCATGAGATCAAGGAGCTTCAGATAGCCCTCATGAGACACAAAAGTTATTCTAGTTATATAAAAATAATAGAAACCTGATTTCAAAATTTAAAAAGGAAGATGGTAAAAGACAATGAGAAGTACTGCATCATAGAATAATTACTAGTGGAGGGAAAATAAGTTTTCAGAAGTTTGACAAAAGACACAATAAAACAACCATCAAAAGGGAATTTTTGGATAAACATGTAAGGACATCAGACAGACAAAAATGCAAATATTAGGGCAATATTTTCCAAGCAGATTACTCTTCCTTCAATAACAATGAAACTGTAATGTTTGGGATACATCATCTCCTGCCCTTCATATTTTACATGAGGACTTTGAAATAGGACTCAAATAAACAAAAATGGGAATAGTAGCTCAAATATTCCAAGTTTACATATAGGAGATCTATGTTGGAAATGCTATAGTGTTTAGACACTTGAAGGATCTGTTCTCAAGATACTTGAAACAGGGAAAGAGACTAAATGATTGGAGGGAGGGGAATCATGGAATTTATTTCTTTAGAAATACTGTAAATAGAATTCTGAAGGCAGAGTCAAGATGGTGGAGTAGAGGAAGCAGCCAGCTGGGCTCTCCATTGACTTCTAAACAACTTTAAAATAATGCCTCAGATCAAATTCTGGAGCAGAAAAGCCAACATAAAGGTCAGGGTGAGACTTTCTTCCAGCACAAGACAAATTAGAAGATTGGCAGGAGAGATCTGTAATACAACAAAAGTCAAGGCTGATCAGGAACCCACATAGATGCAATACCAGTGGTGGAAGTAGGTGATAGTGACAGAAGCAGCAGGAACTTTAAGAGCTCTCAAGCTAGAGAAGAAAAGGAAATCTTGTAACAGGTCAGAAAGAGATCATAGAGGACCCCTGTGCTAGCACTGGATTCAGGATTGGATACGATTTAGTAACTCTATTTCCTATATACATTTCTGGGTCTGAGTTCAAGGGCAGGCAACACATTCAGTCACAAAGAAGCAGAGGCCCTTAGGAGCAGTACTGATTGCAATCCCAAAGCCCTTCCTGGGTAAGGATGAGAGTGCAAATCAGGTGAGGAGCACATGCACACACACCCACACACACACACCCACACACACACCCACACATACACACACCCACAATCTATGTTCATTATTTCTCTATGGTAGAATAAATTATCTTGAGTAATAATAGTTGGTCACTGCTTTTATCAGAGGATCCAATTTTTTCTGTTTTTTTCTCTTTACAATATTGTTTCTTGCTCTGTTTATTATTCTACTTCTTTTACTTACTTCACTTTGCATCAGTCTGTACAAGTTGTTCCATGTTTCTCTAAATCCTTCTTCCCCTTCATTTCTTAAGCTAAATAGTATTCCATTGCACTTACATACTGTAACTTGTTCAGCCATTTTCCAATTAATGGTTACTCCTTTAGTTTCTAATCTATTGTCACCACACCAAAACAAAACAAAACAACACAACCTACTACAATTTTAGAGATAGTTTAAAATTGCTTTCTCTAACAGATAGACCAGTCTATAGCTTCACCAACAATGCTTGAATGCCCTTATATACTCCCTCTTGAATTGTTTATTTCCTTTTTTGTCAACTTTTCCAATCTGAGAGAAGTATAAATTCAGAGTTGTTTTAAGTATCAAATCTCTAATTATCAGTGATTTGGAGATAGCCCAGATTTCTCCCTCTCTAAATATTGTATTCAGACCTTTTGACCATTTAACAACAGAGGAATGACTTTTTTGAAATGAGATCTTTATGAGAAAAACTTTTTGCAAAGATTCCTTCTCTCCACAATGGATCTACTTTTCTTCTAACCTTAGCTTTATTGCTTTTGTTTATGCAAAAGCTTTTACATTTTGTTTAATTATCCATTTTACTTCCTGTAATTCTCTCAATCTCTTCTTTGGTCCTGGACTCTTCCTATCTACTGATATGACAGGGAATTTCTTCCTTTATCTTCTAATTTGGTTTTGATGGCAACCTTTATATCTAAGTCATACTCATTCAGAGTGTATCAATATATGCTGTAAATTGTTTTTTCCATAGTTTCTTCCATAGTTTTTTTTTTCAGTCTGCCCACTGGTTTTTAAACAGTTACGAGTTCTTGTTGCAATAGCTAGGATTTGAGAAATTAATCATTCATGAGGCTACTGTACTTTTTTTTTTAACTTCTGACTATTGTGTGCCTTATTTGTCCCACTAGATAACCTATTAACCAATACCAAATTGGTTTTATGATCATGGCTTTACAGTACTACTTGAAATCTGGTACTGCTACTTCTCACTTCCCCCCCCCCATTAATATTCCCCTACTATTCATGATAATTTGTTGCTCCAAATTAATTTTAATATTAGTTTTTCAAGCTTTATAATATAATTCCTTAGTAGATTGATGGGTATGTTGCTGAATAAGAAAATTAATTTGGGTAATATTTTCATTTTTATTATATTGGTTTAACCTACCTACAAAAAACTAATATCTCTCCAATTATTTAAGTTTCTATTTGTGTAAGAAATGTATTATAAGTGTAATCATATTGTTCCTGAGTTTGTCCTGTCAGGTAAACTCTCAAGTATTTCATAGTGTTTCTAATAATTTTAAAGGAAATTTCTCTATTTCTTCTTGCTGTATTTTGTTGGTAAGAAACAGAAATGGTCAGGATTAATGTGGGTTTATTTTTTCTACTATATGCCTCCTAATGTTGGTAATTGATTCAAGTAATTTTGTTGTTGTTTGATTCTAGAGTTTTGTAAGTAAACCTTTACATCATCTGCAAAAGTGATCATTTTATTTCTTCTTAACTTATATTTATTCCTTCAACTTCTTTTTTTCAAAATGTTTTAAATAACTAGTTTTTATAGCACTATAAAAAATAGTAATGATGATGATTGCCCTCCTTTTTGTTTTTTAAATTCCTGATCTTACTAGAAAGACCCTTAGTTTACAGCCATAGAAGAATGCTGACTATTGGTTTCAGATAGATATTTCTTATCATATCAAAGAATTATCTAATTTTTTTAATTCTTTCTAGTTGGCTCTTTTGTTTTTGATAGGCATGAACATTATAGCTTGTCAAAAATATTTCCCTACATAGATTTATATAATAATAATTTGATACTTACTGATCTTGCTATAAGTTTTGATCAATGAAATTCATAATTTTCCAAATAGTGAACCAGTCCTATACTCCTGATGTGTATTTAAGGTGGTACAGTTATATGATTTTTCTGATACTGCAATGCTAATTACCATTTTTACTAATGGTAATTTAGTTTTATTTCCTTTTTTTGTTTTAAGAAAGTTACTTGTTGGAGAAGACCAGGACAGAGCCAAGATGGTGGCATAGAAGCAGGAAAACTCCTTGACCTCCCCCTATAACCACCTGAAATATCTATAAAATATGACTCTAAAAAATTTTAGAGCTACAGAACCCATAAAGTGACAGAAAAAAACAAATCTCCTACTGAAGGCAGCCTGGCAGGCCTACAGAAAGGGTCCATTGAAGCATGGTGGGAGCCAAGCCCAATCCTGCATGAGCCTGCAGTTTTAGCCCCAGGGCTGCACCAACCAACAGAAGCTGAAGCAGACTTCAGAAGAGTAGATCACTAGCAGCGGTGGTGGTTTCCAGAATTATCAGTCCATAAATGCCAAAGACAAAGTAAAAGGTCAGTGTGGAGCTCTGTTGGAACTGGGGGGAATGAGGAGCAAGGTTTAGCCCCTGTCTCTGGGGTGAGAAATTGTGGAGGTGCTGTGGCCATTCAGCCATGTGGCTGCTTCAGAGCTCCAGGTCTGCAGATCCTTGAGGGACTAAGTAACCATACAGAGGTTAATCATACTTGCTTTAACCTGCTGGAATCTGGATTACTGTCTTGGGTGGAGGTTCTGGAGTGTGTGCCCAGTGGGCCAGAGATTGTGGGGGCTGCAGAGAGAGCACCCAACTGATATCTCTTGCAGCTGTGAAAACCCCAGAGATTTGGGACAAAGCTCTCTTCTCTGGAAGTGGAGTTCTACTGTAGCAAAAGCTCAAAAGTCAAGTAATTGAGTGGCAACATGAACAAGCAAAGGAAGCAAAGCAAGCACAGCAAAAAACCTTAGATGCCTTTTTTGGGGGACAAAAAGGATCAAAGGATGGAACAGGAGAAAACCAACTAAGTCAGAACTCCTGCACCAAAAGCTTCCAAGAAAAATATGAAATGTTTACAAGCCATGGAACAGCTCACAAAGGATTTTGAAAATCAAGTAAGAGAAGTGGAGGAAAAATTGGGAAGAGAAATGAGAGTGATGCAAGAAAATCGTGAAAAGAGAGTCAACAAACTGACTGAAGAAAATAACACCATAAAAATAGACTAACTCAAATGGCAAAAGAGACCCAAAAAGCCAATGAGGAGAAAAATGCCTTAAAAAAGCCAAATTTGCCAGATGGAAAAAGAATTTCAAAAGCTCACTGAAGAGAATCATTCCTTCAGAATTAGATTGGAACAAATGGAAGCTAATGACTTTATGATAAATCAAGATACTATTAAACAAATCCAAACAAATGAAAAAAAATAGAAGGCAATGTGAAATACCTCATTGGAAAAAACACTGATCTAGGAACTAGATCCAGGAAAGATAATTTTAAAATTTTTGGAGTACCAGAAAGCCATGATCAAAAAAAGAACCTAGAAATCATCCTTCAAGGATTTCTCAAGGAAAATTGCCCTGATATTTTAGAAACAAAGGGTAAAATAGAAATAGAAAGAATTCACTGATCACCTCTTAAAAAATAGCCCAAAAAGAAAACTCCTAGGAATAATATAGCCAGATTCCAGAGTTCCCAGATCAAGAAGAAAATGTTACAAGCAGCCAAAAAGAAACAATTTGAATATTGTGGAAACACAATCAGGATAACACAAGATCTAGCCACTTCTGCATTAAGGGACTGAAGGGCTTGGAATATGATATTTCAGAGATCAAAGGAACTAGGATTAAAACCAAGAATCACCTACCCAGCAAAACTGAGTATAATGTTTCTGGGAAAAATATGGCTATTCAATGAAATAGTGGACTTTCAAGCATTCTTGATGAAAAAACTAGAGCTGAATAGAAAATTCAACATTCAAAAACAAGAAGCAAGAGAAGCATGAGAAGGTAAACAGGGAAAAGAAATCATAAGGAACTTATCAAAGTTGAACTATTTACATATCTACATGGAAAAATGACAAATTTAAGTTATGAAACTTTTTTCATTATGAAGATAGTTGAAGAGAATATAAATGTATATATATGAATACATACATACATACATACATACAGATATATGTATATATATGTGTCTGTATAGAAGGGTATATTTGCATATAAATACATATGTGAGTGTGTGTAAATGTGTACAGGTATACAGAGACAGAGGGCACAGAATCAATTGAATAAGAAGGGATGATATTTAACAAATAAAATTAAGAGGTAAGAGAAGAATACAATGAGAGGTGATAGAGAGACAGAATAGGGCAAATTATCTCACATAAAAGAGGCAAGGGAAAACTGTGACAATGGAGGGGAAGAACAGGAAAGCAAAAGGGAATGGGTCAACCTTACTCTCACTGAATCTGGCTTAAGGAAGGAATCAAATACACACTAAATTGGGTATCTTACCCTACAGGAAAGTAGGGGGGAAGGGGATAAGAGGAGGGGATGATAGAAGGGAGGGCAGATTGGGGGGGAGAGTAGTTAGAAGCACACACTTTTGTAAAAGGACAGGGTCAAAGTAGAAAATAGAACAAGCAGAGGGAGGTATAGGATGGAAGGTAATATATATAGTCAGTCTTTAACAATACATCCAATATGGAAATATTTTGCTTAACAACACATGTACAACCTATATTGAATTGCTTATCTTCCCAGTAAGGGTGGGTGACAAGGGAAGATGGAAAGAATCTGGAATTCAATGTTTTAAAATCAAATGTTTAAAATATATGTATGTATGTATGTGTGTGTGTGTGTGTGTGTATATATAAATTATAATTATTGTTATTTTACATGCAACTGGGAAATATGACATACAGGCATTGGGCTATGGAGATCCATCTTGCCCTACTGGAAAGAGGCATGGGGGAGGATATAGGAGAGGGCAGGTTGGGGGAGGGGTTATTCAGTGGACCACTGTTTTGGGGTGGTGGGTAGGGGCAAAACAAGAAGAAAATTTGTAACTCAAAATGCTGTGGAAATGAATGTTGTAAACTAAAAATAAACATAAATTAAAAATAAAAGAAAGTTATTTGTTTTATTTATTCAATTATCATTATTTTGCTTTCAATTTTGTTAATCTCTTCTTTGATTATTAATGTTTCTATTTTGGTTTTTAACTATAGATGGTTAATTTGGGGGGGTGTAAATTATATGACAGATTCATTGAGCTCTTTCTTTTGTTGATGAAAATGTTTAGGGATATTATTTTATGTAACATGTATTATATTATATTATACTATATTACTGCTTTAGCTACTTCCCAAAATGTTTGACATGTCTCTTTATTCTAATTATAGTTATTGAAATTATTGATTATTTCTTTTTTTTGGAGGGGGTAAGGCAGGGCAATTAGGGTTAAGTGACTTGCCCAAGGTCAAATGACTAGTAAGTGTTAAGTGTCTGAAGCTGGATTTGAACTCATGTCCTCCTGACTACAGGGCTGGTGCTTTATTCACTGTGCCATCAAGCCATCCCTGATTATTTCTATGCTTATTTTTTTTGACTCACCCATTTTTTAGAATTCAGTTAGCCTCTAGATAATTCTTCATATTTGTTTCAGAGATCCTTTATTTCATGTAATTTTGATTACATTGTGGTCTGTAAAATATGTATTTAATAATTCTGCTTTTATGTATCTGCTAGTGATTTTTTTGCTCTAATATATAGTAAATTTTTTTATGAAGATGACATAAACATTTAAACAAATCAAATATTTATTTGTATTCCCATTTAATAATTACCAGAAAATTATCATATGTAACTTTTCTAAAATTTGATTTAGGTTCTTCTTTTCTTTCTTTTTCTTTTGTTTGTTTATACTTTATAAGAATTATCTAGGTCTGTGAAGAGAAATCTGTTTACTTGCTCGTTATTTCCTTAATCTACTTTCATACTAACTCCCTCTTCTCTTTTCTTCTATATCCCTCTTTTTTGAAAATGTATTTCTCTATTCAGCTGTGTGTGTGTTTGTTGTGTGTGTACGTATACCCTTCACTTCTTTGCCTCACTCAGAAGTGTGAAATTCAACTTGTGAACCACATTTATGTGAAATAACTACCCATACTTCTCCCTTCTTCCTCTCCAATGTAGTCTTCTTCAACTTTTTTTTATTCTTCTTTAAAGATTATCAAACTATAACAGAACCTTTCTCATGTCCTTTGTATAATTACTACATTTATAACCCCTACTGTTGAGAGTTCTAAAAGGATACATGTAGCATTTCCCCATATTAGAAGGTAAACCATTTGGCCCCTTATGATTGCTTCTCCATGTTTATGTATATTATGCTTCTTTTGATGTCTAGGTTTTTATATAAAAGTTTTTATTCAGATCTGCTTTTTTTTTGATCAGTGATAATTAGATGTCCTATATTATTTTAACATTTCTCCACTAAACTCTCCATTCTTTAATAATGGTTGTTCCTAAATCTTTGGTGATAATAACTGTGGCTCTTTGGGACATGACTTATTTCTTACTGCTTACTTGAGCTATTTTGTCCATCTTTGACCTGGAAGCTCTAGATATTGCCTTTGAGGTTCCACAGTGTTTTCATGTTGCTCCATCCTTTCAGGAGGTAAACAGAGTATTCTTACAATTTCTCTGATCCTAAGAGATCTGGTAAAGTGTTTTTTTTTAAATGATTCTTTGATTATGATCTAGATATAAAAGATCACATAATAAACAAATTAGTTAAGTATGTGTAAAAATTCCTCATCAGATCTATAAGTAGGAGCAATGTTCATTAATTAAGTTAATTAAGTATTTAGCGCCTTGTTTGAGTCCCTTGTGATTTGAAAGGGTGAAGAACTTGCTGACACAACAGGAAGTGTAGGACAGGGAGGAGAAACACCATATATAAGGAGAAGCCCAACCCGGTACTGAGCAGAACTGGTAGGAAGTATGGCTGTGGTGCTGGAACTTTGTCCGTGTTGATTTTACTTTGTCAGATCTGTCTGCTGATAGAAGACATTGCTATTGTTACAGAAGCCTTGGGGCCTTATTGCTGGTTCAGAAGCCCTGAAAGAGGACTTTCTTGTTGTCTCTTTACAGAAGTTCTAAAGGAGGGTTTTCCTGATATTTTCTTAGGTCCTGGGACTTTACTGATTTGTGTTGATTTCTCAGATAGAGACACTGTATTCTGGTCTGTGTTGATTACACAGACAGAAAGTGAATTGATGAGAGTGCTGGCAATGTGTGTGAATATTGTTGTAACACTGCTAAGCTTGATGTGTGTAGATATTGTTGTGTGTCTCTTAATCTTTCTCTGCCCAGAAACAGAGACTATGTCTTCACATTAAGTGAAAAGTATGTGGCCACTTTAGTGAAAAGTTGTTATGTTAGATAACTGTGAATGCTGTACTTTGGTTTCTGTGAATATTTTGCTTTAGTTTAATCATTGAATAGAGAGTTCACTATATTATGTGATCAGAACCTTAGAACTATTCACATCAACAATCCTTTGGAAAGTTGCTCATGCTTGGTTTTGCAAAGCAATAGGTTTTCACAAATTATTGTCTGTTGTAAAATACTTTTGTAATGATATGATTGACTTAAAGGTAGAGATATATCATTTTTCTTTTTTTTACTTTTTGAGTTAAAAAAAATAATCTGATTGGGTAGAGTAAAATGTTGCCCTTAAAAGTTTTCCTCCAACAAGATGTCTCCCATAAACATTCAAAATCATACAAGATTCTTTCATAATTTTCTGCTAGATAAAACTTCATTTGGACACCATGCAATCATTAATAATAGGCAAAATATAAAATAGGAAGTCATGTTCTTTCTTCCCTTTGTCTAGCACAGAATTCAAATAGAAGAAAAATTCTCCATAGATCTGCTTGGTTGTGGTTTAGATAGGTGGTTGTGGTTCATCTAGTATAAAGATGACATTGTGTTAATTGTATCAAGTCAAAAAACTATGCAAAGTTTCATAAATTATCACCACTATTTAATAGAGTTTGTTCTAATTTACCACATAGGAAAAATATAAAGGGGATGAGGTACTTCTAAAAGCAGAGGGAGATGGTAAATTTTTGTGGAGTAGACTGGCTGCATGGGGAACTGATAATATCATGAGCTTGACTGGTGAAGTAGTTTCACTGAGTTCCACCAAAGAAATACTTTTTCTCATAGTAAATTGAGCTTTGTGCCTGGGAACTAGCTCAGCAACTGAATTTTACATAAAAGGTCAAAGAACCATATTACCCAGAATCCTAGATCTAAAGCTTGTAAGGAATCCAGTGGACATCCTCCTTATTTTACAGATGTAGAAACTAAGGTCACAATGTGACTAAGTGCTTTGTCCAAATGTACATATAAGCATTGAACGATGGTTTAGCACTTATGAGTTATACAATATATAAATTCAAGTAAGGGTGAAAAAAAGGTCAAATAAATCCACTCAGTGGTTTTAGGAAGAGGTCACCACATATAGAAATGGGGAGAGATTTTCTGTTCAATCTGTCTTTAAAAAAATCATTTGCAAACTATTTCTTTTTTGTCTTCTTTTCTTTCTTTTTTTTCTTTTTCCTACAAATAGAATGAACAATTTCATGATCTTCAAATAGTAATCATTAACGGTTCACTCTCAACTTGGAAGATAATTTCCCATGCACGGTCTCAAGTTTGTACAATTGTCCCATATTATTTAACTTTTTTTTTTTATCAATGACTTACATAGCTTCCAAATCTTCAGGTGACACACTCATTGGATGACCACTTGTTTAGTATGGTGATTCACGATTGGATTATGATGGACTTGATGGCCTCTGTGATCTCTTCTGAATCAAATTCTCTGACTATTATTTTATGGCCAGATTCTGAGCTAAGGACAAATCCTGATACAAGAATAGGAAAAGATTAAATTTCCAGACTCTTACCTTGGCATTCCCTGAATATTTTTCAACAAGAACAAGAAAAAGAAAATCACAAAAACACTTGCCTTTGCCATGAATCTAAGGCAAATATCAGTTAGAAAATCATTCCCATTTTCTACTCCTGGCTATTTTAGGCTGGGCAGAGGAAGTCACTGTTAAATCTTTCTCTCATCTTAAGAATATGTTTATATTTAAATTCTTTATATTTCAGCATCCTTAGAGATTATCTCCATTATTTACTCTCTCAAGAAAGAAGAAAACAAGAATTTGTTAGGTGCAAATCGCTTTACAAATATTACCTCATTTAATCCTCACAACAATACTGGAAAGTAAGTGCTACTTTATCCACATTTTACAGTTAAGGAAAATGAGGGAGAAAGAAGTTTAGTGTCTTCTCCAGGCTCATACAGTTAGTAACTGAATCTGGATTTGAACCTAGGGATTTGGGACACCAGACTCAGTACCACCTAGCTGCTTCTAAATTGCTTCTGAGGTAAACTTGGATTCCTTCTCTCCATTCTCCCTTCTCTCCATCCTCTCCTTCCTCTCTCACTGTCCACAAGGCGAATCATACCCTTACCTGTGGTTGCTCTGCCCAAAGGAATACAAATATTGACTGCTAAAATCTCACAATATATCTTGGAGTTTGTGGGCTAGATTTTTTTTTCTTTTCTTTACTTATTTATTCTATCACTTAAAGAAAAAAAAACTAGGACACAACTCTTTTGCCCCATGTATGGGACATTTATTACTTTTTGAAATACAGCACTGGAAAACCAGACTTTGATAAAGCTCATTGCTATTCAAAGGGAGCTACTTGACCATGCCACAAACCCCAATCACTCTGGCTCTCTCTGATTGGCCAACATTAGGTCCCTGCCCAAGCCTCATTTGCTTATTGTTTTGGTTTTGACACCACAGAATGAGTGTAAATAGCAGTTATTTCTGTTCTAGCCAGAAACTCTGAAGGTCTTCTTCCCCTGCCAGATTGTTGGGTTTGTTTTTTTTTCTTTTTTTGAGTAGATAAAAGAAGTCACTTTTTGCCTCATTTCTTACCCAGTCTTTATCACTGAATGGGTGTTGTCTCCAACAATCTGAGACCTGAGAAAGAACTTAGCTTTAAAAGGCCAAAGTCTCCCATGGCATGGGGCCATCTCCAGTTATCCTGATTTATGTCTTGCCACCAGACCCAGAGGTCTCTGTAAGAGACTTTTGCACAGCCCTGCCTCACTTGAATCCAATTCACTTTCAAGTCAAGACATCACCTTTCTGATTTTATGTCATCTTTGAGAACAAAGGACAAAGAACATTAGTCGTATAATCACATGACTACGTATGCAGAGTACAACCTAGCATCTTAAGAGCATAATAGTAGCCAGAATTTATCCATGTTTATCTTATATATCTTTGTTTATTTTTGGATAGAAATATCTCAATCTTGAGACATTATCCCACCAGTAATGCACTAGGATTGATTCCTGTTTGGAGAATGACTGGCATGTTATCTCTAGGATAAAATCCAAAGGTCTTTGTCATTTAAAGTCTTTCTAAATCTTTCTCTAGACCACTTTTCCAAATTGTTTCCATTTTGCTTTCTTTCATGTATTTTATATCATAATCAAAATAGGTGATTTCATATTCTCCATATATAACATTCCATCTCCATTCTCCTGATTTTTATATAGGTTGTCCCAAATACCTGGAAGGCTTTCCTTTCTCTTTTCTGCCTCTTATAATTTTAGCACCCTTCAAGATTTAGTTGAAGTACCCCTTCTCAAGTCTTTGTTGATTTATCTTCTTGCTCCATCCTTTGAAATTATTTTGGATTCATTTTAATCACTTATTTGTACATAAGCATACATACTATTGGGTAATAGTGTATTTGTACTTTCTCTTAATAGAACAGAGCATACTTGAGAATTTTTTTTTAATTCTTTAGGATAGTGAATGGTGTATAGTTTTGGTAAAGTTGAAATCAATGTAAAGCAATGATTAAGCTAGCACATTTTATTGGCCAATGAATGCCTTTTGACCATTCACTTCAGGATATCCTTAGCCTCCATTATCCTTTCTGTTTGACTATTTGATTGAGGGTAATAAAATATAATGAAAGAAAGTATATGTAATATACTTGTCTACAGATTTCTTAAATTCGGCTGTAGTAAATTATGAGTCCCATCTCAGCAAGAAATCACCTAGCATTGAAAATCACTGGTCTAAAAAAGAAAAAAAAAAAAGAAAATCACTGCTCCAGATCTGTGATTGCTGTGGTAGAGTGTTGTGTAGAGGGCCAATCTTTTTTAATATCAGAATCAGTTCCACAAAATATGACTTCTAGTCTATAGTTTTGTACAAGCAATTCCTATAAGTTAACTGATATAAAACGCTGTAATGTGCCTCAACATATTGGGTCTTATCAATTACTGGTCAAAGGTCAAATTTCATTGTTTCCCAGTAGTACTGGAAATTGTACTTACTCTTTTTATAGCTATCCAACTTTGATGAGATCCCATATTTTCTTTCCAAGATTAAATCATTATGTCAGTTGTCAGTAATGGATGAAGGACAGTATTTGAGTCTTTTGTTACTATAAAAACTACATAAGGAAAACATCCATCCTTAAATTCAAATTATGAAAACCCTAAGTGAACAAAATTCAAAAGCATTTTAAGAGTATGTATGTATATATAGACACAAATACACATGTATATGAATACATACACACACATACATACACATATCATATGTGTGTATGTATACATATATGCACACACGTAAGTATATACACACATACATATACTGCACTATCATTGAACAACAACGTGTATTTGGAATACTCTGCTTCAACATTTGTAATATTCCCTTTGGGGTTGTTGCAGGGGCTCAGGTGCAGTGTCATGATCATTTGTGGAACTGACCACTGAGATTAAGTAACACTGATGACCATTATACCTTTTGTTGGAAAATTAACTTTAGTAGATCAGATTGCAATTCAGTAGGAATGTGACAAGGAGGGAAAGGGGGGCGCATGTAGAGTAGGACTTGAATGTGGCATTTTCATACTAGGCAGGTATAATTGTAATGTAATTTGAATCTGAAGATCCCTTTGTGTTGGCCAATGTATCAGGTACCTTGCACCTAGTAATTTATCAAGTGTCTGTTGGGGAAACAGAAGTTATGAACTCCTGTCTCCTGTTGCTAACATAAGAGGAAGAGGTGGGCTGAAACAGGAAGCTAATGCTGTGTGTATATAAGAAAAGCCCCAAAGAGGAGTGAAATTTTCTTGGAGCAGCTCAGTAGAGGCTGAAGAGGAAAGCCCCTCCCAAGTTTGAGAGAATACTTTTGATTTTGAAAACCTGGATAGAGTGATTTTAATTTTGGGAACAAGTTAAAACTTCTGATGAGTCTGAGGGCTAGCCAATGTTGCTGAGGATTTCCAAGATCCAGTCAGAGCTGAGGGCCAGCCGGGGCTGTTGAGGCCATTGAAGATTTCCAAGGGCCAGCCAGAGTTGCTGAGGCTGCTAAGGATTTCTGTGGGCCAACCAGAGCTGCCAAAGACAGAGGAAGCTTGATCGGGATGCTGGTACTTTGCCTGAGTCTGTTTGTGTCTTTGGGAAAACTTTCTTCCTAGAAACAGAGACTGTGAAGGATTTGAGATGGACTGGACACTGTGAGCTCCAAAGTGGAGCAGGAACTGCACAGAGAGCTGAAGAAGGACCGAGAAGCTGTCTGACTTTGAACCCAGGTGACAATTTGATGAATCCAGGTAGGATCTGGGACCATGGAAGGGGACACAGGGAAGCTGAGAAACCACCCCAAGTTAAGCTGAAAGAAGACTTTACTTGGATATTATGTACTGACTGAGAAATTGTAAATTTACTAGTGACCTAAGGGTAGAGGGTCTGTGTGGTTTCTAATGATTGAATAGTGAATATGGAAGGATGATTGATTGACTAAATGATTGTACTTAGTGATTAATTACTGAACAAGTAATTGATTTGTAAGGTAGTATGCCCCATGTGTGGAAAACTTTGACTATTGTACTTTGTGATTGAATTAAGGATTTTGTGAATGCTTCAGTTACTAAATGATTGTTCTTTGTTCAGACCTTTGTGACCACTGTAGTGGAAACTATGTGGTCATTTTCTGTGATAAGTTGTAATATTGTGAGTGCTGTACCTTGATTTCTGTGAATGTTTTGCTTTGATTTGTCATGGAATAAATTGAGTGTTCACTATACTGTGTAATCAGAATCTTAAAAGCTGTTCACAGTAGCATTCTTCTGAAAAAGTTGCTAGAGCTTGGCTTTACAGCAGGATGGCAAGAACTTTAGAACTGGTGATAAAGAGAAAGACAACGTGACAACTGGAACATGACATCTCTTGAGTCTTATTCTACAGTTTTATTTCCTGAGATGAATTTAATAGTTAGACCATTCCTGCTTTGGGCATAAAATAAGCCCAGGAAAAATCAGGCATACATATAATATCCTCAAAGAAGTGAGAGACATGGATAGAGCAGAATGACCAGTAGTCACAAAAGTAGTTAGAGCAGATAACAAAGCTAAGGACTGATGGATCCAGCCTAGTTGTTTAAGCACTTAGCCCAATCAGGGGAGACTGTCAAAGGCAAATATACCTTTCTTTCCCTGTATTGGTGAGAATGGGAGTTTTGGTTCTGAGAACCTATGGTACTTCTTTGTACCCAGGTTTTAGCTTGCTATAGACAGAGACAGATTTGATGCTTTATCTTCAGAGGAGAATTAGTGGAGTCTTTAGAGAAGGAATAATGGAGATTTCTCTATTTTATTTCATATATTTGACTGTGATCAATATATTATGATTAAAGAACCTGGTATAACTTAGGACTTGAAAAATGTAATACAGCATATAAACTCACTTGAAATAAAAAGAGGAGACAGAATTTAGATAGCTGTCAATAAAAGTTCTGACGAGAAAAATTCATTTCTTAGCCCCTTAGACTAATAGAAATGTGTTAACCCTCCTCACAAAGTGGGCCAAACAAGTGGAGAAAGGTATTCAGCTCTCTGAAAGTCAAAGTGTTCATCCTAGAATTCCTTTTGGTTTTGGTGTAAGTGAATAATCTCAATTGATACAGTAGAACATGGGAGGGGTGGTAGACAGAGGGGAGCAGAGGAAGGAGAGGTTCATTAAATGTTCAGTATATGCCAGTTCCTGAGCTAAGTGCTGAGGATTCAAATATAAACAAACAAGAGGATTTCTACCCTCAGAGAGATATTCTAGTGGTGGAAGATGACACATAAAAGGGAGATGAAAATTAGGAGTGAAGAATTTATTAGAATAGGGGCACAGTGGTTGATAAGGAGGAGAAGTCAGGAAAGTATAGATGTGAATGGAAGACAGTTCTATTGAGGCCCCTCCAGAAATAATGTTGGAAATGGGTTACTAACTTTTGATCTTTATACTAAACAAAATGAGACAAGCGGTCATATTTTCCCAAGTGAAATAAATATCACAAGTCCTTTCTGGTTTTCTCAACTCACTTATTCAGCTGTGATTCAAGGGACATTATTATTTGAGGAAAAGGGATATAGAGAGATGGGGAATTAAAAAGAGTCTCTTTATCACACTTTACCAAGCACTGAGGGAATTTACCAATCGGAATCCTGGAAAATAATTTGTTAGGAAGAGGGGTATAATAGGAATTTTCTCACTATAATGAAGATGAAAGCTAAACTAAGAGTCAAATCTGACAGCCATGGGGAAAATTCAGTTAAAAACTGACAAGATACCCATCAACCTTCTGTAGTAGGATGGTTGGGTGCAGTGGCTCAAAGCATGCACCATAGATTTAGAGCACCATAGAATAATGCTAATCTAGTCAAAACATGTAATTCATACATGAGGAAACTGAGGTCCAAAGTGGGTAACTAACATATGTACAAGGTCACATGGATTATAAGTTTTGGAGTGGATATTTGAATCTAAATCCAGAACTATTCCCAATATTTTAAAGAGGAGGACTGTACTGACTGTACTGACTGTACTGAAGAAAGGAAGGAGGATGACTTACAGGGAGTATATTACCAAAACAAGGCTGTGTTCCCATGGCTAGGCCTAGGTAAGGCCAGTACAGGACTGAAATTCACTGAATAGTACTCAAGAGCCATAAAATATAGATAGTTCTAATTATATTGAAGAATTGAAAATAATATTAATTGCTAAAAATAAAAGTTTTTCCCACCAGCCTCCACCCTTGCCTTCACCAGGGCAGCATATTAAATCAAAGAGATGTCTATCAGGGATTTGGACACTGGTAAACCTCTAAAACACCATATCCCCCTAGGATAGGCTCTTATGTCTCTAGTCCTCAAGGCCAACCTAAAGGAAACCATTCAAGTCTATATAAAAGTTATGTTATTTCTATCACAGTGTGAACTTCAAAATAAGAGATTGTAACTGACATCTGCGTTGGAAAATACTTGTTGATTTGGTCTTTAGGGGACTGATTCAATTCACAGAGAGTTATAGTTTCTTTAGTGCATCCCAAGATAGTGTGTAGTTCTGTGCTTTGTGGAAGGAGGTGGTGGTACAGTGATTCACACTAAGAAGATAATCCATGTATGACATGTGCCAACAACTTCAAGACAACTTGAGTATCTGAAATCATTCAACAAGGTTCTGGGGAGGGAGACTTGGTAGTTAGGAAGGTCACAGTTTGGTAAAACTTAGAGATTTAGGTATAACTTCATTTCTGACAGGAGGTTTAAAACTAAGTGGTGGCTTACAAATATAGCCTTTGAGAGGTTTTAGGGTATGGATCCAACTCTCCCAAGTCCAGTAATGGGAAGAAGAGAAAGCAAGTGTGTTGTTGTTAGCCATGTTATGGCTGAGGCATAACAGGTGGATTCATCTCACATGGCCATAGGTCCTATTGAAATAGGCTCCAGAATAAGTAGGTAATTGAATTGGAGTTCAGTCCAACTGAATAATTATAGCTCAACATTGAGCATAAATTGTATTGCATAATTATTTTTAGTGACATAATGAGACAAGGGAGCTGACATTCATTGAAGGATGATCTAAATATATTTACCAGAACAAGCAATTAAAAGCAGTAATCAGGGAAGCCATACAAATGAGTTTAACAATAGGATGCACAAAAGTCAGAAGGACTGTGTCACCCAAGTGAAATCTTAGCTCAAGAGGGAAGAAAATGATTTCAATTGAATAGTCTACTCTTAGTAGTCTCTATGAATACAGGTGCTAAGAATCAAGGGACATGCTGTGATATTGCACCTTTCTCATTAGCCTAGAGCCCCAGGAATCTCCTGTTCATCATCATTATAAGACCTAATTCTGCCTCTCTCTCTTTCTCTTTCTCTTTCTTTCTCTCTTTCTCTCTCTGTCTCTCATTCTCTCTCGTTTTCTTCTCTCATTCTCTTTCTTTCATTCTCTCTCTTATCCTCTTTCATTCTCCTCTCTCCCTCTCAATCTTATTTTTTTCCCTTTTCCTGTTTAACATAGGTCCCTCATCTCACTAAAAGTCACTTCGTGCGCTTTTGTGTGGGCCTGAGATCACAGGGTTGTTCTTGGGGGGACCACCAGGCCAGCCTGGAGATGATACTATGTAAATAAGAATGTGCACATTTTGAAAATGGAATAAAGAGAGGTTCAGTCACTTGGTAAAAGTGACTGAGTGGGAATGCAAAGACAGAGAAATCCTTAGCTATTCCTTGTAAGTCTGATAGAATGTCATGTCTTTCAGAGCAGGAGATACAGGTCTATAAACACTCCCCTGGCATTGACCCTGTACCCCAGAGCCAAGCCAGAGGGTAAGCCAAAGGAAAAGGAATTCAGGAGACCTCTGTGGTCCCTGAGAACATGAAATGGCAGTCCATTTTCTCAGTGGATGTATTGGAAGAGTTTCCCAGATTCCTTACAAATTTTCCCAAGATGCCCTCTCACTCATCATCTTGAGTAATTTAAGAAATGACAACTGTTTGTGTATGAGGCCAGAGATGATTCAATGTCTTTCTTTTTTTTGCCTTTTATAAGACTTGTATCCCTGATGGTACATGTGTTTTTTAGTGGCTTGATGAATTTCACAAGATGGAGGGGAAGGAGAGAATAAGTATTTATACATGCTCACTATATACCAGACGCTGTGCTCAGTACTTTATGTATTTTGACTAATTTGATCCTCATAACAACACTGGGAGGGTAGGTGCTATTATTATTCTCACTTTGGAATTGAGGAAACTGAGGCAAACTGAGGTTGTGAGCTAGTATTTGAAGTTGAATTTGAATTTGGATCTTCCTCACTCTAAGTCTAATGCTCTATTCATTGTATCACTTAATACTCTAAAATAGAATATTATGCTGTTGGAAGCTTGGATTGTGACATGCATAATTGATTCCACAAAACATTTACGTAGACTCTACTAAAAATAATCAAGAATCTGGAGTCAGAATGCTTGGGAACCCTGTAAAACTCATATTCTCTCTCTCTCTCTCTCTCTCTCTCTCTCTCTCTCTCTCTCTCTCTCTCTCTCTCTCTCTTTCTTTTGGTTCTATGCTTTCATTGATATGACAAACTCCCAATTAAGAAACCCCTCTCTAAAAATACAGATAGACTCCTGTTCAACTTCATGTGTTAGATGCTTGGTATATTGAAAGACTAAGGGCCTTGCCTTGGGTCATTCCTACATTGTTTCCAGTGCTAGACTTGAACCCAGGTCTTCTTAACTCGAAGAATTCCTTTACTTCCCTTTCTTCCTTCTTTCCTTCCTTCCTTCCTTCCTTCCTTCCTTCCTTCCTTCCTTGCCTCCTTCCTTCATTAGTGTAATGCAGCTGCTCTGCATCTGTGTCAAAGACAAGAATTGAATCTGCCTCCCTGTCTCTGTATCTGCCTCTATGCATCTCTCTCTTTCTAGTTCTCTCTTCCCATCTAGTAATAGGACTTGAGGAAGTCACTTTTCTTTACACATCTTCAGTTTTCTAATGTCTAAAGAAGGGGCTGGCCTACATGATCTCTAAAGTACCTTGCTGTTGTTGTAATTGTTTATGATTCTGTGATAATATAATATCAGTCTTATTTTCCTGAGCATTTAGAACAACTTTTCTTAGAGAATTACCCTAACTTACTAAAAAACATTATTAAATATGACTAAAATATAAATACCTTAATGTGAAATCAAGTTAATCTTGGCTTCATTTAAGATCTCATTATTCATAGTTTAACACAGTCATGAATAATATTTTGTGAAATGCTCTTCCCAGATGTTGCAAGTATGTTCAATTTCAGGTAAATTACTTGAACATAATTTACTGAAGCATTACTGTGCCAGAAAGTATTACTCCTCCTCTCCCCCAACTCCATTCCCAATTATAGGAAATGCTTGAAATAGTCTTTTGAACCTCTCAGGTAGTCAGCCATATGGCTTTGTGGTTTACATAGATGCACCTGAACTAAGAGGTTATGAGTCTAATCCCTAGGTAGAATTTACTTTCAACCTTGTCATAAGTTGAAAATGATTAGAATTTGATGGGCTTACTACCTGCCAAAAGGCCAAAAAAAAATCATGGTTGCCTCATTTGATAGTAGTACAGAAAAATTTTCTGTGCAACCCCAGTGTCAGAAGAAATCTTGAGAAGGACAGATCAATCAGGTATTGAGTTAGAATGTCAAATTTCATTGGAGAGAAAAGAAAATTCAGGTTCCATGTAAGGCTTTCTAAATTTGAATTTTATTTATTGTGAATGCCTATTTGAAGAACATGCCTGAATTTATGCAGTATATCCAATAGCTTCCCCATAATGTTCTAAGTTCATCTGTGATCACATAACTGAAATGCCCATGGCTACATCAAATGATTATAGATGTAGATAAATTAAAATGTAACTATCTAATTTACGCACCCTGAAATTTTTAATGGGAGGTATGGTTTAGAAAAACCTTCATAAATAGTTTAGTCCAAAAAGGTTTCCTATATGTAAACCTCTACCTGCAGGTCTATCTAATTCTTTTATAGTATGTATGCATTTGAATTTAATTACGCATTTTTTTTTCCATTTTACAACCTGTGTTAAAGTCTAATTAAGGTTGTTTAGAAAAGCTATAATTACCTATTAAATGCCAATGGTTTCAGTTTATTACTTGGGTAGTTAGGTTAATTGAATAAAGGTGTTCTCCCCCCCTCCCCCACCAAATTTTTTCCTTTTATTTTCAACAATGTCAAAGTTGCAGTCTGAAGCAGGGAACACAATTATATTGAGAAAGATTCAAGCCCAAAATGGGTTATAAATCAACTTCCTGTAATGTGAATATTTTATAGCAGGCATTTGCAAACTAAAAAGCCTGACATTTATACAGTAATACATGCATAATTTCTCTCTTATATGTCACATCCTTGAGATGAAAGTAATTTTAAAACACAAGGTCAGAGAAATGACTGTCAATGTCACTAAAAATATAATGAGAGGTTAAGAACAATCACTAAGAAGCCATTTAAATTTTTTCTATTCTGCAAAACATTAAATATCTAATGTTCATCTTCACACAGGACTGGAGAAGGGAGGGAGGGAGAAAATCCCTGCTGTAATATGGAGATAAATTCAAGGTAGATAAATTGTTTCATTGATTTAATGACTGCTATTGTTCCCTGGCCAAAGAAACAGTTGGAACTATTCTTGCGGGACTGTAATATCTCCTCTATCTGATAAATGGTATGACCAGGACAACCTCAGTCTCAGCAGGAAAGACATTGAACAAATTGTCAGCATGATTTACATACAAGTTGTCAACAGCATCTGGGTTGCTGTGTGGAAGAATGATGGGTAACAGATGTTCTGGGAAATGCTACCATCTGCCCTATCTGAATATACATCCCCTGTGAAACAATATGTTTGAATGGTTACAACAGAGATAACTCTTCTTCGAAGACCATAACCTTCCTCAATTTTTCAACATTATTTCTAATTAAAAAAAAAAAGGTCTCCCTGGCATAATGCAGTGAGGTCAGAATTTACTGGTCTAGACTAATGTGAATAATTTCTAACTGCAGTTTAATAAAGGTCAACCCCTGACAAGACCCTCAGTTGGTCATAATGATCAACAGGGATGAAAATAGAATAGATGACACTTTACCTGTGGATGTACTGAAACATTTTTATGTGCAGGTCAGTCTCATGTGAAATTATGTTTTTCTGTTTTGTCACAATCACATTTCCATGATCGCTTTGAAGCACCTTAGTACTTTTGACAAAACAGTAAGATAAGCTAATTTGTGGTGGCCACATATTTATGCAAAGGATACTTAAGAAAGATTTTTTTTGAAGGTAGTAGGAATTAATTGACTTGCCCAGGGTCACAACGCTAGAACATGTCTGAAGCTGGGGGTTTAAGTTTTGTGTTATCATTGTTTTGCTTTACATTAAATAACCAATTGCCAAAGATATTTGGATGATTTTGGTTGGTTTATACATTTTTAACAATTTTTTTTAAATCCTGGAATTTTTCACACAAGATATGACGTTGGTCTATAAATCTTTGATTCGATTTCTGCCTATAGGCAAATCTAACTCCTACATATATGATTATTATTTACACTATTGTAAAACTATGTAAAAAGTTATATAAGGCACAGTTAGCTAGACCTAAATTAGCAGTTAGCAATCTGTTATCCTTTTAGAGGCTTAGTTTCCTCACCTTTAAAATGGAAGGGTTGGACTAAATAACTTTTAAGGTTTTTTTCAGTTCTTTTTTTTTTTTAATTTTTGGAAGGTTAAGTGACTTGCCCAAAGTCATATGGCTAGTAAAGTATGTCAAGTGTCTGAGGCCAGATTTGAACTCAGGTCCTCCTGACTCCAGGGCTGGTGCTCTATTCACTGCACCAGGCAGCCAGCCCAAACCACAACTTCAGTAAGCGAGAGAATCTGAGGAGGATGGGATTCGAACCAACGCATGCAGAGCCCAACGGATTAGCAGTCCGTTGCCTTAACCACTCGACTACCTTGTCCCTTTCAGTTCTAATATTCTATAATTCTATGACCAAGTTCTATATAAATCCTAGGAAGAGCATTTGTAAAATGTATTATTTATCAGTATTAGTTGTACTTCTACCATCAATACTAATAATATGTTGTTTAATTAAAGCTTCCTGACATAATTAAATGATGATTACTTCCAAGTGTTTAGTGAAATGGGCTCTTTGAAATTAATGCAAGATTTTCTTTTTTTTAAGTACGTATTGTGAAATGAAAATACAATTTCCTTTCCTAAAGGAATCATTAAGAAAAAAAAATATTTTAAAAAATCTGTGATTGTTAGAATCTGGAGGAAAAGGTGGAGTTTTTCCAAAGAGTGGTCAAGTGGATAAGCTCAGAGCTGACATCTGTGAAACAAACAGAAACATAATTCACATTACCTAAAAGGCACAGCGATAACAGCCCATGCTTGTGTAACTTCTCAGTTTACAAAATGCTTTGCTCATCACAACGCTCTGAGGTGGAGAGTGTAGATAATAACCAGCCACAGTCTTACAGATGGAAACAATATCTGGTTATGGATACTGATGCATATTTGATGTATACCTTAGTCAACAACTTAGATATACTTGATGGTATACTTGCTGTATATCTTAGCTGGCAACTTAGGCAAGTTAGCAACACGCAGAGCCCAGAACCTGAAGTCAGGAAGTCCTGAGTTAGAATACTTTTGCAGACACTGAATGAATGGGACCCTGGACAAGTCACTTAACTTCTGTCTACTTCAGTTTTATAATTTCTAAAATTGGACGATTTTAGAAATGTTTGAATGGTTACAATATTAGCACCTATGTCCCAGAGTTATTGTAAGGATAAAATTATTTAATATTTGGAAAGTTCTTAGAAAACATTACAGTACTAAAATGCCAGCTATTATGATTATTATTATAAGTTATTTTCATCCAACCCCTTCCCTGATATTTTTGTTTGTATCTTTTCTGTAATGAGAAAGCATGGAGGTTATTGAAAACTAAATCCATTTCCTTTTCCCCAGATAAGTTATGCTCACATAACTTACAAAGTTTATGTAGAACAAGCTTTGCTGTTCTACGTCCTGGCTCTTTCTTTGCAGCTCAGGTTGCTTCTTATTCCCAGAACTAGATAACATGGTCTAGAAAATTATGTTGTCTATGAACTTGTTTACTCTGTGTAAGAAGCTGAGTACAAGAACCCACAGTAAAGACCTATTTAGAGTAGTGTTATGTTGGCAGTACTGGTCACCAGTACTCTACATGGTATAGAGGTCATTTACGGAGATGGTCTAAACAGAAAGTGACCTCCCTTTACAGTAGATCTTCAATCCTAAGGTAATACCTTAAGCCTAGAGGCTTATTTCTACCCTGAGAAAGATGGAACTCACTGGAGAGGGAAGGAGAATTTTTTTTTTAACTGACTGTATAAATCAGTTTTGAGTCCATTGTATTTTGAATTTTCTACTGGGTGGAATAAAATCTTTTCTGTGTATGGTGTATTGCTAGCCTGAGTGCTTGAAGGACCTTTTACCTTTTCTGAATAAACTCAGACATGAGCTACACTTTGATATTCTAAGAGGATATGCTGAAAGATAGAAAGCCAAATGAAATCCTCATGTTTCCACGGGATATCATTGATATGGAGAAGACACAGAGACTTACTGTGAGACATTACCATCCAGTCCATTTATACACAGAGTTAGAGACCTGGACCACTGGCTATAGTGAACTGAATATTACATCAAAATAATTTAATGAAAAAACCAGGTCATTTTGAGTTCACTGAAGGTTATAATGAAGTTTGAGCCAGTGTGCTTAACTTTGCCTCAAAGATGATCTTTAAAATTATTGTCAAGAGAAGCTGTTAGAATGATTTCTCTGTCTTCATAGGATGCATTTCAAAAAGCTAATCACTGCTACCCCACCCCCCACTCTACAGATCTCTTTTTCCCTAGGGCTATAAATTTCATTTCTAAGTATAAAAAGTCCCACATAAACTGCATATATTATTGGTGGGAAAATGCAAAACACTATGAGATAGAAGCTAGTTTAAGTGCAAAGAAGTTTAGAAAGAATTTTAATAGCCTCTAAGTAATTAGCAAAAATAATAACTGTCATATGTATAGAACTTTAAGTTTTGCAAAATGATATATGCACGTCTATACACATAAATATATAAATACACCTATGTATTTTACGAGAGAGAGAGAGAGAGAGAGAGAGAGAGAGAGAGAGAGAGAGAATACTATGAATACTATTATCATCTCCACTATTATGGAAGGAAATCTGAATTTGAAGCTCTACTCAGAGAAGTTAATGACTGACTAAAGATCCAGTTTTCTTGATTACATCTCCTTTAGGGGAAGGTAGGTAGTGCAGTGTTGAGTCAAGACTTCAGTTCAAATGTGGCCTCAAATACTACCTATGTGACTTTGAGTAAGACAATTAACCTCTCTTTTTCTACCTCATTTTCCCAATCTGTAAAATTGAGATAATAATAGTTCCTACCTCTCAGAGTTTGGAAAACAAATGAAATAATATTTATAAAGTGTTTTGCAAACCTTAAAGCACTATATGAATCATAGTTGTTATTATTATTATACCTACATTTAATCTCTAGTGACTCAATTATATTCCATTCAAATAAATCCAACAAACATTTACAAAGCAGGAACCAAGTGTAAAGTGATGCATATGCAAAGATTTTTTTTTTCAAATGGCAGTGTCCCTGCAGAAATTTCAAAAGATGCAGAGGGTATTTGAGTACGTAGCCTATAGTAGGGTCAATAGAAATAACTAGACAAAATGTTCTAGAAACTCTTGAAGAGGGAGTAAACATTTACAAAGTTTGTATACTTACAACAATGAAGAGAGCATGCCTTTTTTCCAAGTTACATTAACTTTCCTAGGGAGAAAGAAGCAAAAATAGCAATGATTTATTCTATAAAAAGTACTTTGGACATGATCTATCACCTCCAAAATGAGAGTCTATAGCTAGATGATCTCCATTGTGCTTTCTACCTCTCAATCACATGATCCTAAGTCCTAACTCCTCTTTCAAGCTTTTCCTCTTTGCCCATCCCTCAGGTGTCTCCCTGGAGCACCTTATATATGTCTGGAGCACTTTATCATCTTCATTTCTCCTTAGAGAAATATCTTAAATATCTTGTGATATATCCATCCTATTTCCTCATCTAGATTCAAACCCATTTGGAAAGAAAGCTAATCCCAGAATTCTGGACACCTTCACTATTTTAGAGTGCCCTAAACACAGCAATTCCTAAATCTGTGTTCTGAAAAGGTGGAGTGAGGTTCCCCAGATTTGGAAATTCTAACCATTGAGAAAATGTTCCAGAAATTAAGGAAGAGACACAGTAGGGACACTTGCTTGTTATACAGCTCTAGCCTTCTGCCATTTGATGGAGATCGGAATTGTTAACACCTTAAATAACTTCCCTTTTTGGAACATCGGCTCAGCTGGGAATTCAACTTGCTTTGATTATTTGGCATACTATTAGAGTGTTGTGGCAACATTCAAAGTAAGTGAGCTGAATCTCTAAAATAAAAAAATACATGATAGGTTAAGTTGGAATCTTATTCAAGATAGGATGGAGCAGCTAGGCATCACTGAAAAAGGTGTTCTTATTAAAGGAAATATAGAAAAACACTAGTGTTACTATTTGAAAATGGAAGGGATCATTTAGAAATATGATCTTAATTAGGCCTTTAAAATGTCATATCCAGTCCAAATTGTCTACTTTTACTGCTTTAAATTTAGTGTTTGGAATCACTAGTAGCTCCATACATAAAATGTAGAATTCTCAAACACATATGCTACAAACATGTGGGATTTTTTTCAGTGATTCCCATTTTCTTCTTTTAGTTGGAATATTATTTCATCCAGTGGGGATGTTCAAGGGGTGCTTCATAGAAAATAACTGTTTAGATGAATAATTTAAAATAAAACTAATTTAAAAGATTTTCTTAACTTTCATTTCTTTTCTAGTCTATTCTTCAAAATATTTTCCTGTTTTCATTTTTTTGTGACATCCTCAATAATTTTTATTATGTGCTATTGTTTCTCAGACAGGTGGAAAAATAATTAATAGCATGTTAGTGGCAATCCCTGTCCAACAATAACAAGAGTAGGACATGATTAAGCATTAACTGTATATAGATCTATATACTTAGTGAATGTGAGGATTAAAAAAAAAGTACAACAAAATTACTGCCTTCTTGAAATCTACACATTAGAAAACACAGAAAACTTTGAAACAGGACAGTCTATCTACAAAAATTTGTTGCATGGCTACTATATACCAAGTTATAGAGAGAGAAAGAGATGAAGCATTCCCTGTTCTCAAGCATACACATTCTATGGGGAAAGAAAACAAACATATATAAGTAGACACAGAGTATAGTTTTAAAAAATTACAAGATAGTTTGGCAAAATTAGTTACTAGCAGTTAAAGAGGTGGTACAGATTAAGAAAAGTTTCATGTTGGAAGTGATGCTCAAGTTGGTTTTATAGGAAGTAAGAGACTGGAAAAAATGGAGGTGAAGAGGGAGTGTATTTTAGGCATGAGGCATGACTAGTTCAATGAAAAGAGATTGGATGTGGGTGTAAGGAATAGAAAGGAGGAAAATTAGATTAGAATTTAGACTCCATGAATGGGAGTAATGGTTAATGAGACAGAAAACATAAGTGAAGGTCATATTAGGACTTTAAAATCCTTATATATTTGATCACAGGGACAACAAGGAATCATCAGGGATTAATTAAATTAAATAGGGAAGTGACATGGTCTTCACTGCATTCAAGGAAAATCATTTTGACCACTATGTGGAAGAAAGATTGAGATGGGAAGAGACTTGGGCAGGAAAATTAATTAGAAGTCCATTGCAATAGTC
>CM053580.1:344925721-344942920 GCA_028627135.1 Pseudochirops cupreus | reverse complement strand
CAAGGGTTAAAATAATTACACAACCATAGATTAAAAAATGAGAGGAAGATAAAATAATTAATGGGATAATAAAATGAAGTGAAAGTCTAAGAGATCATTTCATTTAACCACATGCCTTTACTTTCCAAATGACAGTATAAACAAAAAATTAATGTATGTACCTATATAATATATACATACACGGTACACAAAGATAGATCTACAGATAGATAAGTAGATAGAATGATCACTAGATAGATAGATGAATGGATTCTAAGCTCGTTTTTCGAAGACTTTCTGGAAGAAAGACATCTACATAAAGTGACTCATTCCATTATTATATTATTATGACTGACAATATATTCTTTTAGTCAGTCCAAATCTGTCCTTTACAACATCCTCTTTTTTTTTCATGAAAATTAAGAACTACTAAGCATTTCTTTCTTAAAAAAAAAATCACACACTCAAAGATACTGATAGCCTCTTCTGTAGACTAAAGGTCTCTATTTTTGTTAACTATGTATAACTAATTTCCAATCTGGCTGATCATTATTTTTTTTTCTTTTTACTGAATTTGCTCTAGTTTCTCTATACATTGGTAATGCAGAGTGTTAAAAATCAAACATGGTATTTACTCTCAAAATAGCATAAGTGAAATGGATTATAGTGGGGGAAAAATAATTCTTGGTCCTTAACAGTTAGTAAAATTGCTTTTCTTTGGTTCCATTACCAAACTGGTATTTTTCCTTATTACTCTTGAATTGTTGAGTTATTCACTTCATTTATGCTTATAATTTATGAGACACTTTTACAATGTCTCATTTGATCTACACGACAACACTGCAAGATGGATAAGGTGGATATTAAGTTCAATTCATTAAATAGAAACTAAAGCTCAGATAATTCTAATAATTTTCCAAAGTCGTACTGTTAAATATAAGCTAAGACTCAGATCCAAGTCTTCTCTTTTTCAGTTTAATCAAATTTACTTAGTAAGTATTGATTTATTTGTAGATTTGTCCCTAAATAAATGACTTTACCCTTATCCGCACTGGATTTCATTCTTTTCTTATATAGCCACATTGTCTAGAAAAATGCAATCCTTACTATCAAAAGGAGATAGATGGCAGCAACTTCAGGCTACTAAATCTGATTTAAACTCCAGAAGAGAATATTAAATATATACATTACAGAAAAATAGAGAAATTATATTAGCTGCTAGCTAGGATGGGTTCAATAAGAACAAGGCAATAGAAGGCATTCACTTGGTGAGAAAGAATAATTTTTTTTAACATGGTAAAACATGCAATTCCATTTACCTTCATTCTTCTTTTACATCATTCATTAGTCTATGGGAAAAATTAACAAATAAAAAGTAGTTATCAAGTATCTAGTAAGAGAGAAGATTCTACCTGAAACTAATGGCTGTTTTGCCAACATGCCTTCTCTTCCCCTCCCCACTCCACTTCTTTCTTGAAAATTGGGAAGGAAATACAAATGGTACTCATGATTGCCTTGACATTGGGAACTCTTGTCTTGAATGCTGACGCCAATTTAGGTTGGCAAGTAATTTGTTTAGGGTCATATAGCCAGTTTGTGTGAGAAGTGGAAGCTGAATCCAAGTCTTTCTTGTTTCATTTATGCTCACCAGTGTAATATTCCGACAAGAAGACAAACTAGTATTATCCTATTATTCTCCTTTTCACCTTTGTGTATGGATATATATACCCTTGGTATGTGGGAAGCTCACTTATGAGATTAAAGAACAGTGACATTTTTAGTGATGAGTTGTTTTGGTATTTGGTTTCTCACTGCTATGAAGAGAGATAAACTGCTATATATTATTATAACTGCATGTTTATTCTGCCCATACCATCTAAAAATTTATACTTCATTAATTTTAGATATCCTAATTATTTATCCACTATGCTCACTACTTTTAGAAGTGAGATTTCATGAAAGTGAGACAGAAGCAGTATGTGATAGCTTGTGTGTGTGTGTGTATGTGTGTGTGTATGTGTGTGTGTTTTCCTTGTTACCTGGATTGACCATCACCCTTATCTTTCTCATTTTTTATGGTAGTAAATCACCTCAACCACTGCCACCCCCACACACCAGTGAAGATAATTCAAGACACTACAACCAAGAGCCCCATTCAAACCAAACAAAAAAGAATTCAGCAAAACCAGATCTTTAATAAATTGATTTTCTTTAAATGTAAGAGGCCATTTAATAAGAGCAGAATCAAATGTAATTTGAGAGTGTTATTTCTTGCCAGTTGTTACTTGGGGAAAAAATTATTGATGCATAAGAAAATGAAACTAGTAAGCATAATATGGCACATTCGAACTAGTGCAATTTGATGGACCAGTAAAAGAAAGTTTAAATTGATAGATTTTTTTAAACTGAATTGAGCACTGACATCATCATTTACTCAAAAAAGGGATATACAAGTAGAACATCCTAGTTAATTGGAAAATAAAACACTAAATGTCTTTTTAAATTAGATGCACATATACACAGGCAAAAAATTTTACAATGATTCTTTCCTTTGCAAATTTTCCAAACAATTACAGCTAATTTGTGAAGTAACCCATGTTTCCTCCAGCTACCAGTAACTTCTACCTAAAATCGCTTTGTATCTATTTTATATATAACTATAAATGTACTATTGTCTTCCCAGATGAGACTATTAGTACCTTGAAGTCAGAGTATGTTTCTCCTTTTTTCTTTCTATCCACAGGTATAGGACATACACCTATAGTAAGTGCAGAATAGTAAGTGCCTATTCAATAGGGATTAATTGATTGATTCATCACTTGGCTATTGATCTTCAGTTTGTACTTCATTGTGTGAAATTAATTTAAGGATTTGTGGGTTGAAAATAAGGGTAAATGAAAAAAGAAATCTTGTGAGATTGAAGTAAAAAGACATTTAATGAATTTTTGCTTATTATTATATCCTTGTATAACAAACTTTTGAATACAGATGCCTAAAAAAGACAAAGGTAAGAAAGCTTTAGAGACATAGTAAGCATCTTTTTTTAGAATAACATTTAAAGAACCATCTTCTGCCCAGTGGAAAACTGCAGGAAATGACTAGCTCTCCCTGATACTCAACCCTTTTATTTTTTTTTCCACCCTTTTATTCTAAGATGAATTAAGGACCTTTCTGTTTTCCAGGAATGATAGCTTCCTTTTTGCCTTTTCTATTTTTAAGTAGCAGTTGGAGATGAAGTAAAATACAAACTAGAATCATCTAGAAATGTCCTGTTCAGCTGCTCTGCAGAAACATTTGAAATGCAGGGTAATGTGATGTTGTTTGTCCCATAACATTCTTAAGGACTACTTCAAATGCAAATGTCTTTATTACTTTGAATCACATTAAATTTCATAAATAGCATGCTGAATATAAACCCATAAAAACAATTTGCTAAGAAAATAAAATGATTTGGCATGATGGCACGCATCCATTAGATAATGCCTACACAAACAGCTTTATGAACATATTTCATTTTAGTTTGTGTTTAATGATTGCATTTTAGTGGTTGGCTTATGTGATCAGCTATTTCAGGGCAATGAAAAAAGAAAGTATTCAAAGCTGGAAACTTTATTCTTTTTATTAGAATTCTAAACATGATGGGGACAGGCAGATTTATAAAACAAGCAAAACATCAGGAACGGTCTGGTTTTCCTGCTTCAGTACATCCTCAGAGAATGAGCTTCCAAAATGGGCATCATTTTTTAAATTAAAAGTTTATTTGCTTGAAATTGGGTAAAGCGATTAGAAGCTAAATTGATTTGACAACATAACTATTTAAAGGGGGAAAGAGAGAGAAATTTACAATAGAAACTACTAATCCCAGAGAAGGAGAAATATCTAGATGGGGGAGTTTGTAGGGAGAATTACCAAAGTCTTGTTATGCAAATCAACATCACTTGAAATCAGTTGGAATATGGATTGTTTTATGCCCTGTACACACCCACTCATGATTTATTGTTAGTCACAAGTGAAAAATCCAGCATGAAGTTGGTTTTTCAGAAAGGTAATGCTCTCATTGAATCTTCTGGATTTTTCTAGAATATGATTAGAGACAATATTCTTCTAATATCAAAATCATTTTATCTATAAATCTGCTTATTTGGGGAAGCATCCTTAATGATTTCATACTAGGAGAAGAACCTGGACCAGGAACTCTCAAATGCTCAGCAAGTTTGAAAATTGCCTGCCTTTTCTGTTACTAACTACTTGAGACTTGGAGCACTCATTGTAACAAATGTGACATCCAAAAACACATTTCTGAGGGCCGTTGAGAGCAGAGTTTTATGAATTTTTAAAAGCTACATTTTTTTGGTTAAGATTAATTGATAGCTTTTGTTTTAACTAAATACAAGCCTGTGGTAATCATTCCCTTTTATAGGATAGTCATTAAGGAAGCATTTTAACTTAAAATTTATTCCACTATAAATTTTTCTAAGGCAGCAATTCTCAATTTTTTTGGCCTCAGGACCCCTCTCTACTCTTAAAATTTATGGATGATCTTAAAGAGCTTTTTTAATGTAGGTGGACAGATATATAGATATATAAAGCTATGTAATACACACATACATACACATGCACGTTATTATACATATTATATATGTGTGTGTGTGTGTGTATATATATATATATATACATATATATATATATTCCTTTTAAAATAAAAATTCGTAAAAAAAAAAACTCTATTTTCCAAAACAAATAAACAAAAATGAATGACATTATTTTACATACTTTTGTAATTTTTTTATGTCTGGCTTAAAAGAACACAGTTGGACTTATATTTACCTCTGCATTCACTCTGTTGTGATATGTTGTTTTGGTTGAAGTATGTAGAGAAAATTAGGCCATGCACAGATATGTAATTGGAAAAGGGAAGGTATTTTAATAGGCAAATAATCTTTTAGTATTATGGGAAAATATTTATTACAATCTTCTAATCATCCATAGACTATATATAAAGAACCAAATTTCTAGGGTATGGGAAGAAAATAAATATAATTGCAGTCTAATAACCCTTTTCTACAAAGAGCAAAGGAGACAGCTTTGAGGTTCCAATCTCCTACTTCCTTAAAGGAAAGAAGGAAAATCCCCTTTGTAGAATGTTAGTAAATATTCAAGATATACGTATATACACACACACACACACACACACACACACACACACACATACACAGACACATATATGCCTTCTTTCGAGCTGCTTTTAGACAAACTATATGAATACATACAAAACTGACATGGGAAATATACATGTTATCATATAAGGAGCACAAGACAGTCATTAGCTTGACTTCTTGTCCTGGTTCTGCCACTAACATGGTTAAGTAATTTATCCTATTTAAGTGTCCATTTCCTCACCTGTTTAATAAAGGACTTGCATTAATGAACCTAAAGGTTCTTTTTGGCAAAAATAAAACATATTTTATAGGAGAAAGTACTTTTCCCAATGATAGCCACTGCTGTGACATATGAATGACATGTATACAAATCAGATCTATGGAAGGATTCCAAAAACTTTACAAGAAAAAGTAGGAGATTCTTGTTCTTGTCCAGATTGGAGTACATTACCACTGAGGATCCCTCTACTTTCTGTTATTTTTGGATTTTGTGGATAAACTTCAAAAAAAGAAACAACTTTGCCCTATAAAGGTGGGGGCCAACGGAATCAATTATCCTTCCTGTGCTTAAAGTAACTGCAGGAGACAGCAATGCATGTATTAAGCTAGCAAATAACGAAAGGAATTAAACTAGGTAGTACAAATGCTGAATTTGTTGGAATGAATGCCAATGGACGAACAGATACTACGTAGGAAATATAATGGAATTGGATAAAGTCACTCAATCATGCATAATGAAGATGAGATGAATTGCTATTCAGCATAGAGTATGATTATTCCTGCATTGGGAAGTGGCTTTGAGAAAAAACTTGCCTTAACTAAGCCCTAGAGAGAGAATCTCTTAGGAATAGAAGGAAGAGTCTCTGTCTCCTCCACTTGCCTTGACCAGAGGATTGGTCTTGACTTTGAAAGATCAGCAGATATTTGACTTCCAGTAGATGTCCTAGCAATGTCCCTAGAATAACTGATGACATTTTCTGTTTCAGGACTGGGGCAATAAATAGTCAAACTATGGATAGTCAACTTCAAGGCTCCAAAAGGTACCCAGAAGTAAGCCACCACAGTGGATAAATGAAGGTCCCATGAAGGGAAGAAAAGGGCTCTCCTTTGAATATTAGCTACTACAGGTTTGAGTCCCTTTTCAGCTGGACTCTGTATGTAAACTTTGCCCCTAGAGTAGGAGAATGTTTTGTGTCAAATCTTATTATTTTACTTATTTACTTAGTAGTTATCTTATCATCTTATTAATTCATTCATTCATTTATTTATTCATACATACATAAGTATCTCTTTCTAAAAGCTAATGTAAGTCCCACTGGTAAAAAATTACTATCAAATGATAATCAATGAGGGTGCAAAATGATGAAAACTCATTACCTAGAAGCAGTAAACCGCCAACCCCAGTCTTACCTTTAAAACCCTGAGGGGAAAAATACATAGCTGCCTCATACAGATCCTTCACATCAGTATGAATAGGGAAGGACACTGTAGCCCTTATGGATGTGCTAAGGCCCCAACATTTATATCATTCTTTTTAAGAAGCTCTAGTTTTTCCATCTTTATTACTTTCAGGCCTGAAACATGAATATATCTCATTAAGCAGAAAAACAAAATCCTCACCTTATCTTGCTGCTCTTTTCTAAACTATATTCAATACTTCCCTTTTTTCAATTTCAAGTACTTGGAAACAGAAGCTTTTTTTTTATAGCTTACTATTTCCTTATTAATTCCCTGTAATCACTTTTCTGTCCTTAAACTCTAATGTAATTTTGACTCTAGAGTCACTGTTTACCTCTTTAAACTTAAAAAAAAAAGACTTTCAGTGGTAAAAATGGATTTTGCAAGTCTAATAAAAAAGCTTAATTCATGTAGTAATCCTTTTATAATATTTCTCACAAAATATCCTTCATTATCTATATGAATACTTCTAGTAACAGGGATTTTATGAATTCTTAAGGCAGTATATTCTTTTTTTTAAAATAAATTTATCTATTTTTATTTTTCAACATTCTTTTCCATAAGATTTTGAGTTTTAAATTTTCTCCCCTTCCCTCCTGTCTTCCCTCCCTAACATAGCATGCTGATATAGGCTCTATATAAACATTCATATTAAACATTTTCACTTTAGTCATGTTGTAAAGAAGAATTAGAACCAAAGGGAGGAACCATGAGAAAAAAGAAACAAAACAAAACAACCACAACAACAACAACAAAGAGAGAGAGCAAATGGTATGCTTCCATCTGCTTTTAGACTCAGATTTTTTCCCTAGATGTGGATAGTGTTTTCCATTATGAGTCTTTTGGAGTTGTCTTAGGTCTTTGCAGTGCTGAGAAGAGCTAAGTCTATCAAAGTCATTGCACAACATGGCTGTTACTGTATACAATCTTCTTCCAGTTCTGCTCCCTTCACTCATCCTCAGTTCATACAAGTCTTTCCAGGTTTTTCTGAAGTCTGACTGCTCATAGTATTCCATTACATTCATATACCACAACTTGTTCAATGTCCAATTCTTAGCCACCACAAAAAGAGGTGCTATAAATATTTTCGTACTTGTGGGCCCCTTTCCCTTTTTTTGTGATATCTTTGGGGTACAAGACTGGAAGTATTATTGCTGGATCAAAGGGTATGCACAGTTTTATAGCCCTTTGAACATAACTCCAAATTGCTCTACAGAATGATTAGATCAGTTCACAACTCTACCAGCAATACTTTAGTGTTCAATTTTCCAACATCTTCTCCAAAATTTGTCATTTGCCTGTTTTGTCATGTTAAAAGAAGGATATTCGACTTTGTGAAAATTTTAGTAGTTCATTTATTGACTTTCTAAAAACAAAAAACTGAAAGTAAATATCTTCAACCATTTTTACATCATTTTGTCAATGATTAAAAATAATCAGCAACGAACGCCTGCATGTGTACCTGAATGAATGAAAAATATTTTTTGTTTACTACCTACAAAAGCACTGTGGTAGCCCTGCAAAGAAAGAAAAGCAATGCAGTGGAACTCATTTTAATAATGGAAGGCAGTTTTCTATGGGGCTTTTAATCACAAGTAAGAAAGGCACAGGGTTACTTAGAGTATAGTGACAAAACAAGTGATAATGCATCTTATTAAGTGCTTTTTCACTGATATAATCATATTTGTTTAGGAGGCAGCATGTTGCATTGTGAGGAGAGTGTTGGATCTGATTTCAGGAAAACTGGAATCCAAATCTGGCCTTAGATACTTAACTAGTTTTGTGACCTTAGACAAGTCATTCAAATTTGGTTTGCCTTAATTTCCTCAGTTGTAAAATAAGGATAATAATAACACCTATTTCACAGGGTATTTGTGAGGATCAAATGAGATATTTGTAAACTGCTTAGAAAAGTGCCCAGCACATAATAGACTCTTTATAAATGCTTATTCCCCCTTTCCTATTTCTAATACTAAATCTGATATTTAATCAAGGATTTTAGTGGTAAGAACTTTCTTAGTCTTCAGTCTCTGTGATGACAGAAGAAATGGAGATCTAACAGTTTAGGAGCAGTTCATATCTCCAGAAAGTGTTGCTTCTGATGGTGCTGGCTCCCGAGACTGGGCTAAACATAGAATTGGTGGGTGGATAGGTAGACGTACTACTACCCTGGGATATTGGGTTTATCTATCTATTGTTGGCCCCTTGTCCATATAGGTTGTTCCCCTGGATGATGACTGTGGGATATACTGGAAACAGGGCCTATGATTTAGCATGAGAGATGGATAAGTGGGTTGTTCAGGGAGATATTGCTATTCCTAAGACTCTTTTGCAGAATTCTGTGCTGTCTCCATTGTGATCTTTAGGGAAGTGGTAATAATGCATCTTATTTAGTGTTAACATCCATAGACAACACCATAGCCATTTCTGAGGAAGAATCATTGGACCATTTCAAGGTCCCTGGTGACTAGACTTTTTTCTGGATCTTCAATAGTGTAGCTTTTTATAAAATTTTATAGTAAAATGGAAGATGGTAAAGGCCTGTGTTTGTGAACATTTTCATAGTGCCTGGTAAATGAAATCCTCAGAGCCCCTTAGAACATGTTCATCTATAGCTATTTTATGGTTTATTTACCATATGATAAAAACAAAAGAATAAAACAGAAAATCACTTATGATTGATTGCTGACCTATAATTGGGAGTACATAGAAAAGACTGCAATTTAGAGCAACTTTGGTATTTATTAAGGAAGATAAGTGAGCTTCCTGGTAAGAGGGGGACTTTGGACCCTCTGTCACCTGAGGTCACCATCAAGCCTAAAGTATATAGCCTTGATGATGGCTCTTTAGTAGAAGCAATGGCCTAATCCATCTGCTAAGCAGATTAGGCTAGTTTTTGTTTTTAATATATTGAGACATTCCTTAAGACTTGGTTTACTCAGTGGATAAGGGACTGTCACTGATGTCATTTCTGTTTTCCCTGAGTGCCAAGAAGCCAGGAGGAAACAGAGATAAAAATGTTTTGTTGGTGGATTATGGTGGGAGCTTTGCTCAGATGAATTAACTCAACATTTTCTCATTGACTATCCTTGTTGAATCTCTCTCTCTCTGTCTCTATCTCTCTGTCTCTCTCTCAGTTTCTCTCTCTCTGTCTCTGTCTCTCTCACTGTCTCTCTGTCTCTCTCTCTGTCCCTCTGTCTCTTTCTTTCTCTCTGTCTCTGTCTCTGTCTGTCTATCTGTCTGTCTGTCTCTCTCTCTCTCTCTCTCTCTCTCTCCCTTCTCTCTCTGTGTCTCTCTCACGAGGCAATCTTGGTTTACTGACTTGCCAAAGATCACACGGCCAGTACGTGTCAAGAATGTGAAGCTGGATTTGAGCTCAAGTCCTCCTGACTCCAGGGCTGGTGCTCTATCCACTGCTCCATTAGCTGCCCCAAAAATCCATCTCTTGTTATGCCTAAGTAAATTCTTTTTGTTAACTGTTGAATGACTTGCAAGTATCTCATTTTGTTTTAATATTAAACCTAAAAAACTGAACGTCTGGCCTGAATCTGACACAGTCCAAAATGGTTGCTGCTGTATGTTATATCATTGACATCTGGCCAATGCAGTCCTTTATAAACATTAGCAACACACTATACTGGGCTGATGAAATCCCCACATAGAAGAAACCGGATAGCTTGCTTCTAGATTATTAGGATGATATGCGATGTAAGAAACCTGCTCTCTGGCTCAGAGCATATTCAAAAATTGTTCCTAGTCTACTTACCACGTGAAGAAGAGCATTTTTATTTGTTCCTGAGCTGGAACTGAGAAGTTATTCAAGACATACAAACTGCCCAAGGCATTTTTTTGTTTCTTGTCTAATGACATTAGAGTGAGGAGAAAAGGACAGTGGTGAGCCTCTTTTGAAATGGAAGTGTCTTGACCTGGGCCACTGATATGTGTCCCTTGAATGTATGTTTTTGATTTTGCTTCTATCTTTGTTGTATTTATTCATTCTTGATTTTAATGGAAGACATATTGAACTAGATTATGACATTAAGAGCTTCAAAAATTCAGGAATGCAAGCCACTAAACATCAAGGAGCCAGAATTCAAACCACAGTTTCTGATGTGTTAGCACAGACCAGATAAGTGACTGGGAGATAGCCTGACAGTAGTAGATTGACTATACAACTATAATTGTATGTGTCAAAGTCCACAAGAGAGGGGAACTAATCCATAGTATATGAAGTTCACTTCACTTGGAAGTGAATTCTCAAGTGCAAATGCTTGTTGGAAACTAAAGTAAGTTTGTGCCTATTCCAATCGAAGGCTGAGTTGATACATCACTCATACTAATGTTGCAGGTGCCCTAGAACAAGGTTAGCTAAATCTCTCTATCCTGTCTCTAGGGGTAGCATAGAGAGGAGTTGGCGGCATCTTTCTCTAAAACTATCACCTTGAGCCACTGTTTACATGTGTTCTCCTCAATTTTGATTAACATGGATTAAGACTCTAGTGTCATTAAAGCAGTTAACATTAAATAACTTTTTAAAAAGGATAATTACTATATAAGTATAACAAGATAAGAATAATAAATATTTTTAATAATTTATTTTTTATTTTTTTTGCAGGGGGGAGGGCAGCACAATTGGGGTTAAGTGACTTGCCCAAGTTTACATGGCTAGTAAGCATTAAATATCTTAGGCCAGATTTGAACTCAGGTCCTCCTGACTCCAGGGCTAGTGTTCTATTCACTGCACCACCTAGCCACCCCAAGAACAATAAATATTTCTACCTATTACCTGGGGATATATATATGTATGTGTATATGTTTATGTATGTATATATTTATGTACATAAATACATATATGCATACATACATATACACATATGTATCTTCCTATAACTCCATGATCCCTGGTGATCATGTAATTAAAAGTAAAGCAGTTTATATAAAACAAAAGCATAATGAAAGTCACTTCTAATAGTGATGTAGTTAATGAAGTAGTCCTTATCCTATTGACTAAAGAGTCTTCAATATACCAATGAGCAAGGAGTGAGTACCACTCCTTGGGACACTGCTGGTAGACCAAAACTCTAACTTGGACTTTGACTCCCTAATTTTTGACATCTCATTCTTCCAACTTTTCAAACCTCATAAGGTCATGCCTAGTCCATTTTATCTCTAAACTCCTTTAACTAAGTCATGAATGAATAAACCTAGGAGAGACAAAAGTAATAGCAGAATCATGTGTTCATGGGCCCCACAACAGTTATTTGTGTGGGGAATCAGTATCTGAAGCAGAGGCCTGCAGCTACCTTGCTCAGCAACAGACAGGCCATGATGCATGGACTGCGAGATAGCTTTGAGTGAAAGAAGGCCCAAATCTCTCTCACCCAGAGGAAGTTCACAATAGCCCACCTTTTGACCATCAGAGAATGAAAAAGGGCCAAATTGCTCCAGCAAAATTACTTTCAATGAACTGCCAGCTTCAGCTTAGCAATCCATTAAAAAATTTCTATTCTCTACATGGTTAGTAAACTCGAAAATGTCGTAAACAAAAAGTATTGGCTTTGTCCGTGTTAATATGAGAATAAATTTAAAAGGATCCTTGAATTATAAATCAAAACTTGTATTAACATTAATTAGAAAATAGTCACTTCTAGGTCTAAATCTATATCTGAAATAAATGACATCTGGTATATTGCTGTATGGTTTGCAAAATTCATCTTTACTAATTCTCACAACAATCTTCTGAGTAGCTGTAGGTGATAATAATGCAAAGCTAGCTGGGTTGTTGTTGTTGGTTTTGTTTTGTTTTGTTTTGTTTTTTGGCTAGAACTAGTGGAGCTATTATGTTCTTCTAAAGCAAGGAGACAGATATTGACATCTTAGTGAAAATTCATTTTAAACAGTGCTTCTTAAATCAAAATGTAGGTTGTTAAAGGTATTTTATGCTTGCTTTCCTTGTATGATTTTGAGATCTCATAATTGAAAATATTTTCAGACCTATAAGAGTATATGAGTAATAGAAATGAAACAGGATAGAGATAAAATTTCTATGAGATTGCTCTATAATTTTTCACTTTACTGTTATTACCCCTCATGCTAAAGAATTTTAAACTTGAAGAAGTAAAAATTTTATTACTTACTCCTCTCCTCTATCCTTTTCTCTAAGGCACTAATAATGCCTTTCAAGGAGTATATTTTGTTTGTAACTATAGTTTGCTTCATAAATTGCTAACCTCAAATTTTCTTTCTTATCAGTGGTCAAATATCAACTGGCACATATTTATTAGAAAAAATAAAAGCTATGCAATTTTACTGATAGTACTGAAGCAATAACTGACCTGCTGTAGAAACTCTCTCCACCAACATAGATTGTAATCAGTTATGACTTTGTAGCTAAATCCTGGAAGTAGCTTGAGATGGTGAGAAATTTAAGTGACTTACCTTTGGTCACACTGCTAGTAAGTTAGAGGTAGATTATAAAACTCAGAACCATGTGATTCAAAATACTCTAGCCACCAGATCTTGCTTTTAGTTTAGTTAAATACAGTTTAGGCAAACAGTATTTGGGAGCTACAAGATGGAGTTTCAAATGGTTCCAAATAAGAATTTGAGTCTTTTAAATTTATTTACTAATCACACATCAAAATGAACATTTCAGGATATGAGTACATTTGTCCTTTAGATTTAAAGTCCGCATAGTTCTGATTTAATCAAATATAATGGGGAGGGGAGGAAAATGTCTTCTGCAACCATCATGTTATTTTATTTTTAATATCTTTCTCTACAGGCAGTCAAGAGAAAAATAGGATCATATAATCACATGGTATCATAGAATTAGGGGTGAAAAGGAGCCTATAGTACCTCCTCATTTTACAGATGAGAAGTTGAGGCCCAGTGAGGTGAAGTTAAGATGCATCAGCTGCCCACCATAGTCTGGTCACATAGCTGGGTGACCTTGGGAAAGTCACTTAACCATGTTTTCCTTGGTTTACTCATCAGTAAAATGAGCTGGAGAAGGAACTGACAAACCTGTCCAGTATTGTTGCCGATAAAACCCCAAATGGTGTCATGAAGTATATGGAAAGACTGAAAATGACTAAAAAACACTGCCACACATTGCAAAGCTCTGGGAATACAAAGAAAGGCAAAAATCATCACTATCCACAAGTAGGTCACAATCTAATTAAAGAGACACTGTGTAAACAATTGTGTACAAAAAAAGATGTTGACAAATTGATAAAGACAAACTAAAGAAAAACTCAGAAGCAAGACACCCTTATGAAGTGAGATAAAGAAAAACTTCCTGAAAGAGATTCAAATTTAGGTGAGACCTGAAGGAAGTCAGGAATGGCAGGAAATGGAGATGATGAGGAAGAGAATTACAGCCATGGAATTCCAGCCTGTGTGAAAAGACACAGAGTTAGGAGATTGAGTGTTATGTATAAGGATAGCAAGGAATTCCAGGCACTGAATTACAGAATATATGGAGGGGACCAAGATATAAGGAGACTGAAGAGATAAAAAGGGACCAGACTGTGAACATCCTAAAAACAAAAAGAGGATTCCATAGTTCATCTGGGAGATATTGGGGGCCACTATTGGATGGGGAGACAGAGTGGCAACATGATCAGATCTACACTTTAGAAAAATTATTTTGATGGATGAGAAGAAAATTGTCTGGGGTGGAGAGAGATGTAATTTGTCCAAGGTCTAATTTATAAAAATCTCTTATTATGCTCTTCTCTATTACAAAAGATTCTGAAGGGGCAGGGGTTGGGGGAGAAGGGGCAGACACAAGATGCCAGAGTTGAACTCATGTCCAATTACCTCAAATACCTCTAAGAATGACTCTAAACAAATTATAGAGCTACAGAACCCACTAAGTAACAGAATGAAATACATCCCCAGCTGATAGCCTGGCAAACTGAGGGTCTATCATACTGGGCTGGGAGTGGAACAGAGTCCCCATAGGCCATACCAGCACAGACCAGCAGCACAAAATGGCCAGAGCAGACCTCAGGGGTTCAAATCACTGGCAGCTGTAGTGGTTTCCATACTTCCCAACCCATAAATAACAAAAAATAAATAAAAGGCCACTGAGGAAACTCTGTTGGAGCTGGTTGAGAGAAGAGCGCAGTCTGGTCCCAGCTCCCAGGGTGTCACAGGTGGCAGCCCTGCAACTGCTTCTGTGGCAGCTACTTCCAGAGCTCCAGGCCCACAGATGATGGGAGGACCAAGTAACTGACCAGAGAGCAACTGCAGAAATCCCTGCCGGTGCCAAGGCAGGATTCTCTTGCTTTGCCCTGATCGGTCACAAAATTGGGTGGAGATCCTCGGGTGAGGAGCACTGCCCTGGCAGAACTTGTTGAGGCTGTGGAGAGGCAGTCCTCCTCACATTTCTGATGCAGGTACCTAGAAGAAGCTCTGACAAGAGCTGGTACAAAACGCCAACAATTAGGGACACAGCACTCTCCACTCTGGAAGCAGAATTCTACTGTGGCAAAAAGCTCAAAAGTCAAGTATTTGGCTGGCAAGACGAGCAAACAGAGGAAGAGAAATCAGACTATAGAATCTTTTTGTTTTGGTGACAAAGATGATCAAAACATAGAACAAGAAGAAGACAACAAAGTCAAAATACCCGCATCAAAAGCCTCCAAGAAAAATATGAATTGGTCACAGGCCATGGAGGAGTTCAAGAAGGATTTTGAAAATCAAGAGAAGCAGAAGAAAAATTGGGAAGAAAAATGAGAGTGTTGCAAGAAAATCATTAAAATGAATCAACAATTTGCTAAAGGAGGCCCAAAAATACTGAAAAAAATAACACTTTAAAAATAGAATAGATGGCAAAAGAGGTCCAAAACGCCAATGAGGAGAATGCCTTAAAAATCAGAATTGGCCAGATGGAAGAGGAAGCTCAAGAATTCACTGAAGAAAATAATTCCTTCAAAATTAGAATTGAGCAAATGGAAGCTAATGACTTTATGAGAAATCAAGATACTATAAAATAGATCCAAAAGTATAAAAAAAAATAGAAGGCAATGTGAAATATCTCATCGGAAAAACCACTGACCTGGAAAATAGATCCAGGAGAGATAATTTAAAAATTATTTGACTATCTGAAAGCCATGATTAAAAAAAGAGCCTAGAAATCATCCTTCAAGAAATTCTCACTTAAGCCCAATTGCCCTCCCTTCTCCTCTCCAAAAAGCGAAAGAAAGAAAGAAGGAAACAAATTATCAAGGAAAACTGCCCTGATATTCTAGAACCAGAAGGTAAAATAGAAATTGAAAGCATTCACTGATGGTCTCTTTAAAAAGATCCCCAAAAGAAAACTCCTAGGAATATTGTAGCCAAATTCCAGAATTCCCAGGTCAAGGAGAAAATACTATAAGTAGTCAGGAAGAAATAATTTGAGTGTTGTGGAAACACAATCAGGATAACACAAGATCTAGCAGCTTCTACATTAAGGGATTCAGGGACTTGGAATATTATATTCTGGAGGGGTTTGAATATGATATTCTGGAGGTCAAAGGAGTTAGGATTAAAAGAATTGCCTACCCTTGAAAACTGAGTATAATACTTTGGGGGAAATTATGGATATTCAATGAAATAGAAGACTTTCAAATATAAGAATCAAGAGATGCATAAAAAGGTAAACAAGAAAGATAAATCATAAGGAAATTATTAAAGTTGAACTGTTACATTCCTACATAGAAAGATGATATTTGTAACTCATGAAAACATTCTCAGTATGAGGATAGTTGAAGGGAATATATATATATATATATATGTATGTATGTATGTATGTATAGGTGGGGGTACGTGTGTATGTATTTATATGTGTGTATCTGTGTGTACGTGCATACATAGAGAGCACAGGGTGACTTGAATATGAAAGGACGATATCTAAAAAATAAAATTAAGAGAAGAGAGAGGAGTATATTGGGAGAGGGATAAAGGGAGAGATAGAATAGGGTAAATTATCCCACATAAAAGAGACAAGAGAAAGTTATTACAGTGGATGGAGGGGAAGAGAAGGGAGGTGAAAGGAAATGAGTCAACCTTACTCTCATTGGATTTGGCTTAAGGATGGAAGAATATACATACTCAACTGGGTATCTTACTTTACAGGCAAGTAGAGGGGAAGGGGATAAGAAGGGGGGAAGATAGAAAGGAAGGCAGATTAGGGGACAGGGTAGTCAGAAGCAAATGCTTTTGAAAAGGGATAAGGTCAAAGGAGAAAACAGAACAAATGAGTGATGAGATAGGATGGAGGGAATTATACTTAGTCTTTCTCAACATGACTACTATGGAAATGTTTTGCATAACTACACATATAAAACTTATATTGAATTGCTTGTCTTCCCCAGTGGGGGTGGGTGAGGAAGGAAGAAAAGAGAAATCTGGAACTCAAAGGGTTTTTTTTATTTTTTTAAATTTTATTTTAGTTTGCATCATTCATTTCCACAAGATTTTGAGTTGCATATTTTCTCCCCTTCTTTCCCCCACCCACCACCCCAAAACAGCCATCCCAGTGTGTCCCCCCTCCCCCAGTCTATTCTCTCCTATGTCACTTTTCAGTAGTGCAGTATGGATCTCCCAACCA
>CM053580.1:344890917-344925221 GCA_028627135.1 Pseudochirops cupreus | reverse complement strand
TTCATATCTTTGAATATTTATCATTGAGGAATGACTTTTTTTTTTGCTTTTGTTTTTAAATAATAGGAATAGTTGTTGTATTTTGGCAAAGGCTTTTTTCTGCATCTGTTGAGAAAATCATGATTTCTATTAGTTTTCCTATTGATATCATTAGTTATACTAACAATTTCCCTAATAGTATATTATTCTAGCAAACATTTAAAAAAATGAATATCAATACTACATAAATGAATTGGAAAACCAGGAAAAGAAGGAGTCCTACCAAATTCTTTTCATGACAAAATATAATGCTGATACTTTAACCAGGAAGAATGAGAACAGTGGAAGAAAATTACAGACCAATTTCCCTAATGAATATTGATGCCAGCATTTTAAATAAAATACTACCAAGGAGATTACAACAATATATATTGAGTATCAAACACTTTACCAGGTAGGATTTATATTAGGAATGCAGGGCTGGTTCAATATTAGGAAAAATATAAGCTTATCAATAACAAAAACAACCAAAAAATCATATGTTTATCTCAATAGATGCAGAAACAGCTTCTGACAAAATACCACACTCATTCCTTTTAATAACACTAGAAAGTATAAGAATAAATGGAACTTTCCTTAAAATGGCAAGTAGTATCTATCTAAAATTATCAGCAAGTATTATTTCAAGTGGGGAAAAACTATAAGCCTTCTCAATAAGATCAAAGGTGATCTGAAGATGCCCGTCATACCATCACCATTCAGTATGGTACTAGAAATGCTAGCAATAGCAAAAAGAGAAGGAAAAAAAACTAAACTGAAGGAATTAGACTAGTCCATAAGAAAAAAAAAGCTAGCACTCTTTACAGACGATTTGGAGATATACTTACAGAATCCTAGAGAATCAACTAAGGAAAAAAAAACTAGTGGAAACAATTAACAACATTAGCAGAACTGCAGGATATAAGATAAACCCATAGAAAATAGGAAAATCATCAGAAAGAGATAAGGAGAAATTCCATTTAAAATAACTACTGACTAAAGAAAATACCTAGAAGACCACCTGCCAAGACAAACCTAGGGACCATATGAACACAATTACAAAACACTTTTCACACAAATGAAGATCTAAATTGGAGAAATCGTAAGTATAATAAAAATGACAATTGTACCTGAGTTAATTTCCTTATTCACTTCCATATGAATCTAATTACCAAAAAATTACTTTATAGAGGTAGGAAAAATAACAAAATTCATCTGGAAAAACAAAAATTAAAAAATATCAAAGAAATCAGTGAGATATATAAATGCAAAGGAAGATTAACTAGCCCTGATGGATATGAAACTATTACACAGGGATAATCATGAAAAAAAAATCTGGTACTGTCTAAGAAATAAAATGATGGGTCAGTAAAATAAATTAGTACATACTACAGTGTAGTAAATGACCAGAGTAATCTAGTGCTTGATAATTCAAAAGATACAAACTTTGGGGATAAGAACTCATCACTTGACAAAAATTGCTTGGAAAACTGGAATGCAGTTTATCAAAAACTAAGTATAGATCACAATTTCACACTCTATATCTAGGTAAAATCAAAATTGGTACATAATTAGACATAAAAGGTGATAGTATAAGCAAAGTAAGGGACCATGGAAAACTTACCTGTAAGGTATATGGATAAAGGAAGAATTTATAACCAACCTAGGTGTAGAGAGGATAACAGGAAGTAAAATGGATAATTTTGATTGCATTAAATTTTAAAAGGTTTCTGCCCAAACAATAAATGTAGGCATGATTAGATAGAAAACAGGAAACTGGGCGGGGTAGGGGGGAAGAATTTACAGAAAATTTCCTTGGGAAAAAACAAAACAAAAAAAACCAAACTTCATTTCTCAAACATGTAAAAATGAGTGAAATTCAAAATAGTATGAGTCATCCCAAAATTGGTAAATAGTCAAAGCATAAGAGCAGGCTGATTTCAGAAGAAGAAATCAAATCTATAAATAGTCATATGATAAAATGCTCTAAATCACTGTTGATTATAGAAATGCAAATTAAAATAACTTTGAGGTACCACCTCACACCTATCAGATTGACTAATATGACAGAAATGGAAAATGATAAATACTGGAGGGCATGTGGGAAAATTGGTACCCAAGTACTGTTGGTGGAGTTATGAATCGGTCCATCCAATCCAACCATTCTGCAGAGCAATTTGGAACTATGCCAAAAAGTTATAAAGCTGTGTATACACTTCGATGAGAAAATACCACTACTAGGTTGATACCCCAGAGATAAAAGAAAACAAGAAAAGGACCCTATTTGTACAAAATTATTTAGAGTAGTTCCTTATGTGGTAGTAAAGAATTGGAATTTAAGGGGATGTCCATCAACTGTGGAATAGCTGAACAAGTTGTGTTATATGATTGTGATAGAATATTATTGTTATTTAAGAAGTGATGAGCAAGATGCCTTAAGAAAAACTTAGACTTATATGAACAGATACAAAGTGAAAAGAACCAGGAGGACTTTTAATACAGTAACAATGGTATTGTACAATGATCAATTATTGAATCAATTAGATATTCTGAGCAATACAATAATCAAAGATAATTGCAAAGAATTTATGATAAAAAATGTTATACACCTCAACAGAAAGAAGTGATGGAATCTGATTGCTAATTGAAGCATAATTTTTTTCACTTCCCTTCTTTTTCTTCTTGTTTTTTTTCCCCTTGTTTTCTTTTGTTTATGACACATGGATAATATGGAAATGTGGTTTGCATGATTTTACACTATAAATTATATCACATTTCTTGCCTTCTCAAGGATTAGGGGGGACTAAGAGAGAGGGAGAGAATAAAGAACTCATTTTTTGTGTGTTAAAAATAAATAATTAATTAAATGAAATTAAATGGCAGACAGGAAAGAGCGAGGTGATCTGGAAAAGCTTCCTATATAAAATCATGTATAAGCTGAGTAGCTGAGTTTTAAAGAATGCACCCTTGTATTCTCTCATTGAAATTATTCAGAACATATAAATATAAATGTGTGTGTGTGTGTGTGTGTGTATATATGTATATATATATATATATATATATATATATACATATATATATATATATACACATAGATACACACTTTAAATAATATTTTTGGAAATTCAGTTTACTTTTTCTTGCCAGAAGGTATCATGAAAGAAAGGAGAAGAGCTGAAACTATTTTTGGCTACATGAATAGAAAAAAAAAAGATCAAATTTCAGGTTAGTAATGAACAGAGGACAAAAGCTATAGAGTTTTGTTTTTTTTTTAGAGCACAAGTCAATCATCCAGACACAAAGTAGATATTTGGGTTTCTCTAGTAGGCATACAAGGAATGGCCCATTTTGAAATGCTATTTAAAACCTGTAAGGAAGTTTTGAACAAAAGAAGCTATTCTAAACTGGCATAAAGGAAGACCAAGATCATAAAGAACTGGAGCCAACATTACTGCAGGAACTGAATTAGCATCGTATTCAAAAGAAATCTTGTCCTGAAGGATCATAATGCCTGGGCTTAACTCAGTTACAAAAATAGTTGAAAATTCCCCATTCTTGTCATTTGAATTATACTTATTCATTATTCTGAAGTGGGCATGGGTCAACTGGAAGTTTTTCAAATGGTGAAGGTCCAAGATAGGGACAAGTATACAGAAAAATCCCATTTTACCCTTTTGCTGGAAAGTTGGCTAATGGGAATATGGAATGGTAGAAGTGGAGGTTCAGATAGATACAATTTCAACCAAAAGAGGAGTCAGAAAAAGAAAATTTACACAATTCATACACACACACTCAAATTATATGGGTTGCCATCTTTCATTCTTGAAGAGGAACAAAATTACATCACTGTTTTGGAGATCCAGGTACAGCAAGTCAGACTGTAGCTGATCAGATGAACACCAGATCAGAAGACCGTAACACAGTCCAGGAACAAATATTCCTTATGGACATTTGGAGTAGAGATGTCTCTAAATTTTTGCATCTTATGTTTCTTTTGAGCTACTGCTCAAGAGAGAGAGAGAGAGAGAGGGAGAGAGAGGGATTGACTACAACCTGAGGTATATAGTCAATGGCTTCAGCATTGATTGGTAACATTCTGTTGAGAATGCTATAACAGTGTTCTACCCACTTCTTCAGGGTCATGTCCTTACCACTGAGTGGTGTGCCTTTATCAGTACTGAGTAGTTGACCCTCAGGTCTTTGGCCCACAAATATCCTTCAGGAAGTCATACAAGTACTTTGAGTTGTTAAAATCAGCATAAAATTGATTTTTACCTGCCTTTTTACTGAGCCAAGAATTCTGCATCTCTATTTCACTTTGCACTTCATTTTTGATGAACTGAAACACTACTTTCTTAGATATAGATGAACTGTCCTGGTGATAAACCCTGTGAAGTTCTCATTTTTTTTGTTTAGAGGCTTCTGAATTTCCCTATCATTTTTGTCAAACCAACCTTGATATTTGCAGGTGTTCTGGCCCAGAGGAGTAAATGTGATGCTGACAACCAAATCATTGCAATCTACCCATTCATTTTCTCCCCCACTGTTGCCAACCACATGTTGGCTCATCTTTCCTTCCAAGTTAGCAACAAATTGTTCACCCAGGGAGACTCTAATATATTGACATTAAGTTTTCTGGTATTCATCATGCCTTTGGTATTCCACTTTTGTTGGATGCAAATGTTTAGCTAAATCTATAATCAGTCTGGCATTCTGTGCCACCTCTTACCTTTGCTACTCTCATATGCTGTCTGTTTCTTCTTCTTACAATGACATAGTTATTGTTTGCCAATATTTGCTGCAATGGTGCATCAACAAAGTTTTGTAGCATTTAGGTAAACAGAAAACAGTGTTGGTGATGAGAAGGTCATGAAATCCACAAGTTTTCATTAATAAGGGACTGTAGTTGTTGCTAACTCCATTCTTCTCGAGGACTCAAAGCTGTGTCTGATAGTCTATGCCTTCTCTGGCATTATAGTCACCCAAAAGTACAAACTTTTCCTCTTTCAGCACACTGATGATAAGGGTCTCCAGGTCTTCATGAATTTTTTCTTTGACCTCATCAGGGCTCATCATGGTAGGAGCGTAAATACTAACGATGATGGCATGACACTTTCCTACAAGTGCCGATTGCAATGCCATGAAACTATTACTTACTTCTTTTGTAAGGCACATAAGCTTGTTGACGAGACAAGTTGATTGGGAAACTTATGCCAGCTTCACAGCACTCCCCATCACTTTGGCCACTCTAGGAAAAAGTGTTTCCATTTCTGACTTCATTAAACTGACCATCATTTCCCAGCCTTTTCCACTCAGGGCTGTTGTTTAGATCCAATACCTGCTGAGTTCTCACACAAGAAGAACTGTTCATTTTTTAGGTCTACTGGATTTTGTATTGTCCATAAGAGTGTGCCCTTTCCATATACTAATGATAAGTAGAATCATCTTCATAAAAACTTTTGTACTGTGTGTATGTGTGGGTTTTAACAACAGGGTGGGATCCCTGCCTGCCACAGTAAGCAGGAAAAGGGATTGGGAGAAGCAGATAATTTCACCTTTTTTTTGTCCCTTCCTCATACCAGGAAGTGAGCAGTGCTGTCTTTAAATATGGCTGCTCAGATACCCAGGGGCTTGCCACTTCTGCTTAATGAGAAGACGACCCTGTGATCTGAGCCACTTCTGTACAGGGTTGTGACTACAACTCCATGTGTATATGCATTTGCTGCTTCATCACTTGCTTACTGACCCAGGACTTTGAGATAGGCAAAAAACAAAACCAAAAAATGATAAAAATGATATGGTTGATGTCTTTTGACTCATGCATAAATTGTATTTAAATGAGTCAGAGTTTTTCCAGGTAGTCAGCCTCACTCTCTTTTCCAGAGTCATTGAAGTCCAGGGGAAAGAAAAAAATCAAGATGACTGATGATGGCTAGGGATGAAATGGATGACCTTGGCATTATCAATGTCTAACCAAGCTATGTCTAACATAACATCAGCTTCAACCCCCTTCATGGTTATTGGAGCTAGTAGTTCTCATCTGTCCATTCCACTGGGGGAAGTCTTCATATACTTGGTTAGATACCTCTCTAACTCACTGACCTGTTTGAGACCTGTGTGTTACCCTCAATCTGGATGAGCCTTTCTGCTGAAACAGTTAACAGGGATATGTCCACTGCACATGTTACAGTTTTTTGAAGCCATGGGTGAGAGGTGAATCAGATGGACACCAAGCATGGAAAATAGCCCCACAAAGGGTCTGGTAACCCTCACACCAGAGGTACTAGTCTTACTTAAAAACCCCTAGACCCCATATATATTAAATATACACACTATCTATACATACACGTGTACATACATATGCACATATATGCATATACTCATATCTATATGTATGTATGTATGTATAGTGGAGAAAGAAAGCAAAGACCTATTGATTTTTGGGGGGGAGGGAGGAAGGCAAGGCAGTTGGGATTAAGTGACTTGCCCAAGGTCACATAGCTAGTAAGTATCAAGTGTCTGAGGCCACATTTGAACTCAGGTCCTCCTGACTCCAGGGCTGGTGCTCTATTCACTGTACCACCTAGCTCTCCCCGCTCCCTCCCCCACCAACCTAAAGATGCTTTCGAGAGTGAGAATGAGGTATTTGTAAAAATGTACTCCAATTAAGTTTATATGAAGCCTATTGGTCACTGATATTTTAATTTTTTGCTAATTATTACTAAGTACTTAAAGCTTTCTCATGTGTGTCAACTCTTAACAAATACATTTCACATGCCTATTTTTTAAGGTAAAATATGATAATTAACTATTCAAGACTATTTACTTTGGGAGGAAGTCAAAGACTTGTATCTGGAATTCACTTATTTACATTGTAGCCTTGGGAAAGTAATTTCAAATTTTAGAGTCTAGGTGGCTTTACCTCTAAATGAGAAGCCTGGAGGAGATCATTTCTAAGTTCATTTCCAGCTCTAATTCCATAGATTCTCTAGCCGAGAGAAACCTGACCACACATGAGGAATGTTGTTGACTCAAAATGAGCCAACAGGAGCATTTATATAATAAAGGGTAGAAGGATGTGAAAGACTCCAGTTTCTAGTTGACTGGACACTGCCATCAATTCCAGTATCAGTTTCGGTTGCTTTCCAACAAAGACATAGAATACCTATTTATAGTTTACAGTTTGTACATATGTAATTATTTGTATATGATCTCCACCTTCAGAATGTGAACAAAGAGTATGTTTTACCTTTCTTTATATCCTCATTGCTTAGCAGTGTTCAATATATAATAACTATCAAATAAATGCTTATTGACTTGATTTTGAATACTGATCTTCTGGGATCCAGAAAACAAGCTGCGGGAATTTCTGGGTGTTTTCACTGAGGTGAGCATGTCTGTGTGCTCCTTACAGTACACTGGCTCTTGGAAGGGTGGCCAAGACAGTAAAGGTGTATAAACTCCTTTTGTTGGGAGTCAGGATATGGTACTTAGTATATTTGACCTTCCTTAGACAAGTTTGGTTACCACTTTGATATCTACCCACTTTAACACTGTAAATCACAGCAGGTGTTTGAGAGTCCTGGGTATAACTTTTTTTTTAAATTTCTTTTGTTTCTATTTCTTTCCCGCTCTATAGAATATGTAACCCAATCTGTAATAACCTCTTGAACTTCAGTCACCAAACAGAATAAATCACACCTCCTACTTTCTTTGCTAACCAAAACATTTCAAAGATCAATTTTAATTAAGACACATTTAAGAGCAACAGAGTTCAACCAGACCCTCCGAGCCTCTGGATTTTATGGTATCATGAATTGCACCCTATGAGTTTCTGCTTACAAAATGGCACCAAATAAATACAATGCCAAGAAGGATGGTGAAATTGAACTCTTTGGGCCAACATCTTGGCAGGGGACCATTACCCATAGGAGTCTCATTAATTCCCTGGCACAAAAACTGGGTAAACAACATGTGGTTTAACAAATCTATTTAGCCCCCGGGGGACACAGACTTTAGCACATGGAGAACAATATGGAACACTAGTTTTTGCTTCATTTCCTGAATGGTCATGGCTTGATTATGGAAATGAGAAAACAGGTAATATTACTAATGTTTACAGAGTCTATGACCTCATGCTGACTGCTATGTTACTACCACCAAAGCCTTCTCTTCAGGAAAAAAAAAGGGGGGGGGTAGGTGACGAAAATAATGCACATCACATAGCAACAGAGTTTTGCTGCTAATTTTCTATCTATATAGAGAACACTTCTATAGTGTTCCCTCTCTCTCTCTTTTATATTCAGTCCATGAAACACTTCTTTTAGGAAAATTGGCTGAGTCTATTATAGCAGTGAGAATGAAATTTTCCAATGAAATTCTATTGAATAATCTAAACTGCACAATCATATGATGACAAATAAATAATTTATTAATATGTAGAGGGAACAGTCTTCATGTGGGGTTCCACAAAGTACAACTTTAAAAGGATGAAAATAACTTGGGCAATCCTGAAAAATAATTATTTTATCTTTCCTAATGGAAAGAGTTCAGGACTTGGCAGAAGACCCGAGTAAAAGGCTGACCTCTATATCATGTATTAATTTTGCCTTTGAAGGGAAAGTCACCTAAGCTGTGTGAATCTTAAGGTTTTATTAAGTAAAGATAGTATTACTTACATTATCTGCCTCATAGTTTTAAGTGCCAATAACAAGTATACCATATACATACATATGTATATATATGTGTGTAGGTATGTGTGTCATACAAATATACACACATATATAGTATTACTGGTGCTACAATCTATCTATCTATCTATCTATCTATCTATCTATCTATCTATCTATCTATCTATGTGTATAATAATATTGCTCCATAGTATTGCTGACAATACTATCTCTCTTTATTAATATAACCACATATATGTGAATATACACACGCATATATTATACACGTATATAATTATTATAATAGCAACAGCAGTGCTTAGATACTATGCTAAATCCTTTAACTTGTCAATGTATTCGTTCCTTTCTGCTTGGTAGATTACAACCTACACCTATGCCTCCTCAACCTATACCATTCTTGCCTATGTTCTTCCATAAGTCTTCCTCATAACACCTACCCCATTTGCTAAAAACCTCTTCCTAGATCTTTCCTAGATATTTTGTGGACATCAGTTTAACTCTCCGATTGTCTATTAGTTCTCATTTGCTCTCATTTCATGACTAATCTTAATCCTTTTCTAGTAATTCCTGACAATATTGATGTTTCTTGTACCATATCCACTGAAAAAGTCATTACTGATATTATATAGCAGCCTCCTTATATCTGCCATGCATAATTTACTTCCCTAAGTGTTATCTTCAGTTTTCTTTTTTGTAAGACTTTTGCATGTCATAATTCCTGGTACTAAACCATCCCATGTAGAATATTGGTACTTAAAAGCATTTATTAACCATTGACGATTTGTAAAGTCATATACTAAGCTTTGGAAATATAAATAAAAGATTAAACAAATATTTTTGTAAAGAAGCTCACTTTCTAAATAGGAGGAAGATGGTCGTTGCACTTTGTTGGCAGAAAGCAGCTCACTATCACTAAAAGTATAGTTCCAAATGCAAATGGACTTACTCTCCTATTTATTTCTGAGAAGAATTTATGTTTCATCTCATTCATGCAATATCAGAAATTGCTGTATGTACTTTTTATATGGGGTGGGTACTGAAAATGACCAACAGGTCCTAGTCTTTAGATCATGGCAAATATGTTTTGATATCAATCCACAGAGAAGATGGTGAATTAGATTCCAGAAATATTTTATAGAGGGTTCCTGTTCCTTCCCATTTGAGAGCCTTCACAGGTATCTTTTAGTTTGCATTGGCCTAATGCATGAAACAAAGATTTGTAATTTTCTGCTGAGCTGGAATTAAATTTGCATACAAAAAGCTATATGGACAGTTTCTCTGTTTACCCTGGAGACTTTAAAATGAAGAGGAAAAATAATGTGGGCTTCTGGGTATAAATAATGTGGGCTTCTGGGTATAATGATAGCAGTAGCAAAAGCAATCCCCTGCCACCCATTCCAAGTTTTTCATTTTATAAATGAGTAAACTGAGGATCAGGGAGATTTAATGACTTACGCTAGTCAAGATTAAAATCCATGACTTTTGATTGCAAACTCCAAACTCTGCTACATTATGCTCTTTGTTTATTTCTTTGCTTTGTAGAAAGTCTCTTGTTTCATTGTTTGAAATGAATTTTGTTGCACAAACTACAACTATAGTCCACTTACTATCACCATCATGAAATCTGCAAAGTGAGAGGACCAAGTATTCTAGGAATTGTTTTCTCAGCCATTGGGTGCATAGTAACATTATTTTTGTCTTCTACTCTAGTTACTTCTCAAAGGAGACCATACAAACCATCCTATAATTTAGCTGCAATTTCTTTCTGTCCCCTTCTTTACACAAAGAACATTGATATGGATGTAATTTATTTTCTTCATAAGCAGATTTATTCATTGGTAAACACAGTTGTCAAATTTAGTACCAATAGGTCAATTACTGTTTGGACAACAACTAAAGAATCCTATCCCCACTTTTATGACATTCTACCATCCTTACTATGGAAATGGAAGACGATCACCTCACAGGGCATAGGGTCATTTAATATTTCATCTGTTTTATGAGCTTTATAGTTAAAAGTATGACAGTTTTGTAAAATCATGGTGATATTGCATATCCACATATCTGGGAATGAATGTAATCTCTAGGGTCACCAGTTATATAGTACATGTGTACCTTCACAAAATACAGATAATTTTCAGATAAAGAACTGTGCCACATGGACTGTGCAGAGACTCTATAGTACAAGTCTTGAGGGAGTCACTAAGAATTACACTACTTATCTGTTTCCAAGTTATCAAATGCTATACAATAATATTGTGGAATGGGATTAAATATTCTAAAACCATACTGGTTGCACTAATGCATTGTTGATGGAATTGTGACCTAAGCCAACCATTCTGGAGAACAATTTGAAACTATGTCCAAAGGGCTATAAATCTGTTCACACCCTTTGACCCAACAATACAACTACTAGGAGTATATGGCAAAGACATCAGAGAAAAGGGAAAATGACCTACTTGTATAAGAATATTTATAATAGTTCTTTTTGTAGTGGTAAAAAATTGTAAATCAAGAGGATGTCCATCAACTGGGGAATGATTGAATAATCTGTAGTATATGATTCTTATGTAACATTATTTTGGTATAAGAAATGATGAGCAAGGTAATTTTAGAACAACCTGAGGAGACTCATTTGAATTTATGCAAAGTGAAGTGAAGAGAACCAGGAGAACACTCCACATAGTAAAAGTTATATTGTAAAGATATTATCCTATTAAAGACTTAGCTACTATATATGTAAATCCCAGTAGTTTTGCTGAGAAGAGTAAATATTTAAGTGGAGAAAATATAATGTTAGATCAGAGCACTTCTAAATTTAATGGGAAGTTTTCCTTAACCATCAAATAACATAATTGGCTGTTGATCATCAACTAAAGGTAACTTGATAGGGCACACGGGACTTAGAGTAATTGGCTAATGGAGCATCGACTTTGGCTTTTTAAAATGCAAGCTAGCACCACACTATGAGAAGTCACTTTTTTCAGTTACTACATATACATATAGATAGATAGATAGATAGATAGATAGATAGATAGATAGATATAGATACACACACACACATATATATATATACATACATAGATATATATAGATATATATTATATATATAATAGATATAGATATATATAGATATATAGATATAGATATACACACACACACATTAAACATAATTTCACATTAGTCATGTTGTAAAGAAAAATTATAACCAATGGGAGAAACAAAGACAAAGAATGAAAGAGAGAGAGAGAGAGAAAGAGAGAGAGAGAGAGAGCAAATAGTATGCTTTGCTCTGCATTTGGGCTCCATAGTTCTTTTTCTGGATGTGGATAAAATTTGGCATCATAAGCCATTTGGAGTTGTCTTAGAACCTTGCATTGCAAAGCAGAGATAAGTCTATCAAAGTTAGTCATCACGCAATGTTGCTGTTACTGTGCACACTGTTCTCCTGGTTCTGTTCACTTCACTCAGCATCAGTTCATATAAGTCTCCAGATTTTATGAAGTCTGCCTGCTCATCTTTTCTTATGGAACAATATTATTCCATTACATTCATATACCATAACTTGTTCAGTCATTCCCCAAATTAATAAGCATTCCCTCATTTTCTAATTCTTGGCCACCACAAAAAGAGTTGCTATAAATATTTTTGAACACCTGGGTCCTTTTCCTGTTTTTATGATCTCTTTGAGATATAGAGCTAGAATGGTATTGCTGAGTCAAAGGTTATGTGTAGTTTTATTAGCATTTATTCATAGTTCCAAATTGCTCTCCAGAATGATTGGATCAATTCACAGTTCCACCAACAATTCATTAATGTTCTAAATTCCCTATATTGAGAAGTCACTTCTAAAGAGCTGGATATGGAAGACAGATTCAGATTAGGAGGAAGAGCTCAACTACTGAGGACTCAAACTTCACCTGTTTCCATTACAGTAGTGATAAAATGCTTAGCTCTTAACTGCTAATATGCCTAGTTCACTTGATATTTGTTGCAAACAATGAAATTGAAGACTCTGCAGCGTTTTTGGACTTGCAAGTACTTGGATTCCTCTAATATACAAGATTATCTCTGCAACATGTAGATGAATGCTTTTATAGAGAAACAAAACCATGAGTATAAATTTATAGCACCTCATATAGAAGAGAGGGTAAATATTGCCTTTTTTGACTTCTTACTAGTTAGGTGTACAGCATTCCTTGAAAATTCAACTCAGAAACTCAAGAAATCTGCTAATTAGACCCCTATAATAATAATAATAATAGTAACACATGCATATGTATTTATGTATATGTGTTATGTGTATACATATGGGGTATCTATGATACACATAAATACATGCTAAATGTATAGACATACATACATATGTATACACACATACACTCATATATATCCATAGACAGCTTAATGGAACAGTAGACACTTTGCTATAAAGTGCTGAACCTAGAGTCAGGAAGATTCATCTCTGTGAGTTCAAACCTGGCCTCAGACACTTAGTAGTGTCTGGGTGACCCTGTACAAATCACTCAACCCTGTTTGCCTCAGTTCCTCACTGTAAAATGAGTTGGGGAAGGACATGGCAAACTACTCCTGTATCTTTGCCAAGGAAACCCTTGGGTCACAAAGAATTGGACACAACTGAAACAATAAATATTTATCTCTGTCTCTATCTCTACATATCTATATACATTTAGACCTCCAGAGCTCAGCACTTCACAAAAAAGATCAGGTCTCTTCATAATTACACATGATCATAACTTCTGTTTTTATTTTTGTTTTATATTGGTCACTATTTTGTTTTAAGGCATTGATGACATCTATTAAAACTTAAGTATCTAAGAGTCAATAGAAGTGTAAAACATACTCATCCATTAACATTATTGTTAATGGATTATCTATTTGGTACTGCATCTACAGGAGTTGTTCAATGGTTTTATGTGAAATTATATACTTTTAAAACCATTCTCTGCATCATCAAGGGCTTAAAAAAAAGCAAGGGTGAATTAATAAAGCAACCAAGAAGACTGTGTAGGTATGAGGAAGACATATATGTAGTCCTCATCTTTTGGGAAGGACTTGTAGCTTCATTTATAGCAAAGTGCTAAATGATAGTTTAATGAAGAACAGTAAAGTTCTTTTTATTATCTACATTTAAAAAATTTCTTTTTTTGAATTGCTTTTTCCTCCTTTTGAATTATTAGAGTAGTAAAAAAAAATAAAAAAGGATAAAATTAAACTTGCTATTACCTTTCCTCTCCCTCTTCCCCCCACTCCCAGTAATGGGAAATAAGTTCTCAGATTCATTTCAGTAATTCATGAAAGTAGAGGTTTGAAATATTTTATTCATGGCCTAAAAAATTAGATAGACTAGAGCTAGTTACATAAAAGTGACCAGATATTCAAAGGAGCAGACAAGACTAGTCTTCGGGAGAATCCAAGGAAAATGGTATTCTAAAAGGGTACCTCCTATAAACCTCCTTTTCAAAGTACAAAGCATATAATCTGGTCTCATGACTTGTCAATAACCTCCCTTCTTGCAACTCATCTCTTTTCTTCTCATCCTATGAGCTATTTTCAGACAAAACTTAGGCTGAAACAAATTTCTTACGTCCTTCCACACTCCTAAGAGGAGACAACTCAGTTACTTTAGCTGAAAGTGCCTAGTAGTTAATTTTTACTTAGAAAACATTCTGTTTTAGAATTGACCCCACATTTGAACTTGGTAGTACTTTATTTCCTAAAATCTTTCTAAGTTAAATGCAATGAACTAGGGAAATATATTATCTTAGATTTTATATTTGCACTCATTTTAAAAATGAATGCACTGGAAGAGACAGGAATAAGAAAATATCCACACTTACCCTATATGGATATATAGACAGACTCACAGGCAGATAGACAGATAAACAAGGGATACTCCCTAGAACAATGATAGTGATTTTACCTCAAAAAAAAAATTGGGAAAATGTGTATAGTCCTTAATGAATGGCATTCTCTCATTCTTAGTTTTAGGCCACAGGAAACTGATAAGAATGGTATAACAGATTAAAAAGACAATGAAAAGTCACTATCAATTCTATCAGCAGAGCAGACACTGTGTATGACTTCATTAGGTGATGAAATGTGAGAAAGTGACACATAATTTCAGTCTAACCTGAGTTGAATTATTCTAGCAAATGAAGACATCATTTTCTCGATGCCTACCTTCTAACACCAGATGATATATTAGCAAAACCAATCTGCTCGTTCTTTATTATGAATTTGTCAACTGCTTGTCAGTTACTCCTTAGCTCTGGAGTTCTAGAAACTTCTAAGTCATGTGACCAACAAAATGTAGGGCTAGGCATTTTCCCTGTCCTCACAACCTCTCAGACCTCTCCCAAATTGGTATGATAACCAAGATGTAAAGCATTTTCATCTGTCTCTATGGCCTAAGACATGAAGAATCTTAACAAAATAAAAATCAGATAAACAACCAGGAGAACTAATCCCAAATCCTTAAAGTCTCCCCCACTGTATCACCTGGATTGAACAGGGCTAAGCATGCTTACATTTTGCCTGGCAATAGAACTCCAATCTATACCACCACTTGCTTTCAGGGTAATGGAAAAATCAAAAGATAGATGCTTGCTCAGGTGGAGAAAGCAACATGGCAGTATGTTCTTTTGCAAGAGCGTTCAAATCAGAGAACTGAGAACTTGAGTAAACAGGGGCCAAGACATATAGTTAGTGTGGGGGCGGGGGGGAAGGATGGGTGGGTGTGGGTGTGTGACCACTTGCCAATCTCTAAAAGCAAGAACCTAGTATCTAGTTGTGGCAAGTTCTGTCTTCCTAGAAAATATTTAGGGCAAACAATGAGACCAGTAAGAAATGACCCAGTGTGAGAGGAAGCTCTGGTGATTGTGAATTGTAGCCTCCAAAGAAACTGTCATCAAAGGGGAAGGAATCAAAAAGTGAGCAACAGAGGGCTATGTGAAATTACAGACATCTCAGGAGGAAGAAAACTTGAAAACCTTAAGTCTAAGGAAATAAGTCTACAGAGAGAATATCAATAACAGAAAAGAATATGGCCTTAGGTTCAGCTAAAAAGGTTCACGTATTTATGAATAAATATTGTAAGAAAAAAAATATAAGAAATCAATATGTTTTGGAGCAGAGGAGCCAGTGGATTCCCAAATGAGCATGTAACTACCAAAGTATTTTTCTAAATGGTTTATAAGAGAAATATGAAGTGTGGAAGCAGGATTTATGATCTGCACAGCAGAAATAATTGGAAGAAGAGAAAAACTTGAATCCATAGTTGCAAATATTTCCAAAGAAATATAAGAAAATTATTGATCAGGACTGCAAATACACAGAGACAAAGAAAAATCTGGAAGAAGAGAAGTAAAATACAGTTACACTAAAAGAAAACATGATCTCCCTACAGTAAAACATTAATCTCCAAGAGAGAATACATAGAGACAATGCAAGGGTTAAGACTTCTAAATCTTAAAGAAAATGAAAAATAAGACATGACAACAAAACAAACAAAAATCCTGAACAATGAATATCAGAAGTAATACACAAACCTTGCACAGAATTTCAGAAAACAAAAAACGATGTGCCAAAAGAAAAATAACTGGCATGAAAACAAGGATGTCAATTGAACATACTTTCCTGGATTAACTGCTCAAAAAGCAATCTAGTAACCCTAGTTATCTCCTTTCCCCTAACCTCGTTGAAGATAACTGTCTTAAATCTTCCAAATGAAATATTGTTCTGTATTTCGTCCAATAATGCGCAGTCACCATTTGCTGCCAGTTGAAGGTAAATGTTGTGGCCTTGGTGCATGACAGCAACAAGAGAGAGAATGAGAACAATGCACTGCAGATGAATGCTCTGCACCAAAGCAGCTTGATCCTCTGGTCTGAAGAACTGGTAACCGAATTCTATAAGTATATTTATAGGTAGTTGAAAACTCTGTAGAAGGAATTGATGCAGTTGAAGACTGAGCAGGCTCAAAGTCTCATTTATCAATATGAAATACAGAAGAAAAGTATGGCCTTCTTTTGCAAAGAATTTCCCCCTGCTGTGCTATGACTTGGTTTTTGAACTGTGGAAAGGGACATGTTAAATATTCTAAGACTTAGGAGGAAAAAAGAAAAAAACAAACATGTCACAAATGGAACTTTCCCCGCTTTGTCTCAAAACAGTCAGATAAACATGGCTACATCAAGTGTGGCTTATGTTAGCTAAACCAAGGTCAGCTTATTCCAGGATCATTTTATGTTACATACTTTTCTGATTCAACAACGTTCTCGGTAAGCAGATTGTTGCTTTGTTACAAATAACTTTTTTTTTCAATACTAGAGAGTAATGTATGAAATCATAAAGAAACAAGTTTCATGTGTACTGACTATGAACAGCTACAGCATGGTAAATTGAGCCTAGATTTTAGTCTAAAGCCCTAGATTAAAATGTATTGAGTAATGGGCTGATCTTTTGTGTATGTGTTTGTTATTTCTTAAAAAAAAAATTACATAGCTTTTGAGATGGGCCTTTGAAAGATAGGTAGGTTTTCAGTAGGATGACACTAATATGCTACATGAAGAGGGAGAAACGACACTTGAATAAAGAGAAGAGAAGTTAGACTAGACTGAGTATGTACAAAGCATATAAATCCTGAGAGCCTTGAAGCTATGATTCTTGAGTTATCCCAAAGAAACGAGGACAATAAAGGCTTGCAGAAAAAATCAAATATCATATAACCAAAAAAGTGGTGAACAAAATATCAGTAACAAACATACCATATTCCTACTTTCTCTTGTCTCCACAATCTATGTGAGGGAAGCCCTAATAAAGGTAATTGGGGAAAACAAATCAGACTTTTCAAATGAAACTATACCAGACCAGTTTTATAGTTACGTAAGTGACTAAAATGTGGAGAGAAGAGAAGATCCTGCTGTGTTATTTTTGTTTGAATAAAAAAATTATGCCCACTTGAGTAAAATGCCACTTTAAATGCTCTCCAACAAAGTATTTCTCCTGTGTATTCAGATCATGTAAGATTCCTTGAAATGACAGCAGAAATGAACATATCAGGCTAGTTAAGTGGCACAGTAGATGTAGCACCAGCCCTGAAGTCAGAAAGACCTGAGTTCAAATCAGTATTCAGACATTTACTAGCTGTGTGACCCTGAGCAAGTTGCTTAAGTCTGATTGTGTCCAAAGAAAAATGAAATGAATATATTAAAAAATACTTTGGTTAATAATTTAAAGTCATAAAACAGTTTTATTCTAACTGACGGTATTTGCAACCTTCCTGTAAGGCCCAAATGAAAGAAAAGCCCATAGAGATTGTCAAGTTCTCTTATTTTTGGAGGAACACTGCACATTGTCAAGCTCTGTAGAACTTTCTAATTGAGTTGCATAAACAGAAGCTACATGGTGCAGTAGATAGAACACTGGCCTGGAATCGGGAAGATCAGAGTTCAAATATGACCTATCTGTGTTTCCCTGGTCAAGTCACTTTACCCTTATTTGCCTCAGTTCCTCATCTGTAAAATAAAGAAACACTGGAGAAGGAAATGGCAAACAATTCCAGTATCTTTGCAAAAATGTAGAACCAGAAACGACTGAACAAGAACAAAAACAAACAAGGTTTTGGCTTAATAATCTGGAGAGGAAAAATTCAGTGTATACACAATGCTTATGGTTTAGACTGCCTTACAATTGCATGAGCAGTCTGTAAGCTGCTCTGTTGGTAATGGTAGCTACAAATAGCTTCTCCACCTTCATTAATAATAGTAATAATAATGCCTGGCATTGATAGAGCTTTAGAATTTGCAAACCATGTATATGAATCACTTTATTTGGTTATCTCTACAATATCACTGCAAAAAAGTCTAAAAGAAGGAAAGTGATTTGCCAGGAAATAGTTGTCTGAATTCTCATCTGAACCTTGATCCTCCTAACTTCAAATCTCACATTCTTTTTACAGTACCGGGAAGTAAATGTATGAAGCCCTAAAAAAATGGACAACATATCTACTGACTAATAAAAAGTTGCAACATAGGAAACTGAGTCTGATTTCTAGTCTAGTGCTTTAAATATAAACATACTGTGCAATGGGTTGATCATTTTGTTGCATATGTATTATTTTTTTATTTTATCATTTTTTATTTTATATTACTAGTGAACAATAAATTTTCTTCCTGTATGCCTTTATAGTTTCCTCTTGTCTAAGATATCCCCACTTTTCCCGTGAGCATATTAGAGATAATTTTTCTTACTGAGAAAAGAAAAGCATTCTGTGTAATTCTTATAAGACAAAGGAATAATTTTACTTTGCTCTAAATTTAGGTATTACTCGTCAAGATGAAATGTGGAGGAAAGCTTTTTTTTTTTTTATCAACTCCTGTACTCACTACTTATTACTTCAAGGATATCCTATAACCTTAGATAATTTCATTGGTAATGATTTTAAATGGATACTCTCTAGAAATAGAGAAGTTTTAGATGTTTTATTGAAGCACAGAGCTACTTCCTCCTAAATTATTTCCCTGAAATACTGGGCCTTGGAAAACCTAAATAACTGAATTCTCCAATGAATTTCAGTTTTTTGTTCTGCTATGTTTGGTGTGTCAGTCCAGTAAATCTGATAACTGAGTGTATGTATTGAAGTATTCGGTGTTATTAGTTCAAAGATCTTGTGGCTATCAGGACAGGAGAAGATATCAGGGAAGGGAAGGGCAAACTCAAACAGTTTATAATTAGGTGGAATTATAGTTACTTTCCAGTCAACTATGCTTGGCAATCTCCAAGTCCCTCACTTTTCGGAGCAATCATTTAATTTCTAGAGAACTAAACTCAATGCTTCCCCACAGAGGGTTATGATTTTGATTATGGTCCAAGAATTGATTGATACAAATGATTTTTTTAAATATTAAAATTCATGATACTTATAAGATTTTACTTTTGTTATTATTTTATTTTATACTGCTAGTAAACAAGAACTTTCCCTCCAGTATTCCTTTATAGTTTCCTCTTGTGTAAGTCATCCCCACTTTTCCCATGAGTATATTAGAGATAATCTTTCTTGCTGAGAAAAGAAAAGCATTCTGTATAATTCTTATAAGACACAGGAATAATTTTTCTTTGCTCTAAATTTAGGTATTATTAGTCAAGATGAAATGTGGAAGAAAATTTTTGGCAATCCTTTTTTAACAGGAGAGAACAGGAGAAGATATGAAAGAAGGGAAGGGCAAGCTCAAACAGTTTACAATTAAGTGGAATTATGCTTATTTTCTAGTCAACTGCCCTTGGGAATCTCCAAGTCCCTCACTCTTCAGAAAAAATCTATAGGTAGCTAAATGGGAGTATGCTTTCATTTCAGATAGATAAACCAAAGCACATTTCCTGCTATGACAAATGAAAATTCCACTACTTCTTTAGAAAGAAGATACCAATGAGCTTTGAGCAGGGAAATGCTGAATCAAAGGGGTGATGCACAGCAAGGATGTTTAAAATCACATGTGAATAGCAACTTGGTTAGTAGAAAATGGGCATGAACCATCCTGTGTTTTCAAAGCTAAGGCACACACTACAAGGAAATGTTTAATGGAAGATCAAAAGAAAGTAGTCAGGCAACCAAGATCAAATGGAAGATTGAGGAATAATCCCATTTGATTTGTTTTTTTTTTTCTCCTGTACCTCAATGTTATTTTACAATGACTTTGGTAGTATTATTTACTAATCTAGCTGGGAAAATCTTTAATATCACAAACTAGAGAATGAAAAGAAAAAAAAAACTCTTAAAGTGCTTCTTTTGGTATGTGTCTTATCGTTTTATAATTGCCACTCTGATTATTTGTGTACATGTCATCTTCCTAAATTGGTTGTAAACTCATGGAGGACAAGAACCATCTTACTTATCTTTCCATCTCCTTCAGGATTTATCTACAATGCTTTAACATAATAATAGTTATATAAATATTGTTTAAATGGGAAAAGGAAGAGTTTGTTTCAAATCTCATAGCAGCTAGACTAAGTTATACTAAGGTGGAGATCTTCCAGGCTCCTTCCTCACCTCTTCTATCCCCCATCCTCAGTCCAGTCTTAGGTATCAGAGGAAATTATGCCCTCTTTTGTTTCTTTCCTGTTTTCTCCAGCTTCCAGCAGCAAAACAAGCAGGTTTGATGACTATGAAGACAACAGTTGCCACAGAGGCAAGTAGCAAGCCAATTATGTACAAAGAATGGTACTGGTACCAGTAAGGCAGCAGGTCTAAGGTGCTTAGCGTCTTTGTGACAAATCACAAACTCAATCTAGAAGACAGCTTGGTCTAGGGGTTTCATGGGTTGGTCGTGGTGAATTCTTGATAATCTCACAGCATTCTCTTCATATGAGGGGTTGTTAATGACTGTCTTCAAAGCATTAAGCATATCTGCAGTTGTAATTTTATGAAAGTCCACTGCAACAGCTGCTCCCTAAGTCTTCATGTGAGTGATGTTATCAGACTGATCTGCAAACATTGGCACACCTATCATGGGAATTCCATGATAGATAGCTTCATAGATCCCATTGGTTCTCCCATGAGTGATAAAAGCCTTGGTTTTGGGGTGACCAAGAAGATCATTCTGGGGAATCCAGTCATAGGTTCTGGTATTTGGACTTAATGTGTCTGACTTTTTTCCTTTGTATCACCATAGAACCTTTTGTGGAATCTGGGCAAGAGCTGAAGCAATCAGGTTACTCTTTTCCTCAGTTAGGTTTTGAACAATTGAGCCAAGAGAAACTACCACAATACCATGTTCCCCAGTGCTCTGGACAAATTTTTCCATTTCCTCAGGATGAGGCTTGGCAGGCTTACAGTAGAGTCCTCCAACAAACTCAAAATTTGTCAAGAATGGCCGAGGAAATTCTAAATCCCAGTACGTTCAAATCAACCTTAATTTTGCTTTTCCCATAGTTTCACATAATATAGTGGGTTTTCCTGGAGCAGAGGCTGGCTTCCCATTGATAAATTCAGGGTTTCATAAAAATTCTGAGGTCTAACCTTAGCTTGAGACCCCAAAATAGCAGCATACCAGGTCCTGCTGAATGAGTTTGACTCAAGTCTTCTCTCAGCCAAAGAAAAGCAAAGTTAATAAAGGTTTGCCATAATGGGTAGACTCTTAAGGATCCTCAATATCTGTGAAGCTTATACTGGAAAAGCTGGCCAGAATAATCTGACACAGACTGAGTCTGTGCTAGATAATTCTCTAGGTTTTTTTGCATATGTATTATTTTTTTAAAATTAAATAAAAAAAGAGAGGATAGCTTTTGACATCGGCCTTTGAAAGACATTTCAGTGGGATGATACTAAGAATATAGAAATGGCAATATGCTATATGCAGAAGAATAAATTAAATTTAGAATTGAATAGGAGAAAAATAATGTATTAGATTGCCTTTGGAAAATTGCATTGTTTTTTAAATACTTCCAGATTTTCTTTAACAAAAAAATCCCATGTTTTTCACACCAATATTTATTTTTCCCAAGAAGCTATGTGACTGTGAATATTACAATCTGCAAATTATTAAGCTGAGGGACAAAAGACCAGGGAAAGACATATGGTTGGCACCCGTAAGTTGTAGCATATTATAAGCTAGAAATTGCTTAGCAGAAATGGCATAAAAATATAATCATCTCCCATGGATTGAATTACCATCTCTATGCTCAAATATACCTAAACTGCCTGTAAATCTCTGGTGACCTCCAATCTTGTTTCTCCATCATCAAGTCTTTCAGATATTTCAAACTGGATGTACCACCTCACATCTACCAGATTGGCAAACATGATAGAAAAGGGAAATGGAAAATGCTGGAAGGGATGTGGGAAAATTATGATACTTATGCAATGTTGGTGGAATTGTGAACTGATCCCACCATTCTGGAGAGCAATTTGAAATGATGCCCAACTACTATAAACCAATATATACCCTTTGACCCCCAAATTCCACTACTAGGTCTGTATCCCTAAGAGGAAAAAAAAAGAAAAAAATAATATATGTACAAAACTATTTGTAGCACTTCTTTTTGAGGTACAAAAGAATTGGAAATTGAGGGTATGCCCAACAATTGGGGAATGGCTGAACAAGTTGTGGTATATGACTATGATGGAATACTATTGTGCTCTAAGAAATGGCGAGGGGGGACAGAACCAAAATGGTAGAGTAAAAGCAGTAATTTGCTTAAACTCCCATACCAACCACCCTCTAATACCTGTAAAATATGACTCTAAACGAATTTTAGAGCTACAGAACCCTCAAAGTGACAGAGAGAAACAAATCTCCCACTGAAGGCAGCCTGGCAGGCTGACAGGAAGGATCTGTTTCTCCAAGTTGGGAGCTGAGCACAGTCCCAGGTGAGCCACATGGTCCTGGCTTGGGGCAGCCCAGACCAGCTACACAGACTGGCCAGAGCAGACTTCAGGGGTGACAATCACCAGCAGCTATAGTGGTTTCCAGACTTCTCAATCCAAAAATGCCAAAGAGAAAGTAAAAGGTCAGTAGGGATCTCTGTTGGAACCAGGGTGAAGGAACTGGGGTGAGACAAGGCAGAGTTGCTGCAGCTGCTGCCCTGTGGTTGCCTCCAGAGCTCCTGGCCTACAGATCGTAGGGGGACCAAGTGACCACTCAGAGGGTAATTGCTCTTGTTCTGACCTGCTTGGATCTGTGTTCCAGTCTTAGGCAGTGGTCCTGGGGTGAGAAATGTCAGTGTGCCAGAACTTCTGGTGGCTGGAGAGAGGGTGTACTGCTCATAGCTCTGGCAACTGCCAAAACTGCAGCAGTTTGGGACAAAGCTCTCTCCACTCTGCAAGCAAAGTTCTACTATGGCAAAGAACTCAAAAGTCAAGTAATTAGCTGGCAAGATGAGCAAACAGAGCAAGAGCACTCAGACCACAGAATCCTTTTTGGGGGACAAAAAGAATCAAAACATGGAACCAGAAGAAGACAATAAAGTCAAAATTCCTGCATCAAAAGCTTCCAAGAAAAACATGAACTGGTTACAGGCCATGGAGTAGCTCAAGAAGGATTTTGAAAATCAAGTAAGAGAAGTGGAGGGAAAATTGGGAAGAGAAATGAGAATGATGCAAGAAAATTATGAAAAGTGTGTCAATACCCTGCTAAAGGAGACCCTCAAAAATACTGAAGAAAATATCACCTTAAAAAAATAGACTAACTCAAATGGCAAAAGAGGCCCAAAAGCCAGTGAGGAAAAGAATGCCTTAAAAAGCAGAATTGCCCAGATGGAAAAGAAATTTCAAAAACTCACTGGAGAGAATAATTCCTTCAAAATTAGATTGGAACAAATGGAAGCAAATGACTTTAAGAGAAATCAAGATACTACAAAACAGATACTAAATGAAAAAAATAGAAGGCAATGTGAAGTATCTCATTGCAAAAACCACTAACCTGGAAAATAGCTCCAGGAGAGATAATTTAAAAATTGTTGGACTACCTAAAAACCATGATTAAAAAGAAAAGAGCCTAGACATCATCCTTCAAGAAATTCTCAAGGAAAATTGCCCTGATATTCAAGAACCAGAGGGCAAAATAGAAATTGAAAGAATTAACCAATTGCCTCTTGAAAAAGATCGCAAAAAGTAGACTCCTAAGAATATCATAGCCAAATTCCAGAGTTCCCAGGTCGAGCAGAAAATATTACAAGCTGTCAGGAAGAAACAATTTAAGTATTGTGGAAACACAATCAGGATAGCACAAGAAATAGCAGCTTCTACCCTAAGGGATCAGAAGGCCTGGAATGTGATATTTCAGAGGTCAAATGAGCTAGGATTAAAAGCAAGAATCACCTACCCAGCAAAACTGAGTATAATACTACAGGGGAAAATATGGTCATTCAATGAAATATAGGACTTTCAAGCATTCTTAATGAAAAAACCAGAGCTGAACAGAAAATTTGACTTTCAAATACAAGAAGCAAGAGAAGCGTGAGAAGGTAAACAGGAAAAAGAAATCATAAGGAACTTTTAAAAGTTGAAATATCTACATTCTCACATGGAGAAATGATAATTGTAACTCATGAGACTTTACTCAGTATTAGGATAGTTGAAGGGAATATATATGTGTATATATGTATACATACATATATGTATGTATAGGAGGGTGTATGTGTGTATAAATACGTATGTTAATGTATGTATATGTGTGTACGTGTATACATAGAAGGCACAGGATCAGTTGAACAGGAAGGTGTGATGTTTAAAAAACAAAATTAAGAGATGAGAGAGGAATACAATGGGAGAAGGAGAAAGGGAGAGATAGAATAGGGTAAATTATCTCATATAAAAGAGGGAAGAGAAAACTGTTACAATGGAGTGGAAGAGCAGGAAGAGAAAAGAGAATGGGTCAACCTTACTCTCATTGAATTTGGCTTAAGAAAGGAATAACATACACACTCAATTGGGTATCATACCCTATAGGAAAGTAGGGGGAAAGGGATAAGAAGGGAGATGATAGAAGAAAGGGCATAATGGGGGAGAGGGTAGTTAAAAGCAAACACTTTTGAAAAGGAACAGGGTCAAAGTAGAAAATAGAATAAGTGGGGTGTGGGATAGGATGGAGGGAAATATAGTTAGTCTTTCACTATATAACTACTGCAGAAATGTTTTGCATAACTATACACGTGCAACCTTTATTGAATTGCTTGTCTTCTGGGAAGGTATGGGGGGGGAGAGGGAAGAAGGCAACGAATCTGGAAATCAAAGTTTTAAAAAAAATGTTAAAAAAATTGTTTTTTCCATGCAACTGGGAAATAAGATATATAGGCACTGGGGTATAGAAATCCATCTTGCTCAGCTAGAAAGTTAGAGGGAGGATGGGAGAGGATATAAGAGAAAGCATATTGGGGGAAAGGGTATTCAATATGCTTTCTGTCTGGGGGGTGGAGGGTAGGGGAAAGAAGAGGAGAAAATCTGTAGCTCAGTCTGCGGAAATGAATGTTGAAAACTAAAAATAAATAAAAGATTAATTAAAAAAATAAAATCTTAAAAAAAAAGGAAAAAAGAAACGACAAACAGGATGCTTTTGGAAAAAAACTTATAAAGTCTTACATGAACTGATGCAAAGTGAAGTGAGTAGAACCAGAAGAACATTTTACACAGTAATGATGTGGTTAGTGTTAGGGTTGCTCGAGACCCCAAAATACCAACATGCTGAGTCCTGCTGAAAGAATTCGACTCAAGTCTTCTCTCAGCCAATGAAATGCAAAGTTTATTGAAAGTTCATTAAAAGTTCACCCTATGGGGTAGACCCTTAAGGGGCCTAGCTATCTGTGATTGGGCAAGCAGGACAGAGTAAGTCTATGCTAGGTCATGCTATGGGGCCCTCTCACCACATGGAGGGAAGATGGGATCCTATATACAGAAAAGATTGTGGGAGGAAGGTGGGAAATTGTTGGAGGCTATCTGGAGCTGACAGACAATGGTGGGCCAGGTCAGTTCAAAGGTGGAACAGGAGGATCAAGGGTGAGAAATCACCAGAACAAAGGAGGGCCAAAGACTTGGGCAGACACAACTTAAGGCCCATGGCCTTAGGCAAATGCCTTATGTGGGAAGATTCAAGGAGAACTCAAGGAGGTTCCTAGAGCTTGTCAAGGAGAGCTCGAGGGGGCTCCCAGAGCCTGCACCTCATCAGTAATTACAGTATTGTATGATGATCAGCTGTGAGCAACTTAGCTATTCTCAGCAATATAATGAGAAGACAATTCTGAAAGAATTTATGATGAAAAATACTCTCTACCTCCAGAGAAAGAACTGATGCAGTCTGAATGCAGGTAAAAACATACTTAAAAAAAACTCTTAATTTTTCTTTTTTTATCTTTATTTCCTTTCACAGCATGACTAATATAGAGATATGTTTTGTGTAACTGCATATGTATAGCCCAAATCAAATTACTTGCCTTCTCATTGAAGGGCAGGGGAAGGAGAGAATTTGAAACTCAAAAATAATGAATGGAAAAATTTGAAATATAGATAGATAGATAGATAGATAGAAAAAAAAAACAATGGAGATATATCAAAAGCTTTCCCAATACCAGAGTAAAGAAAAGAAAAAAAAGCAATAATAATAATAATAATAAATGGTGGAGATTTTCTCCAGTTTCAAATGGGATATCTGCCCTTCCTACTTCACCAGGCAGTTGTGAGGATTAAATGAGAAAATATATGTGAACTTATTTTGTGAACTTCAAAGTATTTATCTAATACAAGATATATTTAAGATTTGAAAAATAGAATTTAACATGATGAAAAAAGAGTGAGAAAAACTCATGGGCAGACCTTTTGTAAGACTGATAAAAGAAATTAGGAGCAGAAGATCTTCAAAAGTTTGATAGAATTCCTTGTAATAAATTTGTGGAAATGTATGTCTAACCAGAGAACTTGCCCACCTGTGCCCCTCCTTTTGTTTATGGACAGTATTTTGCCTGTGGCATATACATAAGGAGGCTGAGAATGCCTGCTTCTGGTGAGGTGCAGGCTCTGGGAGCCCCTTTGAGTTCTCTTTAAATCTTTGAGGTACAGGCTCTGGGTTCCCCTTGGGCCTCCTTGAATCTTCCCACTGAAGCCATTTGCCTGAGGCCATAGTCCTTTCATTGTGGCTCCACCCAAGTCTTTAGCTAGCCCTCTTATCCAGCAATTTCCCACCCCTGATCCTCCTGTTCCACCCTTGAACTGGCCTAGCCCACCATTGTCTGTGGTCTCCAGGTCACTCATCACTGTAGCTGACCTCATCAGACTCCTGAAGACCCTCCCCAAACTCCTCCTCTAGACCACCCCTAGATTCCTCCCACAACCTTTCTGTATGAGACCCCATCTTCCCTCCATGTGGTGTGAGAGCACCATAAAATGATATAGCACACACTTATTCTGCCCTTCTTGCCCAATGCAAGCCTTACAGACACCTAGGCTTCTTAAGAGTCAACCCAATATGGCGAACTTTCAACAAACTTTGCTTTTCTTTGTCTGAGAGAAGACTTGAGTCAAATTCTTTTGGCAAGACCAGGCATGTTAGTATTTTGGGGTCTTGAGCAACCCTAACCCTCTTTATGGCTAACCACATCACTTCCAGGCATGTGAAAGGAAAGACACTCCCTCCTCACTCTGAAAATGTGCAGTCTATGGCTCTTTTCTTATCTGTTTACTATGGGAGAAAGGGAAGGCTTTTTGACTGATTGCTAAGCTGCCAATGAGTGTATGTAAAAATTAGTGTATTTCCATGGGAGCTACTTAAACTCTAATCTTCCCGGATTGAACTGGAGTTAGAAGAACAAATTCTGTGAGCTTTTGGGTGAGGGAGGAGCCTTGATGCTCCCACCTGAAATGCATAGGAACTCATTACCTTATAGGACATGTGCCAGGTGGTGTGTCTTCTTTTGTTTGTATCTTCTTTCCTGTGAGACCTTGAAATTCTCTATATTCAATGAAAGAAGACAAATAAGAGAGGACTCCAATCCAAACACATAAATTTCCACCATAACGGATGGACATAATTCAGACTAGGCTAGTCCAGAGACAGGGCTGCAAATTTTAACACTGTAAGATCAGTATTGTTCTGAGGACATGTCTCCAGTGTAGTCCAGAGTGTTATATTAAGGGTATTCATGTAAATGCTGAGAAAATCATTGCTATGATTTCCTTTTACAACCTTCCCTGGTGTTTAAATCCTGCCCTCAGCACAATAATCAGTTCCTATAATTGGTAAATCAAGGAACAAACACAAACCTAAAGGGATGCATATTGCCCTGAAGGCTAGAGGGTTTATAAATTTCAAAAACTCTTTTGTTTCCACTAATCAAGCTGCACTTTCCATTTCTGGAGGGGGGTGGGCTAGGAATGTTTTGGTTTTGTTTATCTCTGATCACCCCATGACATTTTTTCTCAGCACTAAGTCTTTGGAGGCTTTTGCATAGACATTTAATGTCAGTTATATGTGCTTGAAAGCAAAATGTATTTCAATTAAAAGCATTGTAATTTAGATCTGTTATTCATTCCAGGAGAATTTTTCCCACCTCACTATTGGTTCATTATGTACTTTTAATGCAAATGGAATTAATTTTCCTCTTATCAATCTATTTAATTTTTTTTAGCTTTATAGCATTAGCTATTAAACAAGATAGAACACATTTTGGGACTAGACATACCTAATGTTCACAGAATAATCCCTCCCAAAAAACATAATTCAGTATTTATTTTTGCAAACAAAGAGTTTATAATTTTTGCCATTCCTTGAAGATCAGTTTCTCTCAAAATCTTAGGATGCAAATGAATTCATGAACAGTACTTAAACAGTAACATTTTCAATTTGCTCCCAGCTGGACAAGGAAATAGTATCAACAGCTGCTCTTTCCTTGGCTCCAGGCCCACACAGACCTGAATTTCAAGAGATAGACACAATAGCTAAGGGCAATGAATTGAAGATACACACTTTTGAATCTGAACAGAGGGGAGAAAAGTTTGGGTTTTTTGTTTTTTGATTTTTAGCTATTAATTCAAAGTTTTTGTGTTCTTACTGGTTGAAGTGAAAAGAACAGTTGTTTGCTAAAGGATCATAAGACAGCTAGAGGAAATTGATCATGGAGGACAAACAGAGACTTAATAGAAAATAATGGAAGAAAGAATTTTGAATATCTGAATTATAAACTAGATTCACCTTCCATTAAAGATCCAAAGGAAACACATAAAGAAGAGAGAGTTTTTGCAGAATTTTGCCAAGCATTTCCTCTGGATATATTGCAATTTTAGATGCAGTAAGAAATATCTCAAATAATAAACTTCAGAACTTATTTTAGATCTTTAAATGTATATATACATATCTATAACATGTGCATTTATATTTATCAGTACATAATGGCATAATATGATAACAATGTGGATACGAAGGTGCCCTAAGGGTTAATATTAAGGGTTGCTTTTTCGGTACCCCATGAGGCCCCCTCCTGAGCCAGAGGGTATCCTAAAGTCTTTTCCCCTTATCTTGGAAACTTCCCCCTTACCCAGCATCACAAAATTCCCTCTCTCCCTCATCCTGGGTCGTGAATTTTCCATTGTCTCACTTATTCTGTCCTTATAAAAACAAGCCCCTGTCCCTCTGTAAATTGCTAGTCCTTCTTCCACAGCCAGCCCACTGCTTTTGTGTCAGTAAAGCCCCCATGGGTTAGGAAAAATAATCTAAATGGATTCTTTCACAACTCAACCAGCTTTCCCTAACAAGCACCTCAAAAATACAGTACAATATAGCACTGAATAAAACAACATGATATATATAGATAGATATATATGTATGTGTGTGTATCTGTACGCATATTTATTACATATATATATATATATATACATACACACATATGTGTATCATAATACACATTATGTATCAAAATACAATATATGCTGCCTCAGGTATCTCCCTAAGATTTGTATGTTTAGTCATATACTCATTAAGTTGCTTCTGGAGCCTTTCCCCCAAGATGGCAGCGAAAGTGAAGAAAGAAGCCGTTGTCCCCCACCCCCCCAAGACAGAAGCCAAGTCCAAGAAGGTGGTGCTGAACGGTGTCCATAGCCACAAAAAGAAGAAGATCAGAATATCCCCCACCTTCTGGCTACCCAAGACACTGAGACTTCAAAGGCAGCCCAAATACCCTCGGAAAAGTGCCCCTCAGAGAAACAAGCTTGATCACTAAGCCATCATTAAGTTTCTCTTGACCACCGAGTCTGCTAAGAAGAAGATTGAGGATAACAACACCCTAGTCTTCATTGTGGACGTCAAGTCCAACAAGCATCAGATCAAGCAGTCCGTAAAGAGGCTGTATGACATTGATGAAGCCAAGGTCAACACACTGATCCAGCCTGATGGAGAGAAGAAGGCCTATGTCCGTCTTGCTACAGACTATGATGCATTAGATGTTGCCAACCACATTGGAATCATCTAACTTACTGTGTCCAGCTATGTCCCATTCCACCTACAATAAAAAGTTTTCCAGAAAAAAAACCAAAACTTGCTTCTGGAGCCTTAGCTTAAAAATTGTTGTTTCTGAAAGCTGCATTTCCCTAATACTTTTGAAGAAAGTATTGTCAGATCAGGTAAGTGTCATTAATTACAATTTAACATGGTTTGATTAGTAAGTTAGATTATAATTTTCACCAGTCAAAATTTAATTTTTTTCAGTTGAGTATTTATGTAGCTCTATGTAGCTCATAGAAAATGAAGTAATACATTTTGCATCATTTTTTTACCAATAAGTGACTCAACTTTTTTGTTTTTGCTTAATAGTATTTTTCCCAATTACATGTAAAAATAGTTTTCAACATCCATCTGTTTAAGATTTTGAGCTCCCAGTTTTTCTCTTTCCTTCCTTTCCCTCCTCCCTCTCCAAGACAGCAAGTTATCTGATACAGGTTGTACACGTACAATCATGTTAAACATATTTTCGTATTAGTCACATTGTTAAAGAAGACACAGAACAAAAGGGAAAACCATGAGAAAGAAAAAAAATGATTGAAAAAAATGATTAAAAAAAATGAAAACAGCATGCTTCAATCTACATTCAGACTCCATATTTGTTTCTCTGGATGCAGATAGCATTTTCCATTATGAGTCCCTTGGAATTGTCTTGGATCATTGTGGTGCTGAGAACTAAATCTAGCATAGTTGTTCATCAAACAATGTTGCTGTTAATGTGCTCCGTATTCTCTGAGTTCTGTTTACTTCATTCAGCATTAGTCCATTTAAGTCTCTCTAGGTTTCATGGGTTTATTTTTTTTTAAATCTTCCAGTCCATTATTTCTTATTGCACAATAGTATTCCATTACATTCATATACTACAACTTGTTCAGCCATTACCCAATTGATGAGCATCCCCTCAATTTCCAATTCTTTGCCACCACAAAAAGAACTGCTATAAATATTTTTGTACATGTAGGTCCTTTTCCATTTCTTAAATGATCTCTTTGGGATACAGACATAGTAGTGGTATTGCAATATAAAATTTTGGATGTGCAAAGATTAATTGCCCTTTGAGCATAGTTCGAAATTGCACTCCAGAATGATTGGATCAGTTCACAACTCTACCAACAATGTATTACTATTCCAATTTTCCCATATCTTCCCCAACATTTCTCATTTTCCCTTTTTGTCATAAATAGTAGTCAATCTGATATGTGTCACATGGTACCTCAGAGTTATTTTAATTTATATTTCTCTAATAAAAATTTATTTAGATCATTTCTTCCTATACTTATACGTAGCTTTAATTTTGTTTTCTGAAAACTGTCTGTTCTTATCCTTTGACCATTTATCCATTTGGGAATGACTTGTATTCTTATAAATTTGACACAGTTCTCTATATATTTTAAAAATGAGGCCTTTATAACAAACACTTGGCTATAAAAATTGGTTACCTGTTTTCCTTCTAATCTTGATTACATTGGTTTTATTTGTGCAAAACCTTTTTAAATTAATGTTATCAAAATTATCCATTTTGCATTTCATAATGTTCTCTATCTCTAGCTTAGTTATAAACTCTTCCTTTCTCCCTAGATCTTACAAATAAACTATTCCTTGCTCTCCTTATTTGTTTATGGTATCATACTTTATATCTAAATTGTCTACCCATTTTGACCTTACCTGAGTATAGAGAGTGAGATGTTGGTCTATGCCTAGTTTCTGCCACACTATTTTCCAATTTTCCCAGGATTTTTTGTCAAATAGTGAGTTCTTATCCCAGAAGCCTGAATCTTATGGTTTATCAAACAATATATTACTATATTCAACTACAGTGTCTTGTGTACCTAGCCTATTCCACTGATGCATCACTATTTCTTAGCCAGGACCAAATAGTTCTGATTATTGCTGATTTATAAATGTAGTTTTAGATATGGTTCAGCTAGGCCACTTTTTTTTCCCTCAAACCCAGCCTCCCTCTTTTTCTCCCCTTTCCCCTCCTACTTCCCTATAGGGTAAGATAAATTTCTATATCCAACTAAATATATATGTTATTCCCTCTATGCCAAATCCAATGAGAGTAAAACAACCACTCCTTCCCTTTTTTTTCCTGCTCTCCTGTAATCACTTTTTAATTTTTTCATGTGATGTAATTTACCCTATTCTGCCTCCTCTTTTCTCTTCTCCCAGTACAATTTTTTTTCATCCCTTACTTTTTTTTTGTATCATCCCATTGAAAGACATCTTATACCCACACCCTCTGTTTAAGTACACCCTTTCTAATTGTCCTAATAGAGATAAAGTTCTCAAGAGTTATAAATATCATCTTATAGGGGTATAAACGGCCTTCTTGAATAACAATTTTCTCTCTCTCCTGTTTACCTTTTTATACTTCTCTTGAGTTTTATATTTGAAAATCAAGTTTTCTGTTCAGCTCTGGTCTTTTCATCAGGAAAGTTTGAAAATCTTCTGTTCCATCTCTTACCTGAAAGATTATGCTCAGTTTGGCTTGGTAGTTGATTCTTGGTTATAATCCAAGTTCCTTTGCCTTCTGGCATATTATATTCTAAGCCCTCTGATACTTTAATATAGAAGATGCTAAATCCTGAGTAATCCTGACTATGACTTCTTGATATCTGAATTTTTTTTTCTGGTTCCTTGCTGTATTTTCTCCTTGACCTGATAATTCTGGAATTTACTACCTTGGAATTTTTATTTGGGCATGTCTTTTAAGGGGGTGATTTAAACATTCTTTCAAAGGCTTTTTACTCTCTGGTTCTTGGCTATCAGGACAGTTTTCCTTGAGGGTTTCCAGAAAGATGCTGTCCAAGCTTTTTTTTTTTTTTTAAATTGTGACTTTCAGGTACTCCAATAAGTCTTAATTCTTAAATTATCTCTACTGGACCTATTTTCCAGGTCATATAATTTTCCAAAGAGGAATTTTACATTTTCTTCTATTTTTTCATTATTTTGGTTTTGTTTGACTGATTCTTGCTGACTCTAGAGTCATTAACTTCCACTTGCCCAATTCTTATTTTTAAGAAATTATTTTTTTCAGTTAGCTCTTGTACCTAGTGTTCCATTTGGCCAATTCTACTTTTAAAGCAGATAGCAGAGTGGATTAAAAATCAGAATCTTACAATATGTTGTTTTGATGGCAATATTTAACATAAGGAAATGCTCTTTTCTAACCTTTTTTTTGTGCAATTAAGGCATTTATCAGTTCTAAAACTTTTTCAAAAGGTGAGGAATGATTTCTTCATACTGTGTTTTTGTTCTCTCTGTAAATAAAGAAAAAAAATAGCCTCATTTGCAGTAGACTTGTCACTATAACTCTTATAATTTCTAATCTCTATAATAATTTTCCAATTCATAATGTAATAAAGATGATGATTTATTTATTTTCACATTGATATGGATGATAGCTTGTCCACATTTGAAATTCTTCTTCTCTGTTAATATTCTATTCAGATAAACAACATAATTATAGCTTAGTGCTGTCTTCTGGTTGAGGTTAAAGGCTATAAAAAGTGTTATAATATGCAAGTTAAATGAGTATTTTGAAAAAAATTTTACAGAGAAAGTACATATTTGAGTGTATACATACACACCTAAT
>CM053580.1:344870911-344890417 GCA_028627135.1 Pseudochirops cupreus | reverse complement strand
GTGTAGAAGCTGAATCACCTACCCAGCAAAATTGAGTATAATGTTCCAGGGGAAAATATGGTCATTCAATGAGGTGGAGGACTTCCAAGCACTCTTGATGAAAAAATCAGAACTGAATAGGAAATTTGACATTCAAATACAGGAAGCATGAGAAGGTAAACATGGAAAAGAAATCATAAGGAACTTATCAAAGTTGAACTATTTACAAGCCAACATGGAAAATCTATAATTATAACTTATTAAACTTTTCCCAGTTTGAGGATAGTTGAAGGGAATATAAATGTGTGTATATATATGTATATATGTATACATACACATATGTCTATATAGGAGGGTATGAATACAAATGTGAGTGTGTGTATATATGTGTACATAGACAGAGGGTGCAGGATCAATTGAATAGGATGATACAGTATTTTAAAAGGTGAAATTGACAGGTGGGAGAGGAATAATATGAGAGGAGATAGGAAGAGACAGAATAGGGTTAATCCTCTCATATAGAAGAGGCCAGGGACAACTGCTACAATGGAGGGGAAGAACAGGAAGGCAAAAGGGAATGGGTCAACCTTACTCTCACTGAAGTTGGCTTAGGGAAGGCATAACATACACAGTAAATTGATATCTTGGCCTGCAGTAGAGTAGAGGGAAAAGGGATGAGGGGAGGGGGAATGGAAGAGAGGGCATGTTAGTGGGGAGAGTTGTTAGAAGCACACCATTTTGTAAAGGGACAGGGACAAAGTAGAGAATAGAACAAGAGTGGGGTGGAATAGGAAGGAGGGAAATATACAGGGACTGGGGTAGGGAGATCCATCTTGCCCTACCAGAAAGTCAGAGGGGTGATGGGGGAGGATGTAGGAGTGAGCTGATTGGGGGAGGGGGTATACAGTGGGATTGCTGTTTTAGGGGGGTGGGTAGGACAAAGATGGGAGAAAATTTTTAAATCAAAATCTCATGGAAATGAATGATGTAAACTAAAAATAAACAAAAGTTTAAAAAAAAGAAACTTATACAAAGCTGAACCAGAAAAAAAAAATTAAGTGGTACCATGTGTTAATATGATTGATGTGAAGTTCAAGATAGAAAATTAAGTCATCTCTGTGCCTTTGGCTATTTCCTATTAATAATAACAAAAACAGTAATAATAATCACTAAGTAATAATAATAGTATCGATGATGTTATTAACTGCAACCTAACATTAACAAGACCATCTCATCCTCATCTGTAAAAGAAGGATTTGGATTACATGACCTTTGAGTCCCTTCTAGCTCTAAATGTATGTCAATAATTTTATGAAATTATATACAGAGATTGGCATTTTGTGTCCAAAAAAAAAAGAAAAAAGATTTAGTGACTGATTGGATATAGAGAGTAAAGCAGAGGGAAAAGTAAATTAAAATACATATATATTTTCACATAATAATTATCCATTGAAATAGTCTGGTCAGAATTGTCCTCTTTGGGGGGAATTTAATGATAATGATTTGTGATGATGATATTATTTATAAAGCTCTGAAAGGTTTTCAAAATGCTTTTCAAATGATATCTTAGTGGATACATACAACAACCATGGGAGGTAGGCTTTGACAGAAACAGCCAGAATACCTAGATTTAGACAGTACATCTGAAGATATTGTGCCACTCTGAATGTGTCCCAGTTTGGTTTACTTCTCATTGTTATACTCATAGATATGTAGGATTTTCTGTCCTGAATTACTGCATTTGTAAAATGCTTTGAGTACTATTCTTATTCTATACTAGAATAGAATATGGATGTGGCCTACACATGATCAGTTACCACTTCTGATGGAACTGGCTTTGCTAGCTCCTGGTTAGACATTATATTAGGGTTAGACAAATAAACAGAAGAACCTCAACTCAAGGAAGTTATGCTACTCAGTAAGCACATATACCTGCTTTACTCTAGCATTTGAGAGGAAGCTAAGTAATAGTATCTTGTAGTATATTATTGGGCTCTTTGTAAATGTTTCTTTGACTGATTGATCAATTCCTGCAAAGTAATAAACGTCACTTCAAGCTCAAGCTGCTCTAATTCACCTCTCCTGATCTAGAATAAGAAGCTGCTACATCCAGTCTTGAGCAATTTGCTAATTTGATCACTACCAACAGAACATGTTCAGATCACAGTTACCCACCCACCCAATTGCTTCAGCCCCTATCTAGTGTTCAGGATTATTTAATCCTATCAAAATTATGTATGCCTCACATTTATCCTCATCCCAGAAAATTTGAATTCTTTCTCAATTTCAAATAACCTGAAATGATTGCTGCCTCTTACATTGATTAGAGTACATTTACTGATGTTAATCACTGTTTGCTTTTGGCATTGACTGAAGGAACTTCAGCACAAATGTTACAGCATTAAAACCTTTTGCATTGCAAATAATAAATGACCATGGAGTCACTTGTGCTACTTTCAATTTTCCAACTTCCATCTTTCTCTTCTTCTATTTTGCTCCTCATGGTCATCACTGAGATAAATGTATCCAAAAATTCTTCATAATAAGTGGTATTTTGTCTCACAATTCTAACAGGTGGAGAGAGAAACTCATGCCTCACCAACATCTTGCTCATCACATGAATGGTGACAGTCATCCCTCTAACTCCTTAAAGAGTAGGATTCCTTCATCCCTGGCTAATAGCTAGATGAAAGCTAGAATATATGGTTGTCAGAGGTTCTTGGGGAGTTATTATGTTGGTGGCTTCTCCCAGAGGTTACCGTAACACTCCTTATTTAATGTTTCCATTTAATTTCCTGGTCAATGTCTGACTTAGCAATCTTTTGGCTCTCTTGCATTGTTAGCATGTTTTCCATAGATCACAATTACTTTTTAATATTTTCTCACTGCCCAAATATCATCCTTACAGCATGAATTTAAGAATAACTTAAGATACTTTTTAACCTACTGGGACTACTCAACTTCACCATGCCCACTTCTTAGAAGGAATATATAGTTTTATAGTGTACTTTGTGCCAGGAATTTTGTTAAGCAATTTTATAAAAATCTCATTTGATCACTTCTTTAGCATCTTTAAGGTGCAGGGATTTCAGTGGAAACATTACCATAGTTTTCACAGGAAAATATAAAGGAAGTTGTTGCATCAATGACTGGAATGTGTATATTCACTGTATCACTTTTCCCACCCTAAATGTCACTATACTTGAGACACATTCTTTTTTAGAGTTAGTCATGTCACTTTTCCTTGAATCCAGACACAAAGTGTTAGAAGTTTCAACTCCATCTCCATTTCCTATTTCTATCTCATAGAAATGTTTTTTTTTTTTTAACAATGAAATGGCCTAAAAGAAAGAGAAAAACCAAAATACTAAATTATGTAGTTTGGTAGATATTTCCATTTTTTTCTCCATTTATCAGTGTCTCACAAAATTATTGGAATCTCTCTGAAACAATGGAAAACCTTACTTTTAAGAGCATTATAAACATAGCAAAATGTTTAAGAAATTATAATTACATTAAGGGTGATTTCCTTCAGTAATATTTCACTTAAATAGTGAAAACATTTATTTCTCCCCAACATAGTAAGGAAATACACCACAAAAGTAGCAGAAAATATTTTCCAGATGCCCAGTAGCCTTAAGCTACTAAGATATTGATTGAAACTCCAAAATTCACAGATGTTAACCAATCTGCTAGTCTGCTTTGGGCATTTTTTCCCTATCCTAGTAAAGCAAGTAAAGTATACAGCATAAGGTAAATACTTTTCTTTTTTAATTTTCTTGCTGCATTTAAATTAACACTGTGTTAATTTCATGGAGCATAATATAATTTCACTCATTACATTGTGTATGTGTTTCTGCATTTATTTGCCAAGGGCTAAATTCAATTTTCTTGTATATTTTTTATTTCTGGGGGAGGAGAGAGAAAGACATTATTTCTTAAGGCCTATTTACTAAATTTTGAAAACAAAATTGAAAGTTCACTCAATATGTAGGAAAAACATAGTAAAGTTTTGCTGATGGGCCTACTTTTACATCTTAGTTAGCAATAATCAACCTATCTATATTTCATCGCATCTCATTGCTTCAGCATTAATGTTTTTTCTGAACCTCAGACAATATCAAAGACATCCTCTCCCTTGAAGGTATAGAAAAAGGTCTTCTTATTACCCAGGAGAAGTGGCATAAGGAATATCTTCAAAGAAATATATGAGTAAAAACGCAGATGAACTAGTGATATGGTGAGGGTAAGAGAAAATAGATGGACAGTCTGCATACTTCATTGTTAACCATGTGATATCAAAATAAATCAAGAAACGTTTCAATTTATGAAAGGACATGGACTTATGGAAGCACATGGACAAGAGTTGTATAGTATGGATGAACACAGATGATTTGTTACCTTTATCCTGGAACAGAATACCCACAGCAAATATCTCTGAGAAAGGTCTCATTTCAAAGATATATAGGTAACTTATTCTAATGTATAAGAATAAGAGCCATTCCTCATTTGATAAATGTTCAAATTATATTGTTATGTCTTTCCAGAGGAAGTAATCTAATCTACTAATAATTTAGATTAAAAATATTTGCTATCATTGATTATTACAGAAGTACATATTAAAACTTTAACACTGCTCTAACACTCTACCTCACACCCGCTGGATGGATAAAATTGGCAAAAAAAATTTTTTTGAACAAAAATATTAAGCTGTATATAATTTTTGACCTGATTATCTACTACTAGGTTTGAATCCCCAGTGAGATCAAAGAAAGGAGAAAAGGATTACAATGTACTAAATGCTTATGGTAACTCTTTTTGTAGAGATAAAGAATTGGAAACTCTGGGAGTGATCAATTGGGGGATAAATTAACATGTTATTGTATATAAATTGATGAAATACTCTTGTACTGTAATAAATGATTAAAGGGAGAGTTTCAGAGAAAGATGGAAAAACAAGTAGAATAATTTGTACAACAATAACTATATTGTGGATATGAAATATGTTGAAGGAATTGGGCACTCTGATTCAAGCAATGAACAACCACAGGTTTTTTTTTTAATTAAAAAAAATAATGAGTATCTTCCGTTTGTCACATTCATTTGCAAATACCTCCCTTCACCCTTGAGAGCAATCACTTGTGGCAAAGAATAAAATAAAGCGATAAAAAAGGCAGGTCAGCAAAACTGACCAGCATATCAAGAGTTTCAACATAAATCCATTCCCAAAATCCTCCAGTTCTACAAAGAGCTTCCTCAATCTTTACCAGGGATGTGCTTTATGCTTAGAATTACATAGTGCTCATTTTCCTTTTTCTTGTTTCTATTGTTGTTTCCATTTACATCACTGTAGTCTTTGTGCATACATTTTACTTTTTTTCTTTTCCTTTTTTTTTGCTTCTGCTTTATATCATTTTATGTCAGTTCATATATGTTCTCTCAGATTATCTGAAGCCTTCAGATTCATTGCTTCTTATGGCATAGTAATATCCCACCTCCTTTATGTACTACCTTTCATTTAGCTGTTCCCCAACTGATTGACATCTATCTTATTTAAAAGCTCTTTGCTACCGCCAAAAACTCCAGTCAAAAGATTTTAGAGCTGTAACGGTAGGTGCTCTGAGCATGCAAAGAACTCTCAGGACCTCCACGCTTTTCATCTCTTCCTTGTCTGTCCTGAAAATTAATTCACTTCAAGAGCCTGTCTAGTCCTCTTTCCATCACTGATCCTGATTATCTAAGGAAATTGAGAAAAAGAATTTAGCTCAGCATGTCTACAATTGCCTCCTCAGCCATAACTTAGAGCATCTTCTACAAAAGTACCAAAATGATATTCCTAAAGAACAGTGGTTGTGTTACTCCTTGGCTCAATAATCTCCCCTGGCTCTCAGTTGACTCTTTTTATGCTTCTCTCTTTGAAAATTAATTTTTCTATTCTGCTCTGATCTTTCCATGAAAAATGCTTGCAAGTCCTCTATTTTGTTGAATGTCCATTTATTTCCCTGAAGGATTATATTCAGTTTTCCTTGGTAGGTGATTCTTATTTGTAATCCTAGATCCTTTGCCCTCTGGAATACCATATTCTAAGCCTCTGTGATATTTGAATTATTTCTATTTTGGCTGCTCTCAATATTTTGTCCTTGACGTGCTCTGGAAGTGGCCATAATATTCCTGGGAGTTTTCACTCTGGGATTTCTTTCTGGAAGTGATCAATGGATGCTTTCAATTTCCATTTTACCTTCTGGTTCTAGAATATCAGGACAATTTGCCTTGATAATTTCTTGACAGATAATGTCTAGCTTTTTTCATTCTTTCTTTCTTTTCATGGCTTTCAGGTAATCCAATAATTTTCAAATTATCTCTCCTGAGTCTATTTCCAGGTAAGTTATTTTTCCAAATAGATGATTCACATTGCTTTTTAGTTTCCCATTCTTTTGTGTTTACTTTTATTGTTTCATGATTTTGCATTAGCTTCCATTTCCTCAATTATAATTTTAAAGGAATTATTTTCTTCAGTGAGCTTTTGTACGTTTTTCCATTTGGCCAATTCTATTTTTTTTTAAGACATTCGTCTCCTCATTCATTTTTTTTTTGTACCTCTTTTACCATTTGGCCTAATCTCCTTTTTAAGGTTTTATTTTCCTTGGTATTTTGCGGGAGGGGGGGTTCCTTTAGCGGGCTGTTGACTAGTTTTTCATGCATCACTCTCATTTCTCTTCCCAATTTTTCCTTTATCTCTCTTACTTGATTTTCACAATCCTTTTTAAGCTCTTCTATTGCCTGAGAACAATTCACATTTTTCTTGGAGGCTTTGGATGTGGGAGCTTTGACTTTGTTACCTTTTTCTGAGTGTGTATTTTGATCTTCCTTGTCACCATAGTATCTTTCTATAGTCAGAGTGGTTTTTTTTTCCTGTTATTTGTTTATTATCTCAGCATAATACATGACTTTTTACTCATTGTTAAAGTAGGACTCTGCTTCCAGAGTGCAGGGCACATTGTCCCAAGTTTCAGGGATTTTGTACAATTGTTTTCAGAGGTACTTCTCAGAAGCTTTCAATTCTTCCAAATGGTATGATCTAAGAAGTGTTTGCTACTCTTCTGGCTTGTACTCTGGTCTGTGAGGTACCATAATTACTTTTTTCTGCCCTGGAACTATGATGAGAGACCTTGCTTCCCTGTGACCCACAAGCTTTTGTGTGCTGGTACTCCTCCTTGCCTTGAGACTGCCAACCAGGACTACAAACTAGGACTGCAAACCAGATCTGAGTGTGGGCAAAGCAACAGAGTCCTGCCCTTAGTGCCAGCAAAGAGACCCCTGTAATCTCCTTATGAGCAGCTGTTTGACCCCTTTACCATCTGTGGGCTGAGAACTCAGAAAGCATCCACTGGCACTGCAGATTCAGTGGCTCCCCAGGCTTACTTCTGATTGCTGAAACCTGGTCTGTGCTGGCTGTACTCCACTCTCACCCTGGTGCTACAGACTTTTCCTGTTGACCTTACAAGTGGTCTTTGATTGGAAAAGTGTTTTCCCCTGCCCTTTCGTCAGTTCTGACACTAGAGGAATTGTTCTACAGCATTATTTAAAAGTGTTCAGAGGGGTGTTGGGGAGAGCTTAGGCAAGTCAGTACCTTTCATCTGCTGTCTTGGCTCCACCTTCCTATAACCACAGTTTCAAAGGACTGATAATGAAACATGCTACACACCTCCTTATGGGGAGGTATTTGGCTAAGAGAGCAATTGAGACTCTTTTTGGAGAGTCAATGTTTTGATGGTATATACATGTTTGTAACAGGACTTCGATTGTCTATTTTAATAGGAGGCAGAAAGGTCAAAGGAAGAGACGGTAAATTTTTGTTGACTTAAAAATAAATAAAATTTAATGTAAAGTTGAAATTATAGTAAAATAAAATTTACATTAATTTCATAAAAAGTTATGCATCCACCTAAATAAAGTCCAAATTAAAAAACAATGATAACATTGACAATTACAGGATTTATGCTTTTGGGTTAGATAGAAATGACATGGGAATGAAAAGGGATACAGAAATGTTGCAATTACTTTTGTAGCTAGATGAAGAGAAAGAAAAATTTGCTCACCTAGTAATTTCATAGATGCTATAGTTGAATGACTTTAGTAATAAGCTAGATTCCTAATTTTACAATTTATAAATTCTAGGCCCACCTAAACTTTTTAATATTTTGTCAAAGATGTTATTACCTTAATAAATAATACCAATCTCTTAGGTCTGTTCATGTATAGAGGAGCGTTTTTCAAAACTCCAAAGATATTCTTTGTTTGTGCTTGTAAAATAGGTATTCGGAATGTAATTGGTAATCTACAAAAGGAAAAGATTAATTTGTCTATTATTCCCAAAGGCTATTAGGTAATATATAGAGTTATAGGGTGAGAACTGGGTATGGAAGAAGATGGCACTGTCAAATTCTATAACCTTGGGCAACTAATTTACTTCCTTTGGGTCTCAGTTCTCTATATAATTATAAATGCTGAACAATAACATTATACCAGACAATACGGAAAGCCATTTAGTTGAAATGTTAGCTATGCACATTGCAATTAAAAAAAATAGAGAAAAGCATAATGAGGCCATATTCTTCTAACTGTTCATATCATAAAGGCAGAAAAAATGAAAACACACAGAAAAACTATCTATCTATCTATCTATCTATATTATATGTAGCTAAAAATTATACTACTTGCTCATAGACCATGTAGTACAAGTTTCATAAGCATATGGGAAAAAAACTCCATCGATGATAAAGTAGCAAAGCTGCTTACAATAGACTAAAATGTAACCAACGCTTTACCATTAATTTCCATGTAACTAATAGAGAGAACAAAAGACAGGTACATATTGGCTTAAGTCAGTGACCAAATAAAAGACATATGTCCTCATTCAAAAGCAATTAGAATTTTCTTGAAGTATTATCCTCATTTTATTATCCACATTAGTGTCCATCATAGATACATGAGGTGTGACCACATAGTAATGGAACTTATGTTCTAGGAAGCATGCCAGGATTTACATACACATCCAAATTAATATTACTAACAGTACACATTTTAGGATTGGACTGAGGTTGCTATTGTTAAACAAAAAAAAAATAAAAATAAAAAGTTTTGAAAGTATTTTTTTTAAGTGCCTGGAATATTGTACGCACTTAAAACTTCTCAGATTGAAGTGTTCATAAATTTTCTATGCTCTCTTACTTTATTGGTTTGTACCTGTGATTTCATTAGTGTGGTAAATTCCCAGCAGGACAATTTCTTCTGCTAATGTATATTGGCAACTTGTCTATAATTTAATGTCTTAGAGATCTGCCTAGGGAACTAAGAGGTTCAATGACTCGGCTATGGCCTAGTTCATGTGTTAAAGAAACAAGGCTTGAAGTCAGGTTTTTTGGCTAGTTATCTGAAACTGTATTTTTCTATTTTTTATGAACAATTATTTGTTTTATGTATTGAACACCTCTCCCACCCTACTTCCTCAGGATAGAGGGCCATACTCCTCTGGGAGTAATTATATTTTTAGAAGCCAAGTATCATAACAGAAAGAGTAATGGAATAAGAGCTGAAAGACCTGGCCTTTAATCTTAGCTCAGACCCTACTTGTATGGTATGTAAAACGTCTAAATGGCCCACAGTTCCCTCATGTAGAAAACGAGAATTATATTAACCCAGTAGTGAGTCAATTAGATAGGTGCTGCTAAACTGAGGCCAAAGGACCTGATGAGCTTAACTGCTTTAACCTTTGTCCTTAACTGTCCTTGTGGTTGCCCTTGGTGAATCTGATGTTGCCTCCCTCTTGTATGGAGGAATGAGGTAACCAGTGTTTCAATTCCACCCCCACCTCAAACTTTGAAAGCACGGTTCTACTTTTGACTCTAATCAAAAAGGCCCTGGGAGAGTTGAATGAAGTTGAAAAAGCTAACAAAAAAAAAAAAGTACCCACCATACTACAAACATGAATCAGATATGGAAAAAGGCAGTTTTAGTCCCACAAAGGAAACTCTGAAAATAGAATTCTTTGGTATCTCTCTGTTAGTGACTCTCTTCACTAGTCAACCTCTGCCAGTGCTTCTGTTGCAAGTATTTCATACCCTTCTGCCCCAGTGCCCAGGAAAAGGGGAAAATCCCATCTAAATTTCAAGATCTCATAAGACTGTACTAAAAAAAAGAGACAAGCAGGAGAGAACACTATCCCAGACACAGTCTGGTCCAGGAGGCTATGAGGTCATGTAGTCTTTGGGAAGTAGCTGAAAATTATCTTTATACTTCAAGTTGGGCAAAAAAGAATAGCCACAAGAGGTAGGACGTAGTCTTTTAGTGCATCCACAGAGTTCTGGCTCAGGAGTCAATTAAAAGAGCCATTATATAGAGCATAAAATGGTCAGAAAACATTCACATGTGCTATTGTATGTGTATATATGTGTTCGTGTGTGCCCATGTGATTAAAGAAAGGTGGGCTAGGGAAGAACCTCATGATCATTCAGCCCCAGTGGAGTGATATAATACTTATACTCCCCATCTCCCTGGTTTATAGTGAGAAAAATACTTTTATCATCTCTGTAAGAAATGGAGTTTAGCTATGCATATAGCTATATGCTATAAAAATGTGCAGATACCTGGCAGTATCACTTCTAGGGCTGTTACCCAAAGAGATCATATCAGAGGGAAAAGGACCGATATGTACAAAAATATTTATAGCAACTTTTTTTGTGGTGGCAAAGAATTGGAAATCAAGGGAATGCCCATCAACTGGAGAATGGCTAAAGAAGTTGGGGTATGTGAATGAAATGGAATACTGCTGTGTTATAAGAAATGAAGAGTGGATGGACTACATAATGACTTGGAGAGACTTATATAAACTGATGTTGAATGGGAGGAGCAGAACCAGACACATCTTTTCTGTGATGACTGACTTTGATAGACTGAACTCATCTCAACAATGCAAGATTATAAGACAACTCCAAAGGACCCATGATGGAAAAGGCTATCCGCATCTAGGATGCAGGTTAAAGCAAACTATTTGTTCTCTCTTTTTCCTTTGGTTTTGTCTCTTTCTCGTTGCTCATGCCATTGGTTATAATCCTTTACAACTTGACGAATGCTTAATGTGAAGGCATAGAACCTGTATTGGATTCCATGCCACCATGGTGGGGAGGGGGGAGGAGAACGAGGGGAGAAAATATGGAACTCAAAAGCTTGTGAAACTGAATGTTGTAAACTAAAAGTAAATAAATTATTTAATTTTTTTTTAAAGAAATGGGGTTCAGTCATTCCCTTAAGAAATGAAACTTACATTTAAGTGAGTGAAGGATGCATTTATTTATGCTCTGGAGCAGATGCATGGTATCCCACAGATGCATGCACACATACAGAAGACAGAATGAGCTTTTTATGGGTTAGTACTGCTTGGTTCCTCCCTTCAGAGGTAGGATTGGTCCCCGCTCTTCCAGGTTACAATCTTTCTAATCTACCCATTACATATTACTCCCTAACATATTCCCACTCCTGAACATGGATCCCATGTTCAAAAATGAAGGGATAATCTATACATGGGTGTGTAAGTTAATATGCATGAAGATTATTAGGTGTGCACTGGTGAAAAAGTACTTTGCCCCTTGTTTGAACTCCCAGGTTTTGAGGGAATGTCATGTCCTACACACTAGTTCTTGTTTCAGACAGGATGTGCCCTAACCATAAATTTAGTAAGGGAAAGCACAAGGCCCCCATGTTTCCCCCTCATAGTGCTGTGGAAGCAGAACAATGAAATTTCTTTCTCACATCTGTTACCTGGATTATTGTAATAGCCTTTCATTCAGCTTCCCTGCTTTTGATAGATTCTATCTTCCCTTAAGATTGTCTTCTGAGGCAAATTGTCTTCTGAGGCAAATGACCTGACTGTTATCATTCACTCAGTACTTGACCAAACCTCTCCTGACCCAAACCAGTGATGAATACTTGGTGCTTAAAGCCATTCACAATTTGACAACAACCTACATGTGTGTATTTATTTTACATTATTCCTTCCCCCAACCCTTTCTGCAAAATATATTTTGGAATATCTAAATTGCTAGCTGTTCCCTGAACTCCATATTTTATCTCTGATCTCCATGACTTCCTATACACTGTGTACCTCATTGAAAATTCTTTCCTTTCTCTCATAACTCTCAGAATTTTTGCCTTCCGTCAAGGCTCTGTTCAGGGGTGGCTTCATAAATAAAATCTATTCTTGACCCTCTCCCAGTTGTTAGTATCCTCTCTCCCTAAAATTACTGTGTGTTTATTTACTTTCCTGCATTCATGTGATATGCCCCTTGAGGGCAGGTCCTATTTCATATGTTTAAAATTATTTATGACTGACACACAATAGTGATTTGTGTACACAGTCAGTGCAAATTAATACTTGCTCAACTAAATTGTTATTTTAAATTTTGTAAACAGGCAGAATGAATGAAATTCAGAGATATTAGCACACCTGTTTCCTGACATTGTTTTCACTTGCCTCTATATGTATTTGCATTGAGCTTCTATAATGCAACTTTCTAAAGACCTGGGAAACAGGATGAGGATGAATAGAGGTTCATGCTGCTTAATAGATGATAATAATGAATGATTACAGTCATAATTTTTCACACTGTTCTGGGATTAAAGGATTACTTGGTGTCAAACTTTATTATCACTTAAAGATTTATTAAAAATTATTTGAAAAGACTATATATTCTTTTCTTTATTTTTAAATGTTGCAATTTAAATGGTTCCGATATAGTCAAAATAGTCCTCCTAATGTGAAATGATGATACAAGTGTAACCAACATTGTGAATGTGAAACTGAATTTGGGATAGTAAAAAAAAAAAAAAGCTACCATTATGAACTGAGAGAATAACAGGCCATAATCTTTAATTTCTGCTTATTTTTCCTCAATAGAGTTAAGATTTCTGAATCTGCTATAATATATGCAAACAATGCAATTTCCAACAACAACAATATAAAAAGTCATACTTAAGCAGTGGTTGTTTTTGTTTGCTAGTTTCCTCTCTATGTGAAAGAACTCAGTGATGCCAAATACTAAAACTCTGGAAGACAACCAGTGTTTCTGTCAATTCATAATGGCAGCTTTTTATCCACTGACCCAAGGTCAATTACATTGTCTTTGCTGAAAGATATAGAACTATTTTGAGGCAAGATTTCACTGGGCAGCAATTCTGAATCTATTTTCTCTGATGAAATGTCAATAACTTCCCAGGCAGTTTTTATAGAAACAAGGGTGAAATTGCTTTTAAAATATATTCCACAAATCAATCCCTTTCATTATAAAGCACTGGAAAAAGAAAAATTAACAAAAGTTACCCAATACACAGCAATGTTCTTGTCCTTTTATTTTAATCCATTCAAATACATTACCATTTTGTCAAAAAGCAATTTAGAAAAGCACTGAAGGTCCTCCAATGTCTTTAATGTTATAAGCCATCTAGTAAAATAACAGTCTCTGAGAACTTTGCATTAATGATTAAAAAAAAAGTAATTCTTTTGGAGTCTAACTCACAAGACAACTGGTATTACCTGCTTTATTAATGCAGAACCTGGAATATTAATTAAATTCCCCTGTTTGACCATGGAGATAGAAAATAGGATTTCATCTAACCACATATACATGTGAAAGGAAGGTTTCTTGCTTATTACATATAAAAATAAAAGCAAGAATGTAGCTAGGCAGGAGGAACAAAATGACTCTTCTTGGGCTCAGCCTTAGTTCCTGTGCCTTCCCTTCCCCCATACCCACTTATTTGCATTGGAGACCAAAGAAATCTGGGAAGTGAAATCACAATAGCCCTGGAAGTCTATTTAGGTGCATATCTGTTTTTGAAAAATGCTTAATGCAGTTTAACACTTTGTATTTAAGCAAAAAGAAATAAAGAATTTGTAAACCTGAATCAGAAGCTTCTGAAAGATCCTCTTCTTGATTACCACAAGAAGAGAGGTTCTGCCTTTGTATACCAAAGTTTATCACCTACACCTAGAGTGAGGAAACTCCGTTTTCTACAAGAGGAAATATCCATTCCAGCCTGGACTTTTAGAAACAAATAGACCTTCTCATGAAGTAAAGTTCCTTGAAAGTTTTTGTTTTCTATCTCTTCTTTCCACACCTTTCCTAGTCTATTGACTCAGTGTATTAAGGCAAATGTCTTTCTAAAAGTCTTCACCAGAAAACCATATGGGCCTTAAGCTATAAAACCACTGCTAAAACCCACTCATCTTCCTATAAGGAAAACAGTTGAGTACTCTAACTGAACACAGAACCTGGAATTAGAAAAGACAATACCTTTTCCATTGTCATACACGTTTTTACAGGTGCCCACTCTTTCTACAGATGATATGTGTATTGTGAAAGAATGGGTACTAGGTTTAAGAGAGAAATCTTTTTTTTTTATTATTTTCCTTACTTTGCTCATGTATTAATCAATTTTGAACTATTTTTCTCCCCTGCCCAACTTGGAAATATGAACACAATAGCAGAGGTTATGAACAATTGTTTTCATTGGATACAGACCCACTGGATGTCTTAAATCCAGGGTAATCTTGTGAAATGGATTCATTGTAAGTTTTGAGGTTCTAGCACCCTGAGATAGAGACATGCGGGTCCTACTTCGAATTGAATTCAGCCTAAGCCTTCTTTCAGCCAATGATACGGTTTATTAGAACACTGGTCAGTGTATGATTCTAAAAATCCTCCATATTTGTGACACTTGTATTGACAAGTGGGCCCTATTCATTCCGAGCATTGGTCAGATTTTGTAAGGAATCTGAGCAACTTAACGGGAGAGCAAGATGGACATTATATACAGAAAGACTGTGGGAAGGATCTAGAAGTGTCCAAGTAGTCTGTAGTGACTGAGAGATAACAGATAAGAACCCAGAAAGGTCAGGTTAGATGTAACAGAAAATTGGGAGATTGGGCATAGGCCGCAAGGAAAAAGGCCAGTTGAGTGGATTACTGGGATGGGTCAATGGTGGACTCATGTGGGAAAATTCAAGGAAATTTCCAGGGGGAGTGGGAGGGGGGTTTCCAAAAGGCCCCATACCCAGTCATAAGAAATGAGAATTGCCTCCAGGTGCTGCACATATATCTGCAGATTTGTATCTACATAAATACACACACACACACATATATGTGTATTGTGAAAAATGCTTTTTTTGGTAATTATTATCTTGGAAACTCAGAACTTCCCTATCCCTCTTTTTTTCAAATTCAGTACTTCTTCAGAAGAATGTAATCTAAATGGGTCTATTCCTGATCTTTAAGTTGCCTAGACAGGTCTGGGGAAAAATGTTGATTCTTCCTCATATTTAAGACAGGTGATATGGAAATTGATGTCTCTTTGATCAGGATTATATTACCTAATTCAAGTACTCAAGACCTCATTTTAATATAGCCTACCTCCCAGGATATAGAGCAACCAGACACATCCCTGAGGAAAACCTACTCTTCCATATAACCTGCACCTCCAATACCAAAGGGAGACAGTTCTGAACTGGTCCCTCTTGGGGTCTGTGTGTGTATGTGCAGTTTTGCACTCTAACTTGCATGTAATGCATGACAAGCCACATTGAGAGAAATTAAACTATGGACACAGTACCCTAATTTCATTTGTCTCTTCCTTAGAACAGACTGTGCTTCAAAATTGGCGTTTGTAGGGGTTCATATTAAATACACACACACCTTTAATGCTTATTTTCTTTTTTTCCCCTGTCACTCCATTTAATTTCTTTATTTTTAGTTTTCAACATTCATTTCCACAAGATTTTGAGTTACAATTCCTAGTGGCATGTAAAAAAACAATTTTTGAACATTTTTTTTTAAACTTTGAATTCTACATTTTTTTCTTCTTCCCTCCTCACCCACTGCCACTGAGAAGATAAGCAATTTAATATAGATTGTAAATGTGTAGTTAGTTACCCAAATCATTTCCATTGTAGTTATATTGTGAAAGACTAACTATATTTCACTCCATCCTATCCTGCCCTCCACTTATTCTAGTTTCTCCTTTGACCTTACCCCTTTTCAACTAACTACCCTCTCCCCCAATCTGCCCTTCCTTCTATCCTCCTCCCTCTTATCCCCTCCCCCCCATTTTCCTATAGAGTAAGATGCTCAATTGAGTGTGTATGTTATTCCCTCATTAAGCCAAATTTAATAAGAGTAAAGTTGACCCATTCCCTTTCACCTTCTTGCTCTTCCCCTCCATTGTAACAGTTTTCTCTTGCCTCTTTTATGAGATAATTTACCCTAATCTATTGCGCCCTTTCTAATTTTCCCAATAAATTCCTCTCACCTCTTAATTTTATTTGTAAGATATAATTCCTTCATATTCAATGCATCCTGTGCACTCTATATATACATGAACATACAAATGTCCATTCACATACATATTAATATATACATACATCCTCCTATACATATATATATGTGTGTGTGTGTATACATATATACATATATATTCCCTTCAGTTATCCTTATACTGAGAAAAGTCTTATGACTTGGAATTATCATTTTTCCATGTAGAAATTTACATAGTTAAACTTTAATAAATTCCTTATAATTTCTTTTTCCTGTTTACCTTCTCAGGCTTCTCTTGCTTTTTGTATTTGAAAATCAGACTTTCTATTCAGCTCATATTTTTTCATCAAGAATGCTTGAAAGTCTTCTATTTCATTGACTGACAACATTTTCCCAGTAGCATTATACTCAGTTTTGCTGGGTAAGTGATTCTTGGTTTTAGTCCTAGCTCCTTTGACCTCCAGAATATCATATTCCAAGCCCTTTGATCCCTTAATGTAGAAATGTCTAGATTTTGTATTATCCCAATTGTGTTTCCACAATACTCACATTGTTTCTTCTTGACTGCTTTAAGTATTTTCTCTTTGACTTGGGAACTCTGAAATTTGGCTATAATATTCCTAGGAGCTTTCTTTTTGGGATATTTTTTCAAGAGGCAATAGGTACATTATTTCAATTTCCATTTTGCCCTCTGGTTCTAGAATATCAGGGCAATTTTGCTTGAGAATTTCTTGAAAGATGGTGTCTAGACTCTTTTTTTGATCATGGCTTTCAGGTAGACTAAAAACCTTTAAATTATCTCTCTTGGCTCTATTTTCCAGGTCAGTGCTTTTTTCAATGAGATATTTCACATTGCCTTTTATTTTTTCATTTGTTTAGATCTATGTTATAGTGTCTTGATTTCTTATAAAGTTATTAGCTTCCATTTGCTCCAATCAAATTTTGAAGGAGTTATTCTCATCAGTGAGTTTTTGAAATTCCTTTTCCCTCTTGCAAATTCAGCTTTTTAAAGCTTTCTTCTCTTCATTGGCTTTTTGGGTCTCTTTTGCCATTTGAGTTAGTTTATTTTTTAAGGTGTTATTTTCTTCAGTGTATTTTTGGGTCTCCTGTGGCAGGCTGTTGACTCACTTTTCATGATTTTCTTGCATCATTCTCATTTCTCTTCCCAACTTTTCCTCCACTTCTCTGACTTGATTTTCAAAATCCTTCTTGAGCTCCTCCATGGCCTGTAACAAATTCATATTTTTCTTGGAGACTTTTGATGCAGGAGTTCTAACTGTGCTGTCTTCTTCCCGCTCCTTCCCTTGATCCTTTTTTGCCCTCCTAAAAAGGATTCTATTGCCTGTTTGTGCTTCCATTGCTTGCTTACATTGGCAGCCAATTACTTGACTGTTGAGCTCTTTTCCAGAGTAGAACTCTGCTTCCAGAATGGAGAGAGCTATGTCACAAATAGCTAGGGTTTTTGCAGCTGCAAGAACTATTAGATGGGCACTTTTTCTACAGCCCCCACTTGCTCTGGCTCATTGGTCACACACCCCAGGACCACCACCCAAGACTGCAATCTAGATTCAAGAAAGTCAAAACAAGAGTGATTACCCTCTGGATAGTTGCTTATTCCCCCTACAATCTGTGCGCCAGGAACTCTGCAAAGAGCAGCTGCAGCTGCCATGGCTCCTCTGCTTCTCACTCTGGCGGGTAGCAACAAGACTTTGCTCCCCCTGTCCCAACAAAGTTCCACACCTATAGTAGATGAGACTTTCAGGGGTTCTCTGACCCCATTAAGGATATACCCCCCTCTTCTATGAGGCAGATATGCAGGAAGAGTATAATCTTGTTAGGTGGATGCTTTCATCAGATCTATGAATGACTAAAGAAAATACAGGGTAATTAATTTGCAAGTCTTATTTGTGACTCTCTGTTTGTTTATGCCTCTGGACATGGTCCTAGGATTAAGTCTTAAAGTATAAATAGCCTTAGGCTAGGGTAGGGAGTGGTCAGGACTAAATGAGTGTCCTTGCATTTCAATTACCTAAGAGTCTCTGCTATAAGGTGTATAAACCTTGTGATTTTCTTGTACCTTGTCTCTGTATGAAATGGTTCTGTAATAAACAGACTATTGAATACATCCCCATCTCTCTTTTATTCAGCTGGTTGCTGGGCCAAATTACTGTGCTGGTCACAGTAAATGGTGCCACAACTGGGGCATCAGGATGGCAGTCAAGTCTCTAGCACTGGTTCCCCTGGAGTTGCTGGCAGGAAGGGGGCCCCGCAAGAGATCCAAGGGACAACGGATTTCATTCAAGGTAAGAGGAAGGCTCTATGAAGAGTGATCGCTGGCTCGCTCAGTTTTCAGTTTTTAAAAAAAAATTCAGAGCTCACAGAGACGTTAAAATGGGAGGAACCTTAGTGAAGGGTTTAAAAGATGAAGGAAAAGATCTGGGAATATTACTACTTACAGCGTGTAAGAAAGGGATTTCAGTTAAGAAACAGATTCTAACAAAATTTCTAAAAATAGTCTATCAAGCAGCACCATGGTTCCCAAGTGGCTCTCAGATCAGAGGACCTGATTGGGAAGTAGTGGCAGAAGTTTAGTTAATTATTTTAAGGAGAATGGGCAGGAGAGTGATTCTGGTTCTGATGTGGATACAAAGGTGCCATAAGTGTCAACAGTAATGGTTACTTTCCCAGGCCCCCTGATGGGCATTTGAAGTTTATTCTTAGCTGATTCTGTAACTTGAGGGTGCTTTAGTGCCCCCTCCCCTTATCTCGATATAACATACAACCTATACCAAAAGAATTGCTTTTTGTTCACCTTATCATGTGCTCACCATCCTATGTCACGGCAACCTTTCCTTACCTTGCAAGCAACCACCTTCCTCACCTTGTTTGTACCTATCTGGTCCCTAAATCTCCAACCCCCATTAGAAACCCTAAAATTACATCATCATCCTATAGGCTATGTAGCTTTCTGGCTATAAACGTCTAGTCCTTTTCCTGTATCATTGCCTTTGTTTAGCTCCTTGCTAAGTCTCAGGCCTGCATGCTTTTTCATTAATAAAGCTCCTTTTGGCTAAGGAGAAGGTCTTATTGAATTCTTTCAAAAATCTGAAGCAGCTCTCCCAACCCTGAACCAAATCATTTTGTTGTTGAAACCCGGGAGTCC
>CM053580.1:344855073-344870411 GCA_028627135.1 Pseudochirops cupreus | reverse complement strand
TTCTTATTTCTCTTCCCAGTTTTTCTTCCACTTCTCTCATTTGGTTTTCAATATCTTTCTTAAGCTGATCTCTAGGTTTTAGGCAATCTTCATGTTTCTTGGAAGCTTTTGGTGTGGGAGTTCTGACTGTGTTGTCTTCTTCCCGTTCACTGCTTTGATCCTTCTTTTCCCCAAAGAAGGAATCTAGAGTTTGTTTGCTGTTCTTACTTTGCTTCCTGTGCTTATTCATGGTTGGCCAGTCAGTGATTTTTTAGCTCTGTGGAACTCTGCTTCCAATGGGGAAAGCTCTGTCCCAAATCGCTGGGGTTTTCCCAGATTCCAGAGCTTTTAGGAGGCTGCTGGGGCCCTCCCCAGCTCTGGTCACTGAAAAGGCACCCCAGAACCACCACCCAAGACCACAATCTGGATCTGGGCCGCTCAACCCAAGAGCACTTGGCCTCTGAATGATCATTTGGCCCCCCTGCAGTTTGCAGGCTGGGAGCTCCAAAGTGGCAATGTGGAAGCGGGTGCATTACCTCCTCTTCTGCCGCTTCCTTGCCCTGGCGGCGGTTTGGCCGGACCCGCTTTTCTCCCCCAATTTTTAGCCGTGTTCCACTGACCTTTCCCTTAGTCCTTTTTTTTTTGTTTATGGCTTGATAAATCTGTAAACTGCCACAACTGCCACAGATCTGCTCTTTTGTTGCTCCAGCCACCTCTCAGCTCATCTGGCTGCCCCCAGGGCCAAGCTGCTGTTTCAGGCTGGGCTGGTTTCAGTTTCCAGTGCTGAGATGGTCCTTTCTAGCCAAGCTGCCTCATTAAGGTTGGCTCTTCAGTCAGCTGCCTTTGACATTTCTTCTTGGTCTAGATGGAATTCCTGAATTTCATTGCTGACCAGAGGAATCTCAAGGAGCTATATTTAGGGCCTAAGTTCCAGCAGCAAAATAGACTGGTCCCATTCTGTGTTCCTTGAAAATGACTGAAAAACAAGATTAAGTTCTGAAAAATACCAACACACTGGTTCCAGCCAAATGAATTGGATTCAAGTCTTCTCTCAGCCAAAAAAAGCAAAGTTTATTAAAAGTTCACCATACTGGGTAGACTTTTAAGGAGCCTTGGTATCTGTGATGCTTGCATTGGGCAAGCGGGTCAGAATCATCTGACATAGAATGAGTCTGGGCTAGGTCATTCACTGGCCTTCCAAAAGTCAGATTTTCTATTCAGTTCTTATCTTTGCATCAGGAATATTTCAAAGTCCTTGATTTCACTAAATGTCTACGTTTCCCTTGAATGTTTATGTTCAATTTTGCTTGGCTGTAATGTCACCTCTTTTGTCTTCTGAAATATCGCATAATAAGCCCTCTTCCCCTTTAATGTCAAAGATGATAGAGCATTGGAACTGAAATCAGGAAGACCTGAGTTAATAAGCTGCCTTAGATACTAGTTCTGTGACCCTGAACATGTCATTTTTTCTTTTATTTTTTTTTTCTTGTATTCCTCATTTGTAAAATGAGGTGAAGAAGGAAATGGCAAGTCACTCTACTATTCTCACCAAGAAAATCTCAAATGGGATCATGAAGAGTTGGACAAGACTGAAATGATTGAACATAACAAAAGTTAAATCTTTTGAGATCTTAACTCTGGCTCCTTAATATTTAAATCATTTCTTTCTGGCTGCTTGAAGTATTTTCTCTTTGATCTGGGAGCACTGCCATTCAGCTACAATATTCTGAAGAGTTTTCTTTTTTTGATCATTTTAAGAGATAATTAGTGGATTATTTCAATTTCTATTTTTCTGTCTGGTTCTAGGATATTGAGGAAATTTCCATTAAGGATTTCTTGAAATATGGTGTCTAAGTTCTTTTGATCATGGCTTTCAGGTAGTCTGACAACTTTAAAATTTTATGTTTTCCAGGTCAGTTTTTTTTTTCTGATGAGATAGTTCACATATTCTTCTCTTTTTCATTCCTGTTTTATTTCATTAATGCTAATTTTTAAGGAATTACCTTCTTCAGTGAACTATTTTTCCATTTGACTAATTCTGTTTTCTGGGTTTTTTTAAGGTGTTTTTTTTTAAAGTACTTTTGTGCCTCCTTTACCAATTTATTAATTGTTGTTTCATATTGTTTTTACTTTACTTTGATTTCTTTGTCTAGTTTTCCACTTCCAGTCTTACTTGATTGTGAAAATCATTTTTAACTCTTCCCATAATTAGTGTTGACCTCGTGTCCAATTCACATTTTTTAAGCTTTGTTTGTAGGTATTTTGGCTCCATCTTCTTCTGATGAGTTTGTGCCTTGATTTTTCCTGTCATGCTAGTAGCTTTTTGTGATCAGGTCTTTTTTTTGTTGTTGTTTGGTAGTTTGCTCATACTTCTACTTCATTTTTTTTCTTTTATTTTGAATTTGGTTTTTATTTTTATTTAAATCTTGCTCTGTTCCTGGCATGGAGAAAGGAGGAGAGGCTCTTTCTCAAGCTTTGAACACTTTCCCACTACTGTTTTCAAAACTAATTCTGGGAGGTTGGAAATTTGGGGGTTTTTTAATAGTCTGATCTGTGGAGATGTGTGCTGTGTGCATTCTGCTTCTTATCAAAGAGGAGTCTCTGATTCCTTGGGTTTGTAATCAATACCGCTCCTCCTGGTCCACCCTCCCTTGATATCAGAAACGATACTGTTCTTCAGAGTCCCTGATATATTGGCACTGAAAGTGATACTTCCCCTCAGGACTTTCACTCTGTGACCAAAAGTTCTCTCTGTCCTTGAACTATGAGTTGCCAAACAGTGTCTTGTCCTACGTCCGGAGTTCTTTTTGAATATTATTTTGATCAGTTTCCAGTTCCCCTTACCATCTCTAGTTTTAGGGGTCCCGAAGTATATGCTCTTTCTTTATCCATCTTCCAATCCTACTAGTGGTGTTTCATCCACACTGACAAAGGGTCAGTTTCCTTCCTTGTGTCACAGATCTTTTGTTTTGACCTCCTATGGTAGTCTTGAATTAAAAGATGTCTCATTCTGACCTTTTCTTGACTCTGTTCCTCCAGAATTAAATTTGAGATATTTTAAAGTTTTTTGGAGGAAATATTAAGTGAATTTAATTGTTTCCCTGCTTTGCCATCATGTCTCCATCCCTAGAAGTCTCCCAAACTAAATTTATTTACCTTTTTTTTAAAGTTCTGAATACAAAAAGAGTACTTAATAGAGAATCAGGAAATCTACATTCCAATACTGTTTATACAGCTAACTGATTCTGTAATCTTATTCAAGTCATTTTATTTCTCTGAGTTTAGTTTCCTTATCTTTGAAATAAGGGAGTTAGATCCCTTCTAGTTTTAAAATCATGCAATTTTATATATTTCTAAGTATTTTCTATAAGGTCATTCTACTATGTCAATCCTCCTGCCTGATCTCCAGCCTCCCAAAAGAAAAGGAGAAAGGCCATTCCATCAGGCAATAATCCCTTGGTTTTGATATAAGTGGAACAACCATCATTCCTACATTCCAGATATCCTGCCTGGTCTCCAGTGGAACAAGGGAAGAGGAGAATATGATTCCATCCAGCACCAGACTCCTATTTTTCAGGAAAGAGGAGAAAAACATTTTATCAACTTCAACCTGGTCTCCTGCTTAAAGAAAGAAGAGAAACATTACCACCTGTAATTCCTCACACTTGTTTTCTATTCTGGAAATCCACTCTGTGGTCAAACCCTAATGGAAAGTTAAAACTTAAATCAACTCATTCTCCAATGATAAAAAAACTCTCTGTCCTAATCATGCTCTGACCAACCCAGTAATTCCAAATTTTCTCAAATGTTATCCTTTATCCCTTGTTCTCTGTACCTCATTACCTGATTGCCTATTCCTATTTCCCTCAACTCCCCATTCACGTCACTTTCTAAAACTACTTCCTTCTCCCACTGTGCTCTCTGGAATGTTTAGAACATAAGTAACAAACACTTTATGTCTTGAATATTTTCCATTCTCATTCTTGCCATTGTCTGTTTCTCACTGAGACTTAGCCCCTCCTACTTAGAGTATAAGAGACTCAATGGGTATCCAATGGTAGCTGAATAAAGGAAAAATAAAGCAAAACAAAAACAAACAAAAAACCTTGCTAACAGTCATACCTATCCAAATGTGTAACATACTGCTTTTGGAAGTTATTAATTGCCTTTCCCTGGAGATATTTTAGCAAAGGTTGTATAACTACTAGTCAGTGTTATTATACAGGGGGGTTAGTATTTCAGCATGTGTTGGATGTTTGTGTCAGTTCTTTCCTTTGTTTGAGTTTCAGTTTCCTCATCTTTAAAGTGAATGAATTGGATTAGAAGATCTGTAAAAAGACCTTCCAGTTTTGAATTTGATTCTAAAATTTCTGAGTATTTTCTAAAAGTATGTAACTCTGCCACCCTGGCTATATTTTCATTTCTCACCATCCTTTCTTCCTAATTTACTTCATTGAGTTGGGGATTTCAAATATTCCTTGCTCTCCACAGATAGTTTTACCTCCAGGATGCTCCTTTTCTTTCCTTAATGAGTTCAACATCTGATTTGCAGTCTTTCTTTCTTCCTCAACTCTTATATTCATCATAAGAGATTTTATTAAATATAATTTATTAAAGGTAAGTTATATATAACAATATATATTATTGTATAGCATATGTTAAAGTATGTAACATATTATACATAATGTATAATAATGACATGTATAATGTATAAATTAAATGTATGTATAAAAAGTGTATGTGTGTGTATGAAATTCTATTGTTGTTCAGTCATTCACATGTCTCTGACTCTTCCTGACTCCATGGACCATAGCATGCCAATGGCGTCTAGGTGGTTTGCCATTTCCTTCTTTCTAATTATCTTTGTGAGTGCATGTGTGAGTGTGTGTGTGTGTGTGTTTAGCTAGGTGACACAGTGGATAGAATGTCAAGCATGAAGTTAAAAAGGTCCATCTCTCTGAATTCAAATCCAACATCAGACACTTATTAGCTATATGACCTTGAGCAAGACACTTAACTCTGCTTGCTTCAGTTTCCTTATTTGTAAAATGAGGTAGAGAAGGATAACACTCACTCTAGTATCTTTGCCAAGAAAACCTCAAATGAAGTCAGGCATGACTGAAAATGGTTATATATGTGTGCATGTGTATTTATATGTTTATGTGTGTACATGTGTGTATATAGCATGTGTATAGTTGTGTATATATATATATGTCTGTATACATATAGATATAATATAATACCATAAACTCACATTTTCTAAACTTACTCACTTCACATGACTTATTTCTTTACCCCACCACTTCAGCCACAGAGAGAATGACACTCTTAACCTTGCCATCATCCACAAATGCACCAATTCTAATTTTTGTACAGAGTATGGTTTTTCTTGTTGTTATTCTTTTCCCCATTGGACTGTGAATCTCTTGAGAACAAGAGCTGTATTCTACCTTTATCTGCATCCCCAGAACTTACTATGATACCTGGCACATAGTAGGGACTTAATAAATGTCTATTTACTAACTCACTTGTTATTTAGTTTTCCCATATTGCCAACATCAGTGCATTAATCTTGAAGCTAATTTTTCTTATTTGTGAGTTTATCATATTCTTAGAGTAAACTAAGAAATCAGATATAAATTATACAGTGGTTGCAGTTGGATGGATGGTCAGGGTAAATGGAGGATACTTGATGATGAAGAACATGTTTCAAAGTGTCATAAGGCATGAGAAATGGAACAATAAAAATATCATGAATATATAATTTTCAAGTTCATGAACAAAGAATTTGAATACTTCTGAGTGATGGCAGGAGTTTGAAAGGCTTATATTTTATTGGGGAAAAACTGCATTACCATTTATAACACCTATGGCACTTTCTTTTCATCTATGACAGTGGTTCTCAACCTTCCTAATGCTGTGACCCTTTAATACTAGTATGTGGGTATATCTGCATTTGGGCAGACCTGCCTGGAGATGGATAGAGGACGGTGTCTCGGTTCCTAAGACCATCAGAAATATGTGTTTTCCAAAGATCTTAGCCAACCCCTGTGAAAGAGTCATTCTACCCCCAAAGGGGTGATGACCCCCAGGTTAAGAACTGCTGACCTATAGGATATCCATAATAGCTACATGATGCTCAAGGTCCTCTCTAATTCTATATCCACTTTAAAGTTTGGCTTATGAGCCCCTATTGATGTATTTTTTTTTAAATCAGCTACAAGACAGAATTCAAAACAAAGACAAGAAATGAAATGACATAGCAAGAATATTTGCCCTGTAATTACCACCACCAGCAGCAACATACACACACGCACGCACACACACACACACACACACACACACGCAAACACAAACAAAAACACAAACAAATAAATATAGAGCACACTCACTGAGAAATGGGTATAGCTCCATTAGGAAGACTGAGTAAACATAAGATAAGGCTGATACAGGAGGAGGATTTATGAATAAAATAGGGAGAATATGTAGATAAGGTGAAGTCACAAGGCTGATACTGCAGGATGATTTCTCCTGGAGATCATATGGTGCTGTTTTCGCCAGATCTCTTTCTTGCTGATCATGGTGTCTCTACCTAGCACTTCAATCTACTGCGTTTTCTCAGCCTGCTCCTAAATGGGCATTTCAAACAGATTATATACAGAATTTTAAACATGTATTCATTTTTCTACCTGTATATATTGTTCTTTGCCCTGGAAGAAGATTTATTGATAATGGAATGTAGTTTCTCAAAAAAATAGAAAGCAAGTTTTAATTAATATCATAATCACCTATTTAAAATGTTCAATTAAAAGTTTATGAGAATTAGAAATAAATTGTGTGTGAGAAAGAGAGTGAGAGAGAGAGGTGGGGGGAGTATATGTATGTGTCTGTATTTGTGAGTCAGTCAGCTAACATTTATTATAGTATGCGCTTATTTGTGTAGTGGAGGCCAAAAGACAAACTAACAGTGTTTGCTTTTAATAATATGACCACTATCCAACAGGCAAAAAAATCAGCCAGTCATCATATTTTTTTTCTCATTCTTAGTGAAAAAGGTTTATTTAAGAGACAGTGTTAGAATACTAATATTATTACTTTCTCTTAGAAAATAAGGGAAATTCTCCTCCTAATATGGTAGTTCTTTGGAGATTTTGTTGTTGCTTTTGAGATGCAGTATCTGATTTAAAGATAGCCATCTGTATTAGGTTGATAGGACGGAGGTCAAAAAATTTTGAAACAACATTTCTCCAGTCAAAGTATTAGTCTAAAATCCTGTGGGAAATGGGGGTGGGGTGGTCATCAAACTATAACCCGCCCTCACTTTCTTTTTTATGACCAGCAAAAACAAATAAACAAAAGACGTTCTTAGATTGTGGCCATACAAAAACAGGTAGCAGACTGGATTTGGTTGTTGACCTCTTAAAGATAATATGTTTCAAATTTCCAGAAAAATATGAATCTACCTTTAATGGGAAAGAGAGACAGAGAGATACTTATACATATTATAGAAAAATATAGATGAGATTGTTATTGCTGTATCATTTTGTATCTTACTAGTTGTTAATAGTCAAGGCCAGTTTTCTCCTTAGTTACATGTGTTAACAAACCTTGTATAATTTATTAAAAAATATATATACAGACACACACATATGAGACATTGTTAGTTTGTGTATGGAGTGATGGAATATTTCACAACAGAAACCCATGAAGACTTCTGACCAAAGTTTATAGGGACTGTGATCTTTACTGGTGAAAGAAGTAATCACATTGATGAAATAAAATATTAACTGAAAAAAAAAACTAAAGATAAATTATTAAAGATAATTCAAAGATGTGTTTGAGGATGTTCAAGTTTATACATGTTTCTATTCAATTAATCTCTTTATTTTGAAATTGATGAACAGTAGAGGGAAATTTCCAGAGTACCTTGACAATTCAATCATGTAATTCTCCAACCCCTAAGGTTATCCTGGGTTTGAGTGACTATCCAAAGCGATCCAATCTGCTGCAGAGTTTTACTACAGTGACTATAAATGTAAATGAGGTAAGCCATTATGTCTGCTTCTTAGATCCTACACCCCACTCCTTTGTTTTCTGAATATTAGTTCAACACAGTGTAATCACAAATGGCTTTGCATTTTCCTTTGCAGGGATTGTCATTCAGCTCATAGATCTCAGCTTCCCTAATATCTCTGACCAGTATGCTGACAACTATAAGGCCTTTAATTCTTTAAATATAATTTGCATATTTACAAATAAAATGGCAACTGCTCACACTGTAGGCTTCTCTTACTACAGAGGCTTTTTACCCACTTATATGCTCCACCATCTATGTGTACTATCCCTGTGTTCCTAAATCAGTTTAAAGGTGGTTGTTATAACCACTAATCACATAACTTATTTTTGGCCCCACTTATCAGCTATTACTTTTGTATCTCTTTAGAAGGCGGCCTTCCTAAGTCATTGCCTTGAGCAACATATTCAGGCAAAATGTGCCCTTTTTTTTTTTTTTGGAATAGTAAAAGCCTAGAATTTGAGGTCTCCAGTGCCCTCAAGTAGGAGTTGAGTGAAAGGGCTTTCACTGCAAAGGAGGAAAGCGCTGGAATTAATTATTTTCCTCTATGTTGTTAGAAGTTTCATCTCCCCCAATTTCACACTGGTTGTCTCTATTACTTCATATCTTTTTCTTGTGTGTTGACCTAGCTCTGTCTTTTAGGTAATGGAGTAAAATGTGTTGGGTTTCTTGACAGTAAATCCTGACTACCAGAGTCTCATTTTAGGTAACTGACTTGAAGGGGAAAATGGGCAGAATTCTTTCCCAGTCTCATGATTATTCCTCTCCAGACTCTGCAATCTTCCTTTTTAATATTACCTCTCTCTCTGTCATCACACATGAATGGGAACACCCAGAACTCATCAGACATTTCAACACTCCTAACATAAATCCAGCTTTCTAAAAAAAAGTTTTAAATAAAAGAGACATATTTTGGAAGTAACTGGTCTTACCTATAAAATAAAGGCTTTATTTCAAATTAGCTTCAAGGATTTTTGATACTAGGAGGTAAGGAGAAGATTTTCTGCAAATATGTTTTTGCAAATGTCTTTTAAGAGATTGCTATGTGTAACTAGTGAATGGGTATTTTTAATAGGAGAAAATGGAATTCTCATAAACAATTCTTTTGAAGGGAAAATCATATAAACATAGATAAGCATACAACTATGGAATTACATTGCTACTTGACTATGTCTCACCTTGTCCAAAATGTACCTTTCTGTCTTGGGCACTGCCTTTTGGAGGGATTTGCATTAGACAATCAAAACTCTTAACAGCAATTTGTGCACCATATGGAGGACATCCCCTTTACTAATTCCTGCAAATGAGGGCAGTTGCTACATGTTCTTATAGCCACCTACTTAGTACCTTTTAATGGGACAAACAATCATGCTCTGTGTCTGCACCTTTTTAAAATACAATACATAAACTCCCTGCTTGGAAGCTCACAAAACCCAGGGCATCTTATACTTTGTTGAAAATATATTTAAACTATTCCTGTGAGGCAAGGAATATGTGTTTGTTGCTTCTTTTTCACTGTTTACTAGATCAATTAACACCTATAAATGTTCATCACAACAGGTACTAATTCCTTTACTGAAACAGGTCAGCACTTTTGGCATGTCTAAGAAGTGGTAAACAGTAGGCTCCAGGCAATGAAAAAGTTCCCCAGTGACATGCACTTTTATTATCCTCCCTAATTAATTCCTATTTAGTTACTCTTGGTTCTTATGTTGTGTTTATATAATGGAAATTGTCAGACTCAAAGAAAAGTGGACATCTAATGTTTTCAATGCTGACCCTGACATATATTATATATGTATGTAAGCATATACTTTTTCTACCATATTCCCACATTGTATAGCATTGCCTCACTATTTTCAGTTTCCTTTTATATGCTGTATTCCTTCCTTTGAATGCAAGCTTTATTGAGGGTAAGGGGTATTTTTCTACTTGTATTTGGTTTTCCAGAGCATTGCATAGTGCCTGGAACCTAATAAGAGCTTTAAAAATGTTACTTGGCTGAATGAATGAAGAAAAATACAATTTTATTCAGGTATATTCTTAAAGTCTTACTCATTTTAGAATGCTTAGTCTCTAACTCCTTTTAATTATTATCATCATTTTTATTGGTCCTATGATTTTCTTGGTATACGGAACACACAGGAAAGATACTGCCTCTACAAATGGAAATTGAAACCTACTCTGCAAACTGTGATCTTTGATTGATTTCTGGGGCAATGAGAGGTTAAATGATTTATTTTTACTACTGAAAGAAATAACAGGAAGTAAAACGGGATGATAATTCCTTTCAAGAGCAGCTTTTGGTGCTGTTAATAGCAAATAGACAGCACATGGGGCAGTTAGATAGCACAGTGGACATAGCACCTGGCCTGGATTCAGAAGAGTGAGTTATCCTGACTTCCAGTCTGGCCTCAGACATTTACCTACTGTGTAACCCTGGTCATGTCACTTAATCCTGCTTGCCTCAATTCCTCATCTGAAAAATGAGCTAGAAAAGGAAATAATAAATCACTCCATTCTTTGTCATGGAAACTCCAAATGAGATCAGGAAGAATCAGACACTACTGAAAAATGACTAACAGACAAATCTATGAGCTGAGATGCATTTCCATGAGAATACATTTTTCCTCTGTTGCTGATTCAATATTGTACAATGAAATGAGAGAAATTTTCATTTCAAAAGTTGGGAACATAGACAATAGGTAACATTTCATAGGGCATTAGGGGATAGAGACTGGAATGAACCTAACCTAGAATGAATCTGTGATTTTATGACCCATATGAAGTATAGGTTTCAAACCTGAGGACTAACTTCATCTTCCTCATCTTCCTTATTTCTCTTTTTATATGTTAATTTTTAATGTATACTAAGAGGTTGTGTATCTTTTTTCTTCTGATATTAATCAATTTGACATCTATTCTTGGACAACAAAAGTGACTCATTGCATCAAATATTTGGAGGATCTTTTCTAATTGTCCCAATGTGCATGCTAGTCAGGCAATCGGTAATCATATGCATGTTTTTCCATTAGACAAAACTCATTTTCCCAACACAAACATATGCAAAAGTATTTTAATCTGAAACAACATTCAAAATAAACAGTTCACTTCTATCAGTTGAGCTTTGTAATGAAAAAGTTAGTTGCTGAAGCAACTAACTATATCATGTTTAATCTGTAGGTGTTTGGTAGCTTTTAATTAGCAATAAAGGTGTTTATAATTTCTCTTGGGGAATTGGTAGCAATAATTCTTATATTTGGTAGGGGTTGAACATGCTAAACTTTCAAGTACCTTGTTTCTAAAATTCTATGTTTCTAAATATATAAATTAATTTGTTTTATTACTAAAAATTACCTTGATCTTGATACATCTTATAGTATTAAGTAGTCTTTTTTCATAGTGTTAAGAATTACATAGTATTGTGTTTTTTATTTTCTTCACTTACCACTAGCATGAAGCATAATTATTCTCAGTTAATAGTATTTTGCTGCTATCTACAGGTTGAAATGGATATAAGATATCATGCCAATCTCAATGGTTTATGCTGTCTATTCTAGCTTTATGACAGCATGAAACATATAGATAGAGAATTGATTACCCAATTAATGTGCATTAAAACCAAAATTCAAACAGGAAAACTGTTATCAGCCAAGGAGATAAGGTCTCACTTGCCCTATTTGATTAAGAAAGGATAGGCATTAAGGTATTAGGCTAGGCTTTAACATAACTGAAATCACCAAACGTTTCTTAATAATAGTCCAGAAGAGCAGATAATCCAAAGCACACTATTGAAAGAGTTGATGTTTTAAAAATATTCCTTACAAATATAAGATCCGATTTGTTAGATTATATTTTCCCTCATAAATCATTACAATTAAAACGAATTCAAAAAGGTACTATCGTACTTTGGAAGACCTGTGTTCCAGTCTGTCTCTGACACATAATAGTTGTCTGACCCCAGTCAACTCTAAACATTAGCCTCTCAGAGTAGGCCGCTTTCAAAAGCAGTAAGTTGCAAAGATACCTTTGTAACTCTTTACCAGGAACTCCTGATACCTATCTGATTACATGCTTGTTTAAAAAAGAGAATTTGCATTTCTTCAGAAGACATCCAAATCAATTGACACAGGGAGAAGTGGCGTAATTTGATTCATGAAAATTGACCAAAGGTTTAATTCAAATACATGTTACTAAGGGCTGAGTGTCAAACATTTCATCCTTTTGTAGTTTTATTTTCTTTCCATTATTCATTTTACAGCAATACAACTTGAAGCCACATCGTTATACAGCTTTGCACATTAAAAAAATACATTAGCTCATTTGATGTTTACAAAAAACTGTAAAGCAGGTAGCACTTGTATTATCACCATTTTACAGAAAGGCAGTGAAGTTCAGTAAGACAGGGAGACTTGTCTAGTGGCACAAAGATATTAAGTAACAGAACCATGAGTTACTACAGGGATTTTTGATCCCAGTTCAATGATTTGTTTTTGTTTTTATTTTATTTTTTGTTATCTCCATTGTACTAAAATTATGTGTAGAGAAATTCTTCACTTTTAGAATAATTTCTTTAAAACAGTTTGCAGGTATGTAAGAAAGGGTATTAAAATGTGCTTAGCATTTGATCCAGGGAGTCCAGTATTAGAATTGGGCCACAAACAGATTAAGGTTAGCAAGTAATGGCCCATATTTGCAATATTCTGCATAGTAGTGCTATTTGTGTCAGCAAAAAAAAGTGACTAAAAATAACTAAACAGTAATATGGGAATATTGTGCAATATGATAAGGAAAAACAAATGTGATTATTTGTGAGGAACATGGAAGAGTTATTTGATTTGATTCACAGTGAAAAAAACAGAGGCAAAAACAAAACAAACAAAAATAATATATATATAGTGACAACATTAATGGAAAGACCATACTAAAAGTCAGCAAATCAGAGATCAAATACAATAAATAATGCTGGTATCATATTATTAAATTTAAAAGACATGTCTATTTATAACCAGTTACTAAAAATACAAAATGAAATATAGAATCAGTAGTAATCACAGTATTTGGTGATTTGCTTAATTATAGTCTAGGAATGTATTCTTGGCTGAGGTGGTGGGGTGGGTTGTAAGAATGAATAAGTCTTGGCCCAGTTCCACACTATCCTTATGTAGCAACCATCTAAAAGAGTGTCATAAACATTATAGAAGAGAAAATTAAAGTAGAACTAGTATAGAATATGGGGAAAGAAGATTTAGTTAAAATTACATTTGCAGCCTTTCTTACCTGTGTGGCTTGAGGATAGACCCTTCTCTTTTCTGGTACTCGATTTTCTCATCTAAAACAAAGGTGGGGGGGCAGAGTCAATATGGTGGCATAGAAGCAGGAAAACTCTGTGAGCTCCCCCCATAACCACCTCAAATACCTATAAAATAAGACTCTAAACAAATTTTAGAGCTCCAGAACCCACAAAATGACAAAGAAACAAGGCTCTCGCTGAAGGCAGCCCAGCAGGCAGAGAGGAAGGGTTCATTACAGCACAATGGGAGCCGAATCCAGCTGAGTCTAAAACTGCGCCCGTAGGCCCAGGGCTGCCAGGACAGGCTGTGGCTGGAGCACTCAGGAGAGTGGATCATCAGTACCTGTGGTAGTTTTCAGAATTATCAACCCATAAGGGGCTAGGATAAAGTCAAAGGTCAGTGGAACTCGGCTAAATTTGAAAGAAAAGAGTAGGTGTGGCTGTCTACTCCCAGAGCAAGAAAGAAGTGGAAGTGGCCTCTGCAGCCACCTCCATGCTGCTGCTTCAGAGCTCCCAGCCTGCAGATTGCAGGGGGGCCAAGCGATCATTCAGGGACTAAGTGCTCTGGCCTTAACCTGCCTGGATCAGGATCATGGTCTTGGATGGTGTTCCTGAGGTCCATGAACAGTAAGCCAAAGCTGGTGGTGACTGCAGACACCATAGCCTCCTAATAGCTCCTGCAGTTGCAAAAATGCCAGTGATTTGAGACAAAGCTCTCCCCTCTGAAAGCAGAGTTCTACTGAGCTCAAAATTCAAGTAATTGACTGGCAACGTGAGCAGGCAAAGGAAACAAAGCAAGCACAATAATGCAACTTTAGATTCCTTTACTGGGGAAAAAAAGGATCAAACCATGGAACAAGAGGAAGACAACACAGTCAGAACTCCCACAACAAAAGCTTCCAAGAAAAACATAAATTGGTTACAAGTCATAGAGGAGCTTAAGAAGGATTTTGAAAATCAAGTAAGAGAAGTGGAGGAAAAATTGGGAAGAGAAATAAGAATGATACAAGAAAATCATGAAGAGGGAGTCAACAGCTAGACTGAAGAAAAGAACACCTTAAAAAATAGAACTCAAATGGCCAAAGGGGCTCAAAAAGCCAATAAGGAGAAGAATGCCTTAAAAAACCAAATTTGCCAGATGGAAAAAGAATCTCAAAAGCTCACTGAAGAAAAAAATTCCTTCAGAACTAGAATGGAGCAAATGGAAACAAATGACTTTATGGGAAATCAAGATACTATTAAACAGATCCAAACAAATGAAAAAATAGAAGGCAATGTGAAATATCTCATTGAAAAAAACACAGACCTGGAAAATAGATCCGGGAGAGACAATTTAAAAATTATTGGACTACATGAAAGCCATGATCAGAAACAGAACCTGGAAATCATTCTTCAAGAAATTCCCAAGAAAAATTGCCCTGATATTTTAGAATTAGAAAGCAAAATAGAAGTTGAAAGAATTCACTAATTACTTCTCGAAAAAGGATCTCCAAAAGAAAACTCCCAGGAATGTTTTAGCCAGGTTCTGGAGCTCCCAGAAAAGAAGAAAATATTACAAGCTACAAAGAAGAAACAATTTAAATACTGTGGAAACACAATCAGGATACCCAGGATCTAGCAGCTTCTACATTAAAGGATCAAAGGCCCTGGAATATGATATTCTGGAGATCAAGGGAGCTAGGGTTAAAACCAAGAATACCTACCTAGCAAAATTGAGTATAATGTTTCAAGGGAAAATATAGTCATTTAATGAGTTGGAAGACTTTCAAGCATTCTTCATAAAAAAACAGAACTGAATAGAAAATTTAACATTCAAATACAAGAAGCATGAGAAGGTAAACATGGAAAAGAAATCATAAGGAATTTATCAAAGTTGAACTATTTACATGCCCACATGGAATAACAGTAATTGAAACTTTTTCAGCATGAGGATAGGTGAAGGGAGTATGGATGTGTGTATATCTATATCTATCTATCTATCTATCTATCTAT
>CM053580.1:344839827-344854573 GCA_028627135.1 Pseudochirops cupreus | reverse complement strand
GGGAGGGGAGAAAATCTGAAACTCAAGTGATTGTGGAACAGAATCTTGTAAATTAAAAGTAAATGAGTAAAAAAAAAATTAAAACTTTCAAAAAAAAAAGAAATTGAGAGGTAGAAGAGGAATAGAATGAGAGGAGATGGGGAGAGATGGAATGGGGTTAATCATCTCATAGAGAAGAGGCAAGGGATAACTGTTACAAAGTAGGGGAAGAATAGGAAGGCAAAAGGGAATGGGTCAACCTTACTCTCATTGAATTTGCCTTAGGGAAGGAATAACATAAACTTTAAATTGGGTATCTTGCCCTACAGGATAGTAGGGGGGGGAAGGGGATGAGAGGGGAGAATGATGGAGTGGAGGACAGTTTGGGGGGAGGAATGTTAGAAGCACACACTTTTGTAAAGGGACAGGGACAAAGTAGAGAATAGAATAAGTGGGGGATGGGACAGGAAGGAGAGAAATATAGTCAATCTTTCACTATATGTCCATTGTGGAGATGTTCTGTGTAACTACACATGTACGGCCTGTATTGAATTGCCTTTCTTTCCATTGGGGGTGGGTGATGAGGAAGAAAGGGAAAGAATCTAGATTTTAAAGTTCTAAAATCAAATGTTAAATATAGATATAAAATAATAGTAATAATAATAATTATTATTATTATTGACAACAGGGTAATAAGATATACAGGCACTGGGGTAGGGAGATCCACCTTGCCCTACCAGAAAGTCAGAGGGGTGATGGGGGAGGATATAGGGGAGAGCAGATTGGGGGAGGGGATATACAGTGGGATTGCTGTTTGGGGGTGATAGGTAGCAGAAAGGTGGGGAGAAAATTAGTAACTCATAATCCTTTGAAAACTAATGATGTAAACTAAAAATTAAAAAAAAGTTAATAATAAAAAACAAATTAAGAAAAATAAAACAAAGGTAGGGGATAAGTTGCACGGTCTATATCAGTGCTTCTTAAACTGTGAGACATGACTCTATTTGGAATCACATACATGAATGTGAGGGTCACAAAGAATTTGGCAACAATAAAAGAATTCTGAATCCATAATTACCAACATTAATTCAAAATCAGAGGCATGATGAATCCAAGGTGTTTCTGGTAGCACTTTCCTGTACTGCATTGCATTAATTCACTGCAGCCTTGGTTCTGAACACAGTATTGATGATTTTAAAATCAAAATATCCATAAACTCTGAAAAATATTGAAGATGCTTTGCATACTGCAGTATCAAATATTCCACCAATATTTAATTCTCTATGAAAAAATAAACAAGCAGGAGACAGAGTCAAGCTGGTAACCTAGAAGCAGGAAAACTCTGTGGTTCCCCCAATAACTCCCTCAAATACCTATAAAATGTGACTCTCAACAAATTTTAGAGCTACAGAACCCACAGAGTGACAGAGAGAGACAAATCTCCTGCTCAAGGTAGCCCAGCAGGCAGACAGGAAGGGTTCATTGCAGTGCACTGGGAGTAGAGCCCAGCCTAGCATGAGCCCATGGTTTCAGCTTCAGGACTGCCTATACCACCCACAGTTGACGGGACTTTGGAGAGTGGATCACCAGCAGCTGTGACCACTTCCAGAATCATCAACCCAGAAATACAAAAGACAAAGTAAAAGGTCAGTGGAACTCTCCTGGATCTGGGGGGACAGAGTGCAGTCCAGTCTCTACCCCCAGAGAGAGAAGTGGTGGAAGCAGCAACCCTGCAGCAACCTCCACTTAGCTGTTTCAGAGCTCCCAGCCTGCAGATCATAGGGGGAACAAGTGACCATTAAGAGGCTTTGAAAAGAATATAAACTGGTTACAGTCCATGGAAGAGTTCTAGAAGGATTTTGAATATCAAGTAAGAGAAGTGGAGGAAAAATTGGGATGAGAAATGAGAATGATGCAAGAAAATAGTGACAAGAGAGTCAACAACCTGCCTGGAGAGAATAACACCTTAAAATGATAGACTAATGCAAATGGCAAAAGAGGCCCAAAAAGCCAATGAGGAGAAGAATGCCTTAAAAAGCTGAATTTGCCAGATGGAAAAAAGAATTTCAAAAGCTCACCAAAGAGAATAATTCCATCAGAATTAGGTTGGAGCAAATGGAAGCTAATAACTTTAAAAGAAATGAAGATGATATTAAACAAATCCAAACAAATGAAAATATAGACAGCCATGTGAAATATCTCATTGGAAAAACCACTGACCTGGAAAATAGATCAAGGAGAGACAATTTAAAAATTACTGGACTACCTGAAAGCTATGATCAAAATAAGAATGCAGAAATCATCCTTTAAGAAATTCTCAAAGAACATTGCCCTGATGTTTTAGAACCAGAGGGCAAAATAAAAATTGAAAGAATTCACCAATCACCTCTTGGAAAAGATCCCTAAAAGAAAACCCCTAGGAATATTATAGGCAGGTTCCAGAGTTCCCAGACCAAGGAGGAAATATTACAAGCAGCCAAGAAGAAACAATTTGAATATTGCGTAAACACAATTGGGATAACACAGGACATAGCACCTTCTACATTAAGGTATTGAAGGGCTAGGAATATGATATTCTGGAGATGAAAGGAGCTAGGATTAAAATGAAGAATCACCTTCCCAGCAAAACAGAATATAATGTTTCACAGGAAGATGTGGTCATTCAAGGAGGTGAAGGACTTTCAAGCATTCTTGATGAAAAAAAAAACAGAACTGAGTAGAAAATTTGACATTCAAATACAAGAAGCAAGAGAAGTATGAGAAGGTAAACAGGGAAAGAAATCATAAGGAACTTATCAAAGTTGAACTATATACATGCCTACATGGAAAAATGATATTTGTAACTTATGAAAGTTTTCTCAGTATGAGGATAGTTGAAAGGAATATAAATATGTATCTATCTATCTATCCTTATATATATGTATATTATATATATATATATATATGTAAACACATACATACATACATATACAATACATGGGGGGGGGTATATGTGCATATGAATAAATATGTGTGTATATATGTGTACAGGTATACCTAGACAGAGGGCACAGGACCAATAATGTGGTAAATTATATCATATAGAAGAGGCAAGAAATAACTGTTACAATAGAGGGGAAGAACAGGAAGTCAAAAGGGAATGGGTCAACCTTACTTTCATTGAATTTTGCTTAGGGAAGAAATGCCATACACTCTGAATTTGGTATCTTACCCTACAGGAGAGTAGGGAGAAAGGGGATGAGAGGAGGGATGACAGAGGGGAGAGCAGGTTGGAGGGAGGGTAGTTAGAAACACACACTTTTATAAAGGTCCAGGGACAAAGTAGAATAGAACAAGTGGGGGAGGGAGAAAGGAGAGGGGATAGGATGGAGAGAAATATAGTCAGTCTTTCACAATATATCCATTATGGAAATGTTTAGCGTAACTACACATGTACAAGCAATATTAAATTGATTATCTTCCCAGTAAGGGTGGGAGACAAGAGAGGAAGCGAAAGAATCTGGAATCTTAAGTTTTAAAATCAAATATTTTTTTGAATTTATTGTAATTATTATTAATATCATTATTATTATTTTTAATTATTTACATGCAACTGGGAAATAAGATATACAGTCAGTGGAGTATGGAGATCCATCTTGCCCTACCAGAAAGTTAGGGGAAGGATAGGGGATGATATAGGAGTGGGTAGAATGAGAGAGTGGATGTTCTGTGGTATTGCTACTTTTAGGTGGTGGGCAGGGGAAAGATGGGGAGAAAATTTTAAACTCAAAATCTTCTGGAAATGAATGGTATAAACTAAAATTGTTTTTAAAAGAATGTTTTGGCTTAAAAAAATAAAGAAGCACATTCATCTCATTAGTATGCAAATTTGCTTTCATCTTTAATAAATGGTAAAATCTTATGTATACCAAAAATTATTTTACAATAAGTTTCTTTATAATTTATTGTTAGTAAATATTTCATTTATATACCTATTTTATAGACCTACATGCCCAGCGTCACATAAAAATTTCTCAGATAAAAAGGGGTCACAAGTGGAAAAATTTAAGAAGCCCTGGTCTATAAACAAATGCTCTACAAGTCCACAACTCTTAAAGAGTAATGGATTAATCTTGGTGTTGTGGAGTGATTCTTAGCATCAGTGGCACTGAGATCACTGTTTGGGACTTTAACAAGAAAATCCATGATGTTTTGCATGAGGAAGAAGAAAAGGTATTTTATCACATGAGAGAAACTGATAGGTTGGACTAAGTATAGAGAAATGTCTGTACGGAATGTGACAAAATGTTGAGGAACTTAAAGGGTTGAATTTTAAGACATTTAAATGAAGGAAATATAGTAATTACTTGGAAAGAAAACTGGAGTACAATGCTACTTTGTGTGTGTGTATGTGTTTGTTTTGTTTTTGGAGGGAGGAAGGCAAGACAATTAGCATTAAGTGACTTGCCCAAGGTCACACAGCTGGTTAAGTGTCAAGTGTCTGAGGCTCGATTTGAACTCAGGTCCTCCTGACTTCAGGGATAGTGCTGTACTCATTGTAGCTCCCACAATGCCACTATTTTCTTTTTCTTTAGGATGGGGGATGCAGGACAATAGGGGTTAAGTGACTTTCCTAAGGTCACATGGCTAGTGAGTGTTAAATATCTGAGGCCGGATTTGAACTCAGGTCCTCCTGACTCCAAGGCAGGTGCTCTATACATTGAGCCTCCCCAACAATGCCACTTTTAACAATGTTCTCCAACAAGAAGTTTCCATACATACATCAAAAATGCAAAAGACTCATGGAAGGATGGCGCAACAAAATGATGCTATTAAATAACCATATTATAATTAATATAAAGGAAGGCATAAAACATGGAGAAATCAAGAGGCAATACAGTACAGTGGGAGAACACCAAGTCCAGAGTTTGAAGATTTCAGATCCTAATTCTATTGATTATTTCCTATGTTACCTTGGGTAAATCAGTTAATTTCCCTGAAGTTCAGTTTTTCCTTTCATTTTATATTAAATGTTGGAACAAATTCACTTGAGGATTCTTTTCACCTCTAACTATATGATGGTATTTTCCTATGTTCATCAATAGTGTACATCTCTGTTCCTTATGATTTTTTCCCATGTTTACCTTCTCATGTTTCATGTATTTGAGTGTCAAACTTTCTTTTCTGTTCTGGTTTTTTCAGCAAGAATGTTTGAAAGTCCTCCACCTCACTAAATGACCATATTTTCCCCTGGAACACTATGCTCAATTTTGCTGAGTAGGTGATTCTTGGTTTTAATCCTAGCTCCCTTGATCTCTGGAACATCATATTCCATGCCCTTTGATCCCTTAATGTAAAAAGCTGCTAGATCCTGGGTTATCCTGATTGTGTTTCCACAGTATTCAAATTGTTTCTTCTTGGCAGTTTATAATATTTTTCTCCTTGATCCAGGGACTCTGTAACCTGGCTATAACATTCCTAGGAGATTTCTTTTGGGGATCTTTTTCAAGAGGTGATTGGTGAATTCTTTCAAGTTCTATTTTGCCCTCTGGTTCTAAAATGTCAGGGCAATTCTCCTTGAGAATTTCTTGAAGGATGCTTTCTAAGTTCTTTTTCTTTTAATCATTGCTTTCAGGTAGTCAAATAATTTTTAAATTGTCTCTCCTGGATCGGTTTTCCAGGTCAGTGGTTTTTTCAAGGTGATATTTCACATTGCCTTCTATTTTTTCATTTGTTTGGATTTGTTTAATAATATCTTGATTTCTCATAAAGTCATTTGCTTCCATTTGCTCCACTCTAATTCTGAAGGAATTATTCTCTTCTGAAAGCTTTTGACATTCTTTTTCCATCTGGCAAATTTGAGTTTTTAAGACATTCTTCTCCTCATTGGCTTTTTGGGCCTTTTTAGCCATCTGAGTTAATCTATTTTTTAAGGTGTTATTTTCTTCAGTCAGGTTATTGACTCTCTTTTCATGATTTTCTTGCATCATTCTTATTTCTCTTGCAAATTTTTCCCCAACTTCTCTTATTTGGTTTGCAAAATCCTTCTTAAGGTGATCTATGGCTTTTAGGCAGTCTTTATGTTTCTTGGAAGCTTTTGGTGCAGGAGTTCTTATTGTGTTGTCTTCCTCCCATTCCATGCTTTGATCTCTCTTGTCCCCAAAGAAGAAATCTAGAGTTTGGTTGTTGTTCATACTTTGCTTCCTTTGTCTGCTCATGTTGGCCAGTCAATTACTTGTTTTTTTAGCTCTTTGGAACTCTGCTTCCAGAGGGGAAAGCTCTGTCCCAAATCGCTGGGGTTTTCACAGCTGCTAGAGTTATTGGGAGGCTGCCCTTTTTTTTGCAGCCCCCACCAGCTTTGGCTCACTGAAAACACACACCAGGACAACCACCCAAGACCACAATCCAGATCCAGGCTGCTCAAGCTAGAACACTTAGGCTCTGAACAATCACTTAGCCCCCCTACAGTATGCAGGCCAGGAGCTCTGAAGCAGCCACGTGGAGGTGGCTGCAGGGCTGCCACTTCTACTGCTTCTTTGCCCTGGAGGCAGTTTGGCTGGACTGCTTTTCTCCCCCAAATTTAGCTGAGTTCCACTGACCTTTCACTTAGTCCTTGTTTCTTATGGCTTGATAATTCTGGAAACTGCCACAGCTGCCACTGATCCACTCTCCTAAGGGTCCAGCTGTGGTTCATCTGACCACCCCCAGGGCCAAGCCTCACTTTCAGGCTAGGCTGGGTTCAGCTCCCAGAGCTGTGATGATCCCTTCCTGCCAAGCTGCCTTTAGCAAGAGGTGTATTTTTGTGAGTTTTAGAGCCCTAACATTTGTTTAGAGTCAAATTTTATGGGTATTTGAGGTTGCTATGTGGGAGCTGTGGAATCTTGCTGCTCTTATGCCACCATCTTGGCTCCTAGAAGTCAATTATGAAAGAAAATTCAATAGATTGGTGAATTTAGAAAATTGGCTAGAATTGTTAGGAATCCTGCTTTTGCTCTTCCTGCTTTCACACAAACACCCTTCGACTTCTAGGTGAGCTTTTGTCCTATTAGTGTGCTTATTTAATCAACATAGGGCATGCTGAGTGCTTGGAATGTTTCCATCTTTGTATTTTGGATATGATAAGGATTTGTTTTCAGTGTGTGCAAAACTGATGTCACTGCATGGAAAGGCAAAGCTCCTTAGAGTCACAACTAATCTTAGGACCTGAAGCAACAAAGGTATATGACAACTTCCCTCAGTCCCAGTGCACAATCTTTCCCTGCTTTAACAACTGCAGGCCTCAAACTCTTGCACTGAGTCACTTTTCTTGACTTAAAGTTATTTTACGATGTCTAACAAACTGACTCAAATTCAAAATCAGTGTCCAATCAAACCCATCACCACAAGAATTCTCTTTTCTACATACCTAAAGCCCATCCAACATATTTCACCAGAAACATCTAAAGGCTATATACTTCATTGAACTGACAAAATAAATATGGCCAATTACTAGATTTGAAGGTTTTTATTGATATTGCTTTAAGATACTTAGGGAATTTTCTGATTTTGTAGTAATGTAGCAAGGAAACATAAGGATTGAGATGAATAAGAAAGAAGAAACAAGAGAAGAACGTTTTCCTGTTTTCAAAAATGCAAAACCTGCATTCACAGACAGAGATGAATGGAACAATTAAGGTGATGATTAAAAAATGTATGAGAGAGGAGGGATTACTCCTAGGGAAAGATACTGGAGAAAAGGGTAGGGAATGGAATCAAGAGAAAAGACAGAGAGATGAGCTTCAGAGAGTAGTACAGAATACTTTTTTAACATGCAGAGGAAAGGACAGGGTGGTTGATTATGAAAAAACTTTTTTATTTAATATAGCATTTATTTGTCTTCCCTCTATCAAACTCTGAGCCCATGGCTTTTCTCATTGCTTCCTGGTAAGATGGTGGTAGAGGTATACACAAGCTGGAAGAGCCATGGAAGGACTAGGAAGATGAGGAGGAACATTCAGAAACATAGGGGAAGAGAAATGGCTCTATCACATGGCAGAGAGGATGAGGAAGGCCACCATCAGGCAAATGAGTTCCATGGCTTCAGAAAGAGATGGTGTAGGAAAAATAAACTGCTGCTTTGGGGAGGGATTCCTGGCATAACCAATGATGAGACTTCCAAATACACTCCCAATCCCAGTTCCAGAGCCAGCCACACCCACAGTGACAGCCCCAGCCCCAATAAACTTGACTACTGTGTCAATGTGCCTTGAGATGGCTTTAGTTTGCAATCCACATCTGGGGACAAGTAAGGTCAAGGGACCTGATGCTGCCAAAATGCTGAGGTTCTCATCTGTTTGAACCTCTGGTCATTTTAGCACAACTGCAGATAATGGTCTACTCAGCAGCTGAAAGCTGCTCCTCACAAGGACAGGGGTAGAGATGAACTTTGCAAAGCTAAAGAGCTACTGGCAGAGCAGAGGAGACAGAGAGGGGGGCAAAGAACTTTTAAAAAAGGGAGAAATGGAGATGAAGGAACTAACTTCAAACTGCCTCAATCATTCCTTGTAAATTAAGAAACAAGTCAAACACTTGCAAATTTGGGGAACAGGGAGGATATCTGGTGGAGAAGAAAGAATTATTTTAGTACTGGCATGAATCTGGTGCAATACAGTGGCATTGTCCCTTTCCTTAAGTCACAGATACAAACACTATGGGTCGGGGCGGCTAAGTTGCAAAGTGAATAAAACACCAGCCCTGGAGTCAGGAGGACCTGAGTTCAAACCCTATCTCAGACACTTAACACTTGCCAGCCATATGACCTTGGGCAAGTCACATAACCCCAATTGTCCTGCCTTCCCCCTTCCAAAAAAAAAATACTATGAGAAGTCACTATTTCTGTAGCACTATATCCACGCCCCATCCCATAAATTTCTGGAGAAGTTTTGGAGAGACTGCCTGAGGTAATTTACCCAATTGATTGGACACAATAGCACAGATGAAGGTTTTTATTAAAAGGATTCTTTCTAATGCAAAGGGCACAGGTAAATGGGTAGACTCTAAACTTCTTACTTCAATTCTTTCCATCCATGTGGCACCAGGGAATTTCAGTATATGTTACTCTGCAAAGAGTGGTTATCAGTTCAAAACTCTCACTAATCTAGTTCATATTTCCCAAACCAGCTAGAAGCTAGAAGCTCCAGCATATACTACTGCTTCAAAGCATAACCATCAGCTTTCATTAAAATCACTTAGAATCATAAGATTATAAAACATAAGAGGTTTCATTTTTTACATTAAAGAACATCAAAAGAGATTATACTACAGAATATGGTAAAATGAGAGATCAATCTTCCTCTTTCCATTGGCTCATTACTTTCCAGGGACTAGTACAATCCTCATGACTTTGAGAACTACCTTAGAAGCTTCCCAACCCCCAAACAAGGATGAGGAACTGGGGGATCACTAGAAATTCAAAGAAACTCCTCCAGGGGATCACTGCATACCTGGAGAATAATAAAGGTGTGTGTTGTTTTTGTTTTTGTTTTTTTTTTAATTATGGTATTGCCATAGGAAGGTCCCCAGAAAAGGGAAAGCTTGCATTTAAACATATCAAATAACAAGAGTGTCAAGAGTCAAGAAATCTCCTTTCCCTCTCCCCAGTTTTCCCCCTCTTAACTTAAATACATCCCTCAGGATGTACTATCCTGAAAGAATCCTCAGCACAAAATTAAACTGAGATCTTTGTAATTAAACTCTATGAATTGTTGCTCTGTTAATGGCCTCATTTAACCAGCTGGTAGTAGATTCTCTCTCTTTTTTTTTTCACATTCCTCCCCCACTATCTTCTCTTCCATCAGTGTTTGATTGTATTACTAACACTGTTATACATTCCTGGAAGAAACATGCTAGAAGGTTGCTGCTCTGTGCAATCAGGACTGACAATTTTTGCTCCTGGCTCTCTTAGTTCTCTCATATAGTGCCCACCAACTGCTATTCCCACCTCTGCTAGCTTCAGTTTGCTTTTGTTGCTTAGTTTCCCCTCTCTAAGAGATGAAGCCAACTTTTCAGTATTGGAACATTACTGTATCAGCAAGCACTGTAACATACCCAGGATGATTCCTAGCACAGGTTCTTAGATCTACTTTTCTAAAGGAAAGCAACTCTAAGTGGGTTAACAATCTTACTTTATTCAATCAAACATATATCATTTAACTAGTTCAGGGGGGAAAGTCAGCACCCTGAACTTCAGAGAATACAAACAGAATAAAAACACAAGTTACAAGCAGAAGTTACAAGCAGACAAAGAAACACATCAGCAGAAAAGTCAGACCAGCCGTCTGACCATTACATACAAACCTAGTCAGTTACCAGAGAGGGAAGCACCAACATCTGGGTTTTCAAAACCAAAACAGCTTCCCAGAGTCTTGTCTGGCCAAATCACACAACTCTTTCCAAAGTGAGCACCAAAGCAAAAACTCCCATCAGAGAATATATAGCCTTCTCCTGGATCAGAGAATGTTACAGCCCTCTTGAACCACTGCCCAATCACAAAGTAATAAGGCGTAGGCATTCCTGAAGAACAAGCTTCCCTCCACAAGCTCCATGTGATCGCATTCAGCCTATTAGGGGGCAGAGTATATTTTCAAATCAGGGAAGGTTCTCAGTGTCACTTAAGCCTATCAAAGGGCCTAGGGGCAGGGAAGATCTTCATATTCCCATAACTGTGAAAGGAACTGAAGGATTTGGTTCTACTGATAGAATAAAATTGAGAGATAAAATATAGTTAAAACAGAAGCCAGATGATGTTCCAAAGGCTGAAGAGGTTATAGCACATGGGAGGGATAACACTGTAACTATTGTTTATTCTGGAGAAGATGATTATAAAATTGTACCCTTAACTCATACTTTCTACCATGTGTGAGGCTACAATAGTGGGCTCATGGATTCCAGTAGCATGGCTGATCCTATATCTACCTTGTTTCTGGTTATTGTCTCCTTGCTACTTCTTGGCTTTTTGTCTGTTCACCTGGTTTGCTAGATTTGTTTCTGCAGTCTTGGTACCCTCCATCTGTAGATGCCTGATAGCTTAAGCTGGATGTCATGCACAGTCGACAACTGTGATGTGTCACCCCTGGACCTGGCATCAAGCACATTCCAAATGCTGACTAAAGAACTGACCTCTCAAATGGGACCCCTTGGGACAGAGACAGCTCTACATCCAATTTCAGTAGCAAGTAGCCATGGAAGAAGAGACCTTCGCCCCTTACCCCAAGATTTTGGGACCTCATTTGTTTAGGGTGGGGGAATGATGGGGAGCTTGTGCTCAAACCCCACCCTAAAATATTGTTTTCTGTGTTTATTGTGTGCTATCCTTGTTATATTGTTGGAAAATTCTGTTGACACCAGCTACTCCTAAAACTCCTATTAACTTGTGTAATGAAATGTATTGTTAATGTATTTTTGCCAAGTAAGGGACATGAAAGATCTTGGGGCTGAATATAATAATAATGGGATTTGAAGATCTTCCATGTCCCTTGAACTTGCTGACGTAGCAGGAAGGGGTGGAACAAGAGAAAGCCAGAGCCAAGCTAGAGACCTTCCAGTTACCTAGGTAACTGGAAGCAGCAGCAGCGGCTGTAGCATGACTTCTTTTCCTTTGAGCCAGTCAGAATCTCTGCTAAGGACTCCTGGTGAGGGGGGGAATAGGGTGGAGCTGCTGGTGTTGTGCCAAAAGAAGAGAGTGAGACCTCAAGTGAAAATTTTGGAAGTGGATTTTATTTAGTGTGCGCTGTTCAGGGCTACATCTTACCTTGCCCAAATCCAACAGGCTTTACCAATGGCAGACCACTAGTATATAAAGGTACCCCCAACTCTTAATGCATAAGCAAGGGCTTACAGCATGGATTGGCTAAGTTTCGCATGCAGAGAAACCTTGGCGGGGCCTTGCAGCCAACTTCCATGAGGAAACAGAAAGAGGATGTCTGGCTAGAGAAGAATGGGGGAAGGGGAAGGGATCAGGGAGCCAGGTGAGGCCAAGTACAACACTGGGAGCAAGATGCTTGGATGCTGAGCAGTTGCAGCAAGTGAGGAGGGGAGGATCTTTGCCTGAGGTAGCCTGTCCTGTTTTGAAGGCTTGGGAATGTGGGTATTTACTATTTTAACTACATGTACCAACTTCATAACTACTGTGATGGCTTTGACTTTCTGATTTTGGGACTCAGTTTTTGGGTATTTGAATAAATGTTCTAGCTATATTTCCCAAGTAGAGGGCCTATTACTTTTTGTGATTAATAACCATATCAGCATATTTATAGTTACTGTAGGCATTGTGAATACTGCATTTTTGATACAACTAGAGAGATCACATTGAAGCTCCTAGTGAAACTGTAATGTTTATTTATGTCCAATGCCTGAATGCTACCTCCTCAGGTAGTTCCTTCCAAGTTAATATATTGGGAGATTAGAAAGTTTCTCACAGTTTATTTAACTTTGTCTTCTTATCTTCTATCTTCTTTTGGACACCTGAGTCATGAATTATATAATGCAAATTATCCCAGGCAACCTCTCCAAAGTTTAGCTAGAAATTTTTGAAAGAGGTGCCCCATCATCTATATCTGTGATTCAGAAAAGGGAATGACAGCCCTGAAAGTGCTACTTACTACTATAATTCTGTAACAGTCTTCAATAAGAGTCTTAATTTCTTGTGATAAAAACAGGAAATTGATATATTCAACACATTCCTGTTCCCCACCCTCCTTCATTTTAATTCATGTATTCCAGTATATAACTAAGTTCCTCAGAGAAGAGAAAACTTCTAGTCATAGGTCTTCTCTAACGCCATTTCAAAAGGGTATCTAGATCTCTTTAAAAATGAACTTCTTTCAAAGAAACTGAAAGATTACAGGTGAGCACTTGAAATGAAAGTAGTGTACATAGCCCTGCCTTTGAAGTACAAGTGTCTAAAGAAGTAGAACCCACAATTAAGCACATGGGACATTCTTGAGTGAAAATTAGCTAAATCTGACTGAGGTTTTTTTTTTTTTAAACCTGCATGATCATAAATCACAGTCAAATTTTTGATATTAATCAATTTGGTTCCGTATTTTAAAAAAAAACAAAGAATCTTCAGGAATCAAGGGATTCTATTTTCTGCACATGACTATTAACCTGCCTTATTTTTAGTCTCCACATAGAGACTGATGTCTGGGATGAATGATTAACCCAGTAAAGATATCTAGCTTAGAAAGAAATACCTATCTTTATTTGTCAGCAAACAAAACCCCTGTTCCTACAAATGAAAATAGGAACACAAAGCAAAAGCCAGAGGGGGAAGAGAGAGAAGTACAAACCATTTTCCAAAAAGGTGCACATTTTCTATGTAAATGCAAAAACATTGAAGCTCCTAGTGAACAATGTTATGATTAGTTATCTCCAATGCCTGAATCCTAACCCTTCATTTAGCTCCTCCCAAATGAATAACCATAAAATGTATAAATAACTTAATAAAATTTTAACTTTGATAATAAAAATAAGAAGAATGCTATAGAATTACAATAATGATTTGGTAAAGTATCTCATGGTACTCTTGCGAGAAATACAGACAGATGTGGACCCGACAGTTTTAATTAGATAGATTCTGAACTGGAAGAAGTCTTCATTGGATTGCTCCAGGAATTCAGGCTGGGTTCCATACTCTTTGTAGTTTTTATCAGTTATTTAGCTAAATTCATAAATGACATGCTTAGAAAGGTTGCAGATGATAAATCTGGAGGTAATAACAATATAAAGGGTAAGTGTCAGGATACAAAACAACAAAAACAAAAATATGACTCTTTAGAACTCTGGACCAGTCAATTAGTTGACTTTTATTTAATTCCCAATATGCGCCAGGCACCATGATAAGCAAAGGAGACACAAATATGAATAAAATAAAGATAATCCCTACCCTGAAGGGGCTTACTATTTAATGATGGAAGACAAGGCATAAAATGAAACACTAAAGTGAGAGAGAGGGGAGTTGGGGGCATGGGGTTAAGTTCCTTGGCAAAAGGCCTTGATGTAGAGTTACAAAGAAGTCTGAAAGCATGTGATTGTTGGGAAATGGGAAGAAAATCTGTGCTGAAAGACCTCTTTAAACAGAGGTCTTGGAATTCATAGCTCTGCCCTCAAGTCAAATAGTTCAATCAGAGGGGCACAAAGTAATAATGACCAGGTAGACTCAATCTTATAACACAATGAAATTGTGGAAGAAAGTTATGAAAGAAAGTTCCAAAAGAGTCCAAAAGCAGTGTTACTAATGGGAAATGGGTTGCATTGAATAAATGTTAATAAGGATAAATGTAAAAGTACTATAGAATCAAAAACTTGTCTTTACAAACACAAAATGTAGGAGGTATATTTACACAGAAATTCCAAGGGGGAAAAGACCAGGGGTTGCTAGTGAACTCTTAGCTGAATATGATTCCATACATGGTATGACAATCAAAACACATAATATCAACTTTGGTGACATTAAGATGGGCAAAGTTTTCCAGGCTAAAAAAGGGGTAGTCCTATTGTATTCTTCCTTAAAGAGATCTGTTCAGTTCCAGGAGTCATTTTTTCAAAAAGGAAATTGATAAGCTTTATAACATATAGAGAAGAAATGCCAAACACAAAGCCAGTAGGTGCATGCAATCACAACACTCTTGGATATAGCCTGAACCAGATTACAATGTATTTGGGAAATATTTAACAAAATAAATAAGACTAAAATTAAACATAGACAGTATTGCAATTAAAAATAAGTCAATATGTGACCTTCAGAGAT
>CM053580.1:344823989-344839727 GCA_028627135.1 Pseudochirops cupreus | reverse complement strand
AAAGATACTTAGATTTGTGTTTTCCTTTGAACCAAAGGAAGAAAAGGTAGTAGTTATGAAGAGGCAAATTAGTCTTTATCTTTGGAAAGAAGTCCTAGTAATTTGCGCTGTCCCTAGGTGGAATGGGCTTCTCAGGTGGAAATGAGTTCTCCTTAGATGTCCTCAAATAAGAACTAATTGTGCTGTTCTGGACTTTCTTTTAAAGGCAGGAGTTTTTATGTTTGAGCCTCTTGGGGGGGGGGGGGGCGGTGTCACTTCCAATTCACAATACTATTCTTTTCCCTTAGAAGTCAGAATTGTTAAGAAAGTTTTAATATTTGCATCTTGTATGGATATATTCTTGCTGCTCTGAAATACAAATGTAACACTTTATTCCTTGCACTTCTTTTTCAAGCCAGAACAGGATGTACAGATACAGCTCCTGGATAAAGGACAAATAGAGACACTTTAATGGAATTGAGTAGACAAATCTCTTACTAAATGTCCTTCAAAATGGTACTGTCTTTTAAAGTATTCTTTAAATCTCAATACCTCAAAAATGAAGGAAATGCTCTCAAACTTTTCTTTTAAAAAAAAATTTTATTTATTTATTTATTTATTGTTAGCTTTTGACATTCATTTCTACAAGATTTAGAGCTCCAAATTTTCTCGCCATCTCTCCCCTAACCCTCATGCCAATATGGCATACATACTGATTACCCCTTCCCCCAGTCTGCCCTCTCTTCTATCCCTCCCATCCCCTCCTTACCCCTTACTTTCTTGTACGTCAAGATAGGTTTCTAGAACCTATTGTCTGTATATCTTATTTCCCAGTTGCATATAAAAACAATTTTTTGACATTTATTTTCAAAATTTTGGGTTCCAGATTCTCTACCTTCTTCCCTCCTCACTCACTCCCTTTGAGAAGACAAGCAATTCAACATAGCTTATACATGTATAGTTATGCAAAACATTTCCACGGTAGTCATACGTAAAAGATTAACTATATTTCCCTCCATCCTATCCCGCCCTGCAGTAATTCTATTTTCACCTTTGACACAGTACCTTTTCAAAAGTGTTTGCTTCTGACTATCCTTTCCCCCAATCTGCCTTCCCTTTTATCATCTCCCTCTCTTATCCCCTTCCCCCCTACTTTCCTGTAAGGTAACATACCTGATTGAGTGTGTATGTTATTCCTGCATTAAGCCAAATCCATTGATAATAAGGTTGACTCATTCCCTTTCACCTCTCTTCTCTTCCCCTACATTGTAACAGCTTTCTCTTGCCTCTTTTATGTGAGATAATTTACCCTATTCTATCCTGACTTTATCCTTCTCCCAATATATTCATCTTTCACCCTCTAATTTTATTTTTACATATCATTATTTTATATTCAACTCACCCTCTGCCCTCTGCTGATATAGTCTATTCCTCTATTTCATGGAATGTACATTTTTCCTCTGAAATATTATATTCAGTTTTTCTGGGTAGGTGATTCTTGGTTTTAATCCTAGAATATATCATATTCCAAGACCTTTGATCTCTTAATGTAGAAGTTGTTAGGTCTTGTGTTATCCTGATTGTGTTTTCACAATGCTCGAATTGTTTCTTTCTGATTACTTGTAATATTTTCTCCTTGACCTGGGAACTATGGAATTTGGCTACATGTTCCCAGGAGTTTTCTTTTTGGGTTCTTTTTCAAGAGGCAATTTCAGTGTCTATTTTACCCTCTGGTTCTAGAATATCAGGAAAGTATTCCTTGATAATTTCTTGAAAGATGATGTTAGGTAGCTTTTTTTATCATGACTCTCAATTTTTTAAATTTAAATTTAAAGTCTCTCTCCTGGATCTGTTTTCCAGGTCTTTCTAATGAGATATTTCACATTGTCTTCTATTTTTTCATTCTTCTTGTTTTGTCTTATAATTTCTTGATTTCTCATAGCTTTCATTTACTTCATTCTAATTTTTAAGGAATTATTTTCTTCAGTGAGTTTTTGTACCTCTTTTTCCATTTGACCAAAACTTCTTCTCCTCATTGGCTTTTTGAACCTCTTTTGCCATTTGGGTTGGTCTATTTTTTAAGGTATTATTTTCTTCAGCATTTTGGGGGTCTCCTTTAGCAAGTTGTTAACTTGTTTTTCATTATTTTCTTGCATCACTCTCATTTCTCTTCTCATTTTTTCCTCTACTTCACTCACTTGATTTTCAAAATCAAGTAAGCTCCTCCATGACATCTGTGACCAAGTACTATTTATCTTGGAGGTTTTTGATGTCAGAGTTTTGGCCTCAGTGTCTTCTTCTGGTTGTATGTTTTGTTCTTCTTTGTCACCAAAGAAAGATTCTATAGTTTGATGTTTTTTTCTCTGTTTGCTTGTTTTTCCAGCAAATTACTTGACTTTTGAGCTTTTTGCCAAGATAGGACTCTGCTTCCAGAGTGAAGAGTGCTCTGTCTTAAATTTCTGGGGTTTTGCCAAATGTTGTCATAGCTACTTTTAGGCACCTGTAAATCTTTGGTTCTTCTCAGGTGATATGATGAACAGAGAGGTGTTTACTCCTTTCTTGTCTTGTGGTCTTGTCTGTGAGTGACCACAAGCACTCTTTTCTGCATCTGAACTGTGAAGAGGACTCACTTTCCATAGCCACACTACGTTCTGCCATGTCAGCTCTCCTTCTCACCCCAGGACTGCACCCAAGACTATGACCCAGATCCAAGCAGGGCAAAACAAGAGAAACCTGTCTCAGCACTAGCAAAAAGATCCCTTCAATTGCTCTCTGATCAGTTGCTTGATCCCTGCACCATCTGTGGGTGTGGAGCTTTAAAGCAGCTACTACTGCAGCTGCTATTGCTGTTCCTGTGATTGCCACCACTGCCACTGCCACCTCCATCATCAGGGAGGTGGGGTCTGGTGGCACTCTTCTCTCACCCATGCCCAACAGAGTTTCTCCACTGACCTTTTACTTTGTCTTTGATGCTTGGGGGTTGAGAAGTCTGGAAAACACCACAGCTGCCAGTGATTCAATCCCCTGAGGCCTGCTCTTGTCCAGTTTGTGCCAGTGTGGCCCAAATTGCATATCCCAGTCTGCTGTGATAGACCTTTTCTGTTGGCCTGCCAGACTGTCTTTGTCTGGAAATGTGCTTCCCTCTGTCATTTTATGGGTTCTGTAACTCTAAAATTTGTTTAGTCATTTTTTACAGGTATTTGGAGGTGATTAGGGGGAAGAGCTCAAGCAAGTTCCTGCTTTTACTCCACCATCTTGGCTGTGCCCTGCTGTCTTGAACTTCTCAAATGCAAAATTGATTTTTGCAACCAAGGAACAGAGATAACTGAGAAGAAATACATAAAGAAACTAGCCAGAAACAAGCTAATTATGCATCTCTCATCTGGATTGGAAGTATAGAAAAGATATAGGAAATTTCCCCCCTGTGGACTTGGGTCAAAGGAAGGTTGTTCCTTTTCTTATTCTCTCACTTCTTTACTACAAAAATTCTGTCCCTGGCGAATCACTCTTTTTACTTCCTTCTTTATATCTAACACTGACACCAGCCCTATTCTACTTTACTTCCCAGCAATCTTACTAGGAACTTTAAATCCTAGTCATGTACCATAGCTCTTTACCATTTTACTCCTGGATTCTCAATCTAGGGTTTCCACCATTTTGATAAGTGGTTGTCTCAGCAACACCCTATATTTAGGACTGTTTCTAACTGTGCTTTCTTTGACTTTACTCTCTATCCACTATATCTTACTAGAACATTGAAGCCTCCACTCCCACTATGGAACTATAATTAAATCAACCACTCACTGGTTTTAGAAAAGGATGAGGAGAGATATAATACCATTTAATTACTTTTTTAAAAAAATATAAGGTGCTTCAAGAAAGATTTAAGTGGTTGGGGGAAGAGCACTTCTAGATCAGAATAAGAGGCTGTAACCTCACACAAGTGCACATACACACATAATTTCCCTCTGAGATGTATGAGGCTACTTGATGAAAGAGAAAGTTTTTGCCTTTGAGTTCTATCTCACACTTTTTGCTCCTAGTCAGTAATAATAAATGTTTTCTTTTTTTCTATTTTTCTTTCTTTTTTCTCTCTGTTTTTCCCTTCCATCCTTTCTTTGTTTTCTGTCTCCCACCCTCCTTTATTTTTTTCTTCCTTTTGGTCTTTTGTGTTTGTAGGTTTTGTGACTTCATGCATCAAAGTCTAACAAGGAAAAGTAGTGATTACTCATCTGATTCTACCCTCTTTAAAATCACATATGTGTTATATCTTTAAGAATAAAAAATATGTTTTCAATTTATAGAAGCAATTTTGATATATCTTCCTGTTTTGACTCTGTATATTAAATGTGTTTGCTAGTCTCCAGTAAATTTCTACCTATTTCCCACTCTTTGAAAATTGTGTCTTTTAATTGATAATGATGAAATAAATGAAATCCAGAAAATGAGTAAAATACAGGAAAAAATTGAAGAAAAAGAGTTCCAAAGGGAATGGGGACACACACACACACACACACAGACACACACAAATACATGCAGATATGCTAATTAAAACAAAGTAATATTTTTGTTTCTTATATTATCTTTTGACAATCTGTTTAAGTATTTTAATAGTTTTAACTAGTTTTATTTGTCCTCTCTAAGTGTACATGGACTACATACCTACTAACAAATGTAAAAATCATTTGCTAGTTATGAAATGCAAATTTTATCAATTAAATTTAAAGCCTAACCTGGGGGAGTTCTCTAGTGTAGGGCAGAAGACAGAACTAGAACCCAGAAGACAATAATTTGACTTTTGCTTCTGATATTTACTTTGTGACCTTGGGTAAATCACCTTACCTCTGAACCTCATGCTTATCTGTAAAATAGGGATAATATCATCTCTAACTCTCCCAGAGTAAGTAAAATGCTTTATAGAATTTAAGTCTTTATACTAATGTTATTTAATAATTGCTTCATTCTTCTCAATATGTAGACCAGTGCCATAGTACATATTCAATCAATATTTCTTGAGCAAATGAATAAGGCTGTTTGCTCTGTCTCTTGCTGAGTTTTCATAAATCATCAGACTGATATATTCTATATCTGCTTTAACTTAGTGTCTAACTTAAAAACTTTTTCCTTTCTACTCTTCTTTCTTTCCCTCCCTCCATCCATCTTGCCTTCCCTGCCTCCCTTATTTCCTCCCTTAATCCCTTCAATTCTTCCTTCCTTCTCTTCTCCCTCCTTCCCTCCCTCTCATCATTCTTCTTTCTCTCCCTTCTTCTCTTCCTCTCTTCCTCCTCCTCCTTTCCTCCTTTCTTTCCTCCCTTCCTCTCTCCCTTCCTTCCCTTTTTCTTTCCTTCCTTCCTTCCTTCCTTTGTTCCTTCCTTCCTTCCTTCCACTTTTTACTTCTACCCCTCCTTACCTCTCCCAGTTCTGCTCTTCTTACCTTCTTTCTCTTTATAATTTTTTTTTTACTTTTGGATATAATTAAAATAAATTATTTAAAATAAGTAATTTAATTAAATAATTTAGTTAAAATAAATAATTTAATAAAATAAAATATTTTTATTAAATAAATAATTTAATTTAAGGCAAAACACATTCCATGAGGTTGGTGACAAAGTTGCTGCAGAGTAAGCAACCTAAGAACTTGAGCTTTAAATGTTTTAGAAGCACTGATTATTTGCCCAAATTTTTAGCTGTGCTTCAATAGCAAAGGAAAGCTGATGGAAATATGGGAATGTGGGGGAAAAAGTGCAATAATCTAGAGTACATAAATCCTAGTAAAGGAAACATTAAACAGTATGTAGATGAATTTCTGCAAGAAGTTACATTGAGTTGTTGAATTTGGCAATAGGGAAATAACCAGGGGAATCCAACTGCCAGGGTATAGTTACTCAAAGAAGTCAATTGTTCTTTTATTCTCCCACACAGATTCTTCTTAATGCACTTGACACAGATCTTCACAGAATGATTTAAAAAATCTCTGATTTTAGAATGTTTAATACCACATTAACCCTTTAACGATCCCTTATTATTTTCATACATGTGAAACAAAGATGTTCCCAATTTATTTTAAAATTACATGATTTTTTATTAAAAAAATATTACAGCACCTAAGAATTGTCCAAGAAAACTATTCTCAATCCTACCTTTTGTTACTAAGAAAAAGGGGAGAAGGTGAATAAGCATTTCTATAATACCTCTTAGGCACCAAGTGCTTTATGAATGTTATCAAATTTGAAAAGCATAACAATCCCAGGAGGAAATTATTTTTATTATCCCCATTGTACAGTCAAGGAAACTGAAACAAAGAAAAATTAAATGACTTGCCCACTGTCACACACTGAATAAGTATTTGAAGCCAAATTTGAAATCAGTTTCTCCTGACTCCAAGTCCAGAGTTTTTTCCACTGCACCACCTTGCCACCTCTAATGTACAATAAATCAACTTTCCTATAGTATCTATAAATTCCTATTCCTTCTTCTAATTCCCTCCAAAAGGCAACAGAAATTATTAGAATAATAAATTGAATGGAATGATTTAGAAGGTGAGAGAAGAAAGGCTGTCCAATAAAATATTCATATCTTCCCAACCTATTGGTTCTATAATTGGTGTAATGTGGCAGACAAAACACAACTTGAAGGAAAAGTCATGTTACAATACCCATAGTTTATTGCTGAAACCATATTCTGAAGAAGAAGGGGACAGTATCATTTCTACGCCACTTTCATGGAGTTTCAACACTGCAGAGAAATTTTTTTTTTAACCGCAGGAAATTATTATCTTTGATAGAACATAACCATTAATTCTTTAAACCTAATGATATGTATTTTATAATTGCACTGTGTGTCTGTTGTATGCATAGGTAAGACAATGAGAAATGAATTGAAGGAAGCAAAAAAGATGGTCCTGTCCACAATTCTCAACAAAGAACCTAACTTCACAATGACATCCCATTCTTAGAAACTTATTATTTTTTTCTTTATTAATTTGTTTATTTTTAGTTTACAAGATTCTGTTCCACATTCCCTTATTTCAACTTTTCTCCCCTTTCCTCTCCTCCCCCCAACCTGCCATGGAGGCATGCAATCAAGTATAGGATCTGCAAATACTTTCATGTTAGACATTAGTCTGGTTATAAAGAAGGATTGTAACAGATGGAATGAACAATGCGAAAAAGGAAACAAAACCAAATAAGAAGAAGAAAGAGAGCAAGTAGTTTGCTTCAATCTGCATTTGAACTCTGTTCTCTCCAGTTCTTTCTCTGAATGTAGACATCTTTTTTTCCATCATGAGTCTTTTGGAGTTGTCTTATAGCCTTGCATTGCTGAGAAGGATCCAGTCTATCAAACTTGGTCGTTATACATATGTTGTGTCTATAATTGTGGACAAATTTCTCCTGGTTCTGCTCTTCTCACTCAGCATCAGTTTGTATAATTCTCTCCAGGTAAATATGAAGTCTGTCTGCTCCTCATTTCTTGTAGCACAATATACCACAACTTATTTAGTCATTCCCCAATTGATAGATATCCCCTTAATTTCCAATTCTTTGCCACCACAAAAAAAAAGCTGCTATAAATATTCTTGCACATACAGGTCTTTCTCCCACTTCTATGATCTCTTTGGGCTATAGCCCTAGAAGTGGTATTGCTGGGTCAAAGGGTATGCAACTATTTATAGCCCTTTGGGCATAGTTCCTGATTATTCTACAGAATTGTTGAATCAGTTCACAACTCTACCAACAATGTATTAATGTTCCAATTTTTTCACTTACTCTCCAGAATTTGTCATTTTACTGTTTTGTCATCTTAGCCAATCTGACTGATGAGATGTGGAGATATTTATTATTTAGAGATTTTCTCTCTCTTGTAAATAACCAGGATCATTCTATTAAAATTCAAGTGTTTTTGAAGGATTAGTAAATGTAGTTTTTAATAACCCTAATAATCTGATTAGTGATTGAACAAGTGTAGTGATCATGTGACTGGAGAAAAACACTTCTATATAAGAGATATTGTGACACAATAAAAGCACCAATTTGACATGTGGAGTTGCTAGTGAAGAGCTGAGAATAACACCAGGATTATAAGCCTGGGGAACTGGGAGGATGGCAGTATCTCAAAATCATCTACCTAGAGAACAACCAGATTATGGGACCAGGTTATAAAATCATGAAGCAAGATAGGATAGAGAGAAGAAGCACCATAACAGAGTCATTACAAACATTCACCTTTAGTGCATATGACCTGCATGAAGATCTTGTAAATGGGAATGAGGAGCCATAAAACTGATAAAGGGAATGCCAGAATAGATAGCTAGGTGTCATGAAATTCCAAAAGAGAGAGGATCCAGGAAAGGATGATGAAGAATGTCAAAGAAGTCAACGAGGATGAAGATAGAAAGAAAAGACACTTAATTTGACAATTAAGAGATTACTAATAACTTTGGAAAGAGTAGTTCCATTTGAAAGATAAGGCCAGAAACCATATCACAAAGCATTTAGAAGAGAGTGAAGAGAGAGGAAATGGGCAAAGGGGAGGAAGCAGAAACACAAATATAAATATAAGACAATAATATTTATGCCATCTATGTCTTGCATTCCTTTGTCAAGAAATAATCAGTATTGAATTAGTCCTAGGAAACACTGTGAAAATAGACAATTTCACTTCAGGGCCTTCTTTCTCTCTCATTATAGTGTTTTATTACACCTTCCTGCCTTTCCACCTTATTCCAAGAATTCTTGTGCTTCTCAGAGATGATCCCCTGTGGTACCCTACTGAGATTTATTACTCCTAAACAGCTTTGCATATTGAAGATCTATTCATTTCCCTCCTTGCTATCAATATTTACCTGAATTTTGTACCACAATTTCTCAGTGGATAGAACACTGGACTGAGAATCAGGACAATTCATCTTCATGAATTCAAATCTGACCTCAGACGCAAGATAAGTTATTTAACCCTATTTGTCTCATTTTCTTCATCTATAAAATGAGCTGGAGAAGTTGATCAACAATGCAGTATTCACAATGGCTACAGAAACTATAAATATGCTGATATGGTTATTAATCACAAGATGTAACAGGCTTTATACATGGAGAATATAGCTAGAACATTTATTCAAATACCAGACATCTGAGTCCCAAAACCAGAAAGTAAAAGCTATCATAGCAGTTAGGAAGTTAGGACATGTAGCTAATGTAGTAAACACCCACATTCACAAGCCTTCAAAACAGGATAGGCTACCTCCGGCAAAGATCCTCCTCTCCTTACTCATGGCAACTGCTCAGGGTTCACACAGCTTACTCCCTGCAGTTCTCATCCCTGGAAGTCCTTAGCAGGAGTCCTTAGCAGAAATTCTGACTGGACCAAAAAAAAAAAGGAGTTGGTGCCACAGCCACAGCTGTTGCTTCCAGTCACCACACAGACTCCAGCTTGGCTCTGACTTCCTCTTGCCCCACCACTTACTGCTATGTCAGTAAGTTCAAGAGGCATGGAAGATCTTCAAATCCCATAATCATCACATTTGGCCCCAAGACGTTTCATGTCCCTTACTTGGCAAAAAATACATTAACAATACATTTCATTATATAGGTTAATAGGAGTTTTAGGAGTAACTGCTGTCAATAGAATTTTACAACTATATAACAAAGAAAGAACACAATAAACACAGAAAGCAATATTTTAGGGTGGGGCTCGGGTACAAGTTCCCCATCATTCCCCACCCTGAACAAATGGGGTCTGAAAATCTTGGGGCAAGGGGCGAAGATCTCTCCTTCCACAGCTAATTGCTGATGAAATTGGATGTAGAGCTGTCCCTGTTCCAAGGGGTCCCACGTGAGAGGTCAGGTCTTTAGCCAGCATTTGGAATGTGCCTGATGCCAGGCCCAGGGGTGACATGTCACAATTGTGGACAGGGGGTGACATTCAGCTTAAGCTATCAGGCATCTACAGGTAGAGGGCAACAAGCCTACAGAAACAAATCTAGCAAACAAGGTGAACAGACAAAAAGCCAAGAAGAAGCAAGGAGATAATGACCAGAAAGAAGGTAGATAGAGGATCAACCACACTACTGAAGTCCATGAGCCCACTATTGTAGCCTCACTCAAGGTAGAATATATGAGTTAAGGATACAATTTTGTAATCATCTTCTCCAGAATGAACAATAGTTACAGTGTTATCTTTCCCATATGCTATAATCTCTGCAGCCTTTGGAACATCATATGCTTTCCATTTTGCCCATACTTTAGCTCCCAATTTTATTCTATCAGTAGAACCAAATCCTTCAGTTCCTCTGATAATTATTTTGGAAGGATGGTCAGCTTTTACAAGTGGCATAATTTTACAAAGAACGCTAATCACTTGAACTATCCTATCGTTTTTGCAAATCTGTAGGGGCCCTTCACCTAAATTATGGAATGTCACAACAATTTCTCCTTGATAATTAGAATCTATTACTCCAGCCAATACATGTATTTCTTGAGCTGCTAATTTTGATTTGGGTAAAATCTATCCAAAGTGATTTTTAGGAATTCTTATGCATAGTCCAGAGGAGATTTTTCTTATTTCTTTTCTATCCCACAAAAAGTCCTGTAAACAATGTATATCATACCCCACTGAACCAGGTGTTCCTGGGTACAGTGCTGAGACATCTGGCCTCAAAGTCCAATACTCAATATTTGGGATGTTATGTAATTTTTTTTCTAATTTGCAGATTTGAGGTCATCATTCTGGCTAGAGGTGCACTTCCTCCCAATGGTCTATTATCCAAATTATGTAAAGCCATGAACAAATTATCCTTCCAATGTTGATATGAATTTTTGGAACTTAACTTTCTTAACTGTTCTTTCAATAATTCATTCATTCTTTCAATTAACCCAGATCCTTGTGGATAATGTGGAATATGATGTATCCATTCTATCTTGTTTACTGTACAATACCTCTTCATTTTATTACCTTTGAAATATGACCTATTGTCACTTTGAATCTGCATTGGAGATCCATAATATAAACTTATGAGATCTAGAGTTTTTTGGTGTTTTTCTGGCTAGCGTTCTTATAAGGACAAGCCACTAGTACACCTGAATAGGTGTCAACACAAGTACATATAAATCGGCATCTTTTATCTTGTGGTAGTAGACCAATATAATCTATCTGCCGGATTTGGACTGGGATCTTTCCTCTTGCAATTTCCCCAGTTACTACCAGAGGAACAGTTCATTCCTTTTCCAGTCGACATATATGACATTCTTCTGCCATCTGCTTTAACAGTGAATGAGAGATACCTATTTTGCTAATACCAGATCATCAGTTGTTGTCAAAGTAGGGACAATATGTTCAGTAGCAATCTTTGCCAGATGATCAGCATGAGCGTTGTACTCATGTTCTGGTGTGCTGAGGGACACATGAGCATCTACATGAAAAACTGACAAGCCAGTGACCAAAGACATGTTCCAGATATTTTCTCACAATTCTTTGACCCAGATTTGTCTGCCATGAATTTCTCAATTTTGATTTTTCCACATGGGCATCCACAGATAACCCATTAGCTACCACCCATGAATCATTGAATATATGACCCTGTACTCCTTGTTCTATTTTGAGGGCCTGATGTACTGTCATAAATTCAGCATATTGACTACTTCCACCTGTCCCTGTACTTTCCAACATCCTTCTAGAACATGGGTTATAGCCTACTGCTTTCCAATGTCTGTTTTTGCCCAAATATTTCACTTTCCCATCAGTAAATCTTGCATGTCTCTTTTATCCTTCAGTTAATCCATCATATCCATTATTCTATTTTACAGAGGACTGTATCAACCATTGCTTTGGTTCATGGGGTGTGTCATTCCCTTCTGTTTCTATGTTTGATACAGATTCATGTAGAGTAGAGACTATGCTTTTCCCTATTTTCACTCTATTTTGAATATACCACTTCCATTTGATTATTCTAGCCTCTTGGGCATGTCCAATTCTGTGAGAAGCTGGGGTACTCATTACCCAGATCATAATTGGGATTGCAGGTCTTAATGTCACTTCATGGCCTAGAGTCAGTTGTTCAGTCTCCACCAAAGCCCAATATGCAGTTAACAACTGCTTTTCAAAAGGTGTATACTGCACTCCAGATGAAGGGAGTTTCCTATACCAAAATCCCAGGGGTATGTTTCAGCTTTGTTTTTTTTGCCATAAATTCCAGTTTGCATAATCATCCTGTATAGTCACTTGTAATTCCACTGGACCATTGTGCATTGACCATAAATCTAGGGCCAATTGTATGGCAACCTTGGCTTTTTCAGAAGCTTTACTCTGCTCAAGTTACCAATTGAATTCATATTTCTTCCAAGTGACTTTATATAAAGGTTTCAAAATCTATCCCAAATGTGGAATATGATGCCTCCAGTATCCAAATAATCCTATGAACTTTTGAGCCTCCTTCTTATTGGTAGGGGTGGGAAAATCCTGAATCTTTTGTTGGGCTTGCAGGAAAATTTCTTGTAGTCCTTTGTTGCGTTGTATACCAAAAATTTTTACATTTTGAGCTGGTCCTTGAACCTTTACGGGGTTAATTTCCCACCCTTTATTGTTCATATGCTCAATTAGAAGGGTCAAACTCTTCTCCACTTCTTTTGCATGTTTTCCCTGTATCATTATATCATCAATGTAGTGGGTAAGCTGTACACCAGGTAGCTTTAATTCATCCAACTCTTCAGCCACAATCCTGTGACAAATAGTGGGGCTATGCAGGTATCCTTGTATCAAGCAGGTGAAAGTATGTTGTCTACTCTGCCAAGTGAAAGTGAACTGGTCCCATTGTTTAGGGTCTACTGGGATGGTGAAGAAAGCATTTGCCAAGTCCATAACTGCATACCAAGTCCCATCATATTTCTGGATCCTTTCTATAAAGGTGGTGGTATCTGGAAAAGCGCATACAAAGGAGGAGTCATCTTATTCAACTGTCTATAATCCATGGTCATTCTCCACATCCCATCTGATTTTCATGATGCCTCCTCACATATGGTGATCCCTAAAAGCTTGGTGTACAAAAGAATTCTGACTAATGCTTATGAATTTTAAGCAATCTACACTGTCCTGTGTTATTCCTCTGGCACCTTCATCAGAGATTCTTATTATCCAAGGCAATAAAGACTCTCCCATTCTTTGGGTGAATCCACTCAATATATCAGTAGCCTCCTGTGGAGTCACCTCCTCAATTATCTCCCTGGACTCTGTTTGGCCCTGGCAGTTGTCGTGTCTTCTTCTTTGTATGGGGAGAACTTCTGCGTTAGAAGACTTCTCATCTAACCTTGTTCCATTCTCCTCACACACACTCTCCTGGCAGCTGTTGGGGCCACTCTGCCCAGCCTGTACAAAAGCTGCATGCACATTCCTTCTGCTAGTTTTTTGCTTCCTTTTAGCTACATGAAGAGTAGCTTGTTCTTCTACCACCTGAGGCTCTCCAGTTTGCTCTTCTGAATGCTGTGGCACAGAAGAATACTCAGGCAATCTAGCTGACTCTCTAGCATCTGAGCTTTTTCCTCCAGCAGCTTATCTCCACTTTTACACATAAGGCAATAACTTGTTAGCAGGACCCAGCCTGTCCTGCACACTCCTGCCAGTTCTTTGCCTGGTTCTATGGGTATTCCTTGAAAACATCTTTCCAAATCTCTGGGTTCTCCCTCTTTTAGCCTTGGTTTCCAGTTTTAACAAGGCCCTGTGTTTTGGCCCATTCTCTGCCTAGAGAGGAATAGCAAACCCTCCCATCCTGGAACAGCCATTTCTCCCTCTAAAGCCCCCCTGCTTCCAAATAGAAGCCTGACTTTTTGTGATCTCACCTTTGTCACCAAACGTATCAACAATGCAGTATTCGCAATGCCTACAGTAACTATAAATATGCTGATATGGTTATTAATCACAAAATGTAACATATATATACATGTATATGTATACATACTCACACACACACACACACATATATATGTGTATATTTGTGTGTATATATACATATATGTATGTATGTGTGTATACATACATATCTATCTATCTATCTATCTATCTATATACATATATATATGCGTGTGTATGTGTGTGTGCATACCCCCAACATAGCTTTCTACATGGGGATATAGCTAGAACATTTATTCAAATACCAGAAAACTGAGTCCCAAAACCAGAAAATCAAAGCCAACACAGTAGTTATGAAGTTGGCACAGGTAGTTAATGTAGTAAACACCCACATTCTCAAGCCTTCAAAATAGGACAGGCTACTTCAGGCAAGTAGCTGTCAGTGATGATGACTGCTCAGCATCCATACAGCTTGCTCCCAGCAGCTCTCGTCCCCTGCAATTCCCATCCCTGGCAGTCCTCAGCAGGAGTCCTTAGCAGAAATTCTGGCTGGATCAAAAAAAAAAAAGGAGTTTGCACCACATCCACAGCCACTGCTTCCAGTCACCACACTGACTCTAGCTTGGCTCTGGCTTCCTCTTGCCCGACCCCTTCCTGCTACATCAGCAAGTTCAAGGGGCATGGAAGATCTTCAAATCCCGTAACTATTACAAGAAGGACGTGGCAAACCACTCCATTGTCTTTGCCAAGAAAACACTAAATGGGATCATGAAGAGTTGAACATGACTGAAATGACTGAACAATAAAATTATGAATAGAAAATTCCTTCATGTGCTTAGATGGTGGAAGATCTATAAGCTTTGCTTGGAACCTTCCTATTCACTGATATGTATGTCTCCTTATGGAAAGTTAGATACACCCTTGCAAATCTGAAGAACTACTCAGTGTTATTAAAAATCAAAAGCTCTGTACCTTAATACAAATGTCAAAAAATGCTACAAATAAAGTCGGAATGCACTGCTGGGAAAAAAAAAAACATTCTCTGATTTGCTTAGAACAGATACACTCAGATTTCAAACTCAATAAAATATTTCCAAGACAAACTATCATTAGGAACTTCTCTGTGATTATTTTGGACTTGTAATTGGTAAGACCTGAATACAAATACTTCCCAGGTACTTAAAAGCTAAGTGATTCAGCCTCTCTATCCTTAGTTTCTAATTTATAAGAAAGGGGAGGTGGTCAAAATAGCATCTACTGCATAAGCTTTTTGTGAGAATGAACGAGAAAATGTTTGTTAATGTCTTGCAAATTTTAAATTATTAAAAATTTATTACTTTGCCTGCTTCAGTCTCCATTTAAACTCTGTTCTTTCTATATCTTTCTCAGAATGTAGATATCTCCTTCTATCTTGAGACTTGTAAAGTTGTCTTATAACTGTGTGTTGCTGAGAAGAATCCAGTCTATCAAAGTTGGTTGTCACACATATAATGTGTCTGCAATTGTGTACAAATTTTTCCTGGTTCTACTCTTCTCACTTAGCATCAGTTTGTTAAGCCTCTCAAGGTGAATATGAAGACCGTCTCCTCCCCATTTCTTACTGCACAATAATATCCCATTACATTCATATACCACAACTTATTTAGCCATTCTCCAATTGATGGGCATCCCTTTAATTTCCAGTTTTTTGCCACCACAAAAAGAGCTGCAATAAATATTTTTGTACATATGGGTCTTCCTCCCACTTCTATGATCTCTTTGGGATACAACCCCAAAAGTGGTATTACTGGGTCAAAGGGTATGCAATTATTTATAGCCCTTTGGGCATAGTTCCAGATTGCTTTCCAGAATGGTTCTATCAGTTCACAGCTCCACCAACAATGCATTAGTGTTCCAATTTTTCCACATCCTCTCCAGCATTTGTCA
>CM053580.1:344800805-344823489 GCA_028627135.1 Pseudochirops cupreus | reverse complement strand
TTATACAAGGGGATGGCTGTTTTGGGGTGGTGGGTAAGGGAAAGATGGGAAGAAAATTTGTAACTCAAAAACTCTTGGAAATGAATGATGTAAACTAAAATAAATAAAAGTTTAAAAAAAAAGAAAATCTGACTTTCAAATAACAGATCAAAAAGAAACATAAGGAGGTAGACATGAATAAGAAATCATGAGACTAAGTAAATCTAAGCTGTTTACCTTTCTCTATGAGGAGATAATACATTAATCATTATTAGAATAATTAGAATAATTCTACTTAGAAACAGATTGCAGCTGTGGGTCATTTATGTTGGGATGATGTGAAAAAATGGCAAGAAAGAGGGATGCCCCAAGAAAAGGGGGAAGGGGGAGGAAGAATGGGAAAAAATCTAACATAAAAGAATTATGCAAGGAACACTCTTTATGGTGGAGAAAATTGTGGTGGACACAACTTCATGCTTTAACTTTAACTTCATGCACATCTAAATTGATTCAAAAAGCACACACACACACACACACACACACACACACACACACACATTGCTAATAGAAATATATTTTGCCAAACAAGGAAGGAGAAAAGAAAGGGGATAAGAGAAAGTGGGGTGGCTGTTAAGAGAAAGCACAAATAAAAGTAATCAGTAGTCAGAAGCAAAATAGAATTTAGAGGAGAGAGAGGATAAAAAAAGAGACAGAAAGATAAACAGGAGAAAACAGGATTGAGGGAGATATACAATTAATAATTATAACTGTGCATGTGAATGGGATGATCTCACTCATAAAATGGAAGTGGAGTGCAGAATGGGTTAGAAACCAGAATCCAAAAACTTGTCATTTACAAGAAACACACTAGAAATAGATACACAATGAAGTAAAATAAGGGCTGAAGCAAAATCTATTATCCTTCAGTTGAAGTAAAAAAAAAAAAAGCAGTGGGAGCAATTACGATCTCAGAAAGCCAAACAAACAATGGAATAGACCTAAATAAAAGGGATAAGCAGAGAAACTTCATGTTGTTAAAAGGGGAAAAAAAAGATAATAAAGTAATATCAATAATAAACAAATACTCGCCAAATGTCAAAGTGTTTAAATACTTAAAGGAAAAGTTAAATGAATTACAGGAGGAACTATACAGCAAAATGATTCTAATGGGGGAACCTCATATTTGTGCTTTCAGAGTTAGGAAACTTAACCATCAAATAAATAAGAAAGAAGTCAAGGAAATGAATAATATTTTGAAAAAAAGCTAGATAGGAAAAACCTTTGGAGAAAATAGGATGGGAACAGAAAAGAGTGTATCTTTTTCTCTGCTGTGTAAGTACCTTCACAGAATTTCATCATTAGAGAATAAAATCTGACAACCAAGTGCAAAAAAGCAGAAATACTAATGTGTTTTATTCAGTCTATAACACAATATACAGTTACATTTAATCAAGGGTTGTGGAAGTATAGGTTAAAAGTTAATTGAAATCTGAAAAATCTAATGCTGAAGAATTAGGGAGTGTAAGAACAAATTATAGAAACAATAAATAATTTCATTAAAGAGAATAACAAGACCACATTCCAAAATTCCTGAGGTACAAACAAAGCAGTTTTTAAGGGAAAATTTATATTTTTAAGTATAATAATAATATAATATAGTTATAATACAAAAATCAATAAAAACAAGAAAAAGTAGGTGTGTAATTGGGCTTGCAAATTAAAAAAAAATTAAAAAGAACACATTAAACATACCTAACTAAACACTAAAATGAAAATCCTAAAAGTCAAAAGAGAGATTAATGAAATTAAAAGTAAAAAAAAAAAAAAGAATCGGTGAAGCAATAAATAAAACTAGGGGATGGTTTTATGAAAAAATAAATAAAATAGATAAACATTTGCCTAATTATTTTTTTAAAAAGAAGAAAACCAAACTACTAGTGTCAAAAAAGAAAAGTTTTAATACAGCACCAGTGAAGGTGACATTAAAATAATTGTTAGAAGTTATTATGTCCCAAGTGTAATAAGACAATTTTAGTAAAATTGATGGATATTTGCAAAAGGATAAATTTCCCAGATTAACAAAAGAGAATATGGAAGATTATTAAATAGTCCTGTTTTAAGAAAAGCAATTGAACAATTCATCTATGAGCTTCCTAAAGGGGAAAGGGGAACAGAATCAAGTGGATTTACAAGAGAAATCTACCAAACAGTCAAAGAAATCTCATTATTATTACAATAATCTCATTATTATAAGAAATGTTTGAAAAAAGTAGGTAAAGAAAGAGTACTACCAAAATAATTTTATGATGCAAATATGATTGTAATACTTAAAGGAGAGCAAGAAAACTAGAGAGAAACTCCCTTAATAAATATTAATGGAAAAAATTTAAATAAGTATCAGTAATCAAATTATAGTAACATATCAAAAAAAATTAATTAACCTGGGATTTATACCAGCAATGTAGGACTGGTTCAGTATTAGGAAAGTTATTGATATAATTGACCATATCAATAACTATAATGTCAGAAACCATTTGATTAGCTCAATAGGTGTGAAAAGTTTTTGATAAAATATAGCACCTTTCTTATTTAAAAAAAAAAACCCTAGAAAGTATAAGAATCAATGAAACCCTTTCTAAAAATAATGATAAGCAGCATCTATACAAAATAAGAGCAAACATTACCTGTAAATGCAATAAGTTTGAATTCTTCCCTATAACGGCAAGCAAAGAAGTATTTAGCATGTTGTTTTAGCTATTTAACTATTTAGCACACTGAGATGATCATGATTTACTGTGATCTAGGGATGGCAAAACTTTGTAGTCTGTACCTTGTACCTCTTAAGGATGATTGAGTTAAGGATGATTGGAAACTAATCTCCAATTAAGAAGAAAGAAGACTTTTTGACTGAGAGATTAAGACAATGTGACCTAGGGGTGGAGAACTTTGACCTTTGTATTTTATGCCACTTTAGGAGGCTTGCTTCTTAAGGATGACTGAGTTAAGTACTTACTGAATGATATCTTTTGTTTAAAACTATGTTGCCACTTTGGTGAAAACTATGTTGCCACTTTAGTGATAAGTTGTTATGACATAACATTGTGAATGCTGTACTCTGGTTTCTGTGAATGTTTTCTCTTACTTTATTACTGAATAAACAGAGAATTCGCTATACTTTGTGATCAGAACCTTAAAGCTATTCCTAGCAACAGTCCACTGGAGAGCTGTTCATGTTTGACTTTACATTCCTAGAAAGAACAATGATGAAATAAGGATGTCCATTATCACTAGTATTATTCAACATTGCACTAGAAAAGCTACCTATAGTACTACAAGTAAAAGAAATCAAAGGAAAAATAAAAAAAACAATGATAATAAAACTATCATTCTTTGCAGATTATATAATGTTATTTTTGGAGACTTTTAGAGAATCAATTAAAAAAAAAACTCCATGAAACAATGAACAGTTTCTGTAAAGTTGCAGGATATATATAAACCAACATAGATCATCAGCATTTCTATATGCTACCAAAAGAATTGAGCATAAACAAAAAGAGACATTACATTTATTTTTTCTTAATTTGTTGAGTGTTTTATTTCTTCCCTGGTAATGCATAAAAAGTTTTAACATTTATTTTTAAAACCTTGAGTTCCAAATTTTCTCCCTTCCTTGCACTTCCCCTTGCCCCCCATTGAGAAGGCAAACAGTTCTATTTGGTTATACATGTGTAGCCATGCAAAAACATTTCAATAATTGTCATGTTGTGAAAGAAAATATAGACAAAAACAACAACAAGCAAACAAACACTTAAGAAAAATAAAGTTTAAAAAGTGTGCTTTAATCTATATTCAAGCACTATCAGTTATTTCTCTGCAGATGGGTAGCATTTTTTATCATAGGCCCTTCAGAGTTGTCTTGGATCATTGTACTGCTGACAATAGCTAAGTCATTCACAGCTGATCATCCCACTATCTTGCTGTTACTTTGTACACAGTACATTTCAGTTTGAATCAGCTTGTGTAAATCTTTTCCAGGTTTTATGAGAACATCCTGCTCATCATTTCTTATAGCACAGTAGTATTCCATCATAACCACATACCATAATTTGTTCAGCCATTCCACAATATCTGATGGCTATTCCTTTAATTACCAATTCTTTGCAGGCAAAAAAAGAGCTGCTATATTTATGTACATATAGATCCTTTTCCTTTTTAAAATATCTCATTTGGGTTATAGATCTAGAAGTGGTATTGCCAAGCCAAAGGGTAGGTGTAGTTTTATAGCCATTTGAGCATAATTCCCAATTGTTCTAGAGAATGGTTGAACCAATTCATAACTCCACCAACAGTGCTTTAGCATCTCATTTCCCCCCACATCCTTTCCAACATTTGTCATTTTCCTTTTTTGTTCAATTAGTCAATCTAATAGGTATGAGGTAGTATCTCAGAATAGTTTTAATTTGCATTTCTCTAAAAAATCATGAGTTAGAGCATTTTTATATTATGGCTATAGATAGCTTTGATTACTTGATCTGAAAACTTCATATCTTTTGATCATTTATCAATTGGGGAATGTCTCTTACTTTTTATAAATTTGACTCAGTTCTCTAAATGTTTGAGAAATGAGGTCATCAGAGAAACTTACTTCAACTTTTTTCATAGTTACTTTTTCTGACTTTATTTTCCTCATCCTGTCCCTCCTCAAAAGTGGTTTGCTTCTGACAATAGCTTCCCCCAATCCACCCTCCCTTCTATCACCCCCTCCTTTCTCTGTTCCCCTTTCCTGTTTAATTTCCTGTAGGATAAGATAGATTTCTATACCCAGCTGAGCGTGTATGTTATTCCCCCTTTGAGTCAGTTTTGATTAGAGTAATGTTCACTCACTCCTTCCCAACTCTTCTCTCATTCTTTTCACTGTAAAAGCTTTTTCATGCCTCTTTTAAGTAAGATAATTTACCTTCTTCTACCTCTCCCTTTCATTTCTCCCAGTACATTTCTTTCTTACCTCTTAATTTTATTTATTATTTTAGCTATCATTTCTTCACATTCAACTCACACTGGTGCACTCAGCCTGTATATACTCTTTCTAACTACCCTAAATAATGAGAAAGGTCTAATGAGTTACAAACATCATCTTCCCATGCAGGAATGTAAATGGTTTAACTTTATTACATCCCTATTATTCTCCCTTGCTTATATGCCTTTTCATGTTTCTCTTGAGTCTTGTATTTGAAAATCAAAATTTTTATTAAACTCTGGTCTTTTCATCAAGAATGTATGAAAGTTCTCTATTTCATTGAATTTCCACTCTTTCTCCCCAAAGGATTATATTAAGTTTTGCTTGGTAGGTGATTTGTGATTGTAATCCTAGCTCCTTTGCCCCCTTGAATATCATATTCCAAACCCTCCCATTATTTATGTGTCAGTTGCTAAATCTTGTGTTATCCCCACTCTGGCTACATGATACTTGAATTGTTTCTTTTTGGCTGCTTGAAATATTTACTCCTTGAATGGGGGACTCTGGACTCTGTAACTTGTGTATAATATTCCTGGGGGTTTCATTTTGAAATCTCTTTCAGGAGGTGATCTGTGGATTCTTTATTTTTTTTTATTAAACATTTTATTTATTTTAGTTTTCAACATTAATTTCCACAAAGTTTTGAGTTCCAAATTTTCTCCTCATCTCTCCCCTACCCTCTAACACAAGATGTCAAGAATATTGATTACCCCTTCCCCAACACTTCCCTCTCTTCTCTCCCCCCATTTTCCCTTACTTTATTGCAGGGCAAGAAGGATTTCTATACCTCATTGTCATTTATTCTATTTTCTCCTTTGACTCTGTCCCTTTTAAAAAAGTATTTCCTTCTGATGACCCCTTCCCCCAATCTACCTGCCGTTCTAAACTATGCCTCTCTTATACTCTTCCCCCTTAATTTCCTGTAGGTTAAGATACCCAATTAGTGTGTACTTTATTCCCTTAAGATTGACTCATTCCCTTTCACCTCCCTGCTCTTCCTCTCCATTGTAACAGCTTTCTCTTGCCTTTTTATGATGTAATTTGTCCTATTCTATCTCCAACTTTTTCCTTCTTCCAATATATTCATCTCTCACCTCTTAATTTTATTTTTTAGATATCATCTCTTCATATTCAACTCACCCTGTGCCCTATGTCTATGTACATCTATACACATCCATACATACAAATATGCATGCACACATACATGCATACGTCAATGTGTGTATGTGTGTGTGTATTTATGTACGTGTGTATTAACTATCGTAATACCGGAAAAAAATCTCATAAGTTACAAATATCAATTTGTCATGTAGCAATGCAAGCACATCAATTTATATAAGCTCCTCATGAGTTCTCTTTCCTGTGTACCTTTTCATGCTTCTCTTGATTCTTATATTTTAAAGTCCAATTTTCTGTTCGTCATTGGTCTTTTCATTGAGAATGCTTGAAAACCCTTTCTTTCACTGAATGAACATATTTTCCCCTGAAACATTATGCTAAGTTTTGCTGGGTAGGTGATTCTTGATTTCAATCCTGGCTCCTTTGACCTCTGAAATGTCATATTCTAAGCCCTGTAATCCCTTTAATGTAGAAGCTACTAGATCTCATGTTATCCTGATTCTGTATTCTGTGTATATTCTTTCGATGTATATTTTTCCATCCATTTCTAGAATATCAGGGAAGTTTTCCTTGATAATTTCTTGAAAGAAGATGTCAAGGCTCTTTTTTCCATGGCTTTCAAGTAGTCTAGTAATTTTAAAATTATCTCTCCTGGATCTATTTTCCAGGTCACTCATTTTTCCAATGAGATTTTTCACATTTCCTTCTATTTTTCGTCTGATTGAATGTGTTTTATAGTATCTTGATTTCTCATAAAGTCATTAGCTTCCATTTGTTCCAATTTAAATTTGAAGTAATTATTCTCTTCAGTGAGTTTTTGAAATTTCTTTTTCTTCTGGCCAATTTGAATTTTTAAGGCATTCTTCTCCTTATTGGCTTTTTGGACCTCTTTTGCCATTTGAATTAGTCTATTTTTAAGGTGCTATTTTATTCAGTATTTTATTTGGGTCTCTAGCAGGTTGTTGACTCATTTTACGTGATTTTTTTTCATCACTCTCATTTCTCTATTTCTCTTCCTTGATTTTCAAAATCCTTCTTGAGCTCTCCATGGTCTGCAACCAATTCATATTTTTCTTGGAGGCTTTTGATGCAGGAGTTTTGACTTAGTTGTCTCCTTCTGGTTCTATGTTTTGATTTTCTTTCTCACCAAAGAACAATTATATAGTCTGATTTCTCTGCTTCTGTTTGCTCATTTTGCCAGCCAGTTACCTGACTTTTGAGTTCTTCGCTATGGTTGACCTCTGCTTCCAGAGTGGAGAATTCTGTGTCTCAAATTTCTGGGGTTTTGTGCAACTGTTGTTGGAGCTACTTTTAAGCACCTGCCTCAGAAGGTGAGGAAGATTCTTTGAGGAATACTCCCTATCCACAACCAGCAACAAACTGCTACACCAACACTCCTCCTCACCCTAGGACTGCTATCCAAGAGTGCACCACAGATCCAAACAGGGCAAAGCAAAAGAATCTTGCCTCAGCATCAGCAAAGTGATTTCTGCAATTGCCCTCTGATCAGTGTAATAATGTAATGGTAATTAATTTAAATTTGATTTTTGTTCTGGCAAGTAAGCAGGTACTTAGCCCTTAGTAAATAATCAAACCTCTGTGAAAGAAATGGAAGGTGTGAACTCCTGTCTCCTGTTTGTGACATAACAGGAAGGAGCTGGCTGAAACAGGAAGCCAATGTTGTGTATGTATAAGAAAAGCCCTAGAGAGGCACAATCAGAATTTCTTGAGACCAGAATCTGGTGGAGACTGAAGTTGCTGCTGCCAGGAAGACTGAAGAGGAAAGCCCCTTCCCCCTCTCCACCCCTGTAGGCTGGGGAAAACAATTTTGATTTTGAAAACCTGGGAAGAGTGATTTTGATTCCAAGAGCTAGCTGAGATTTCTTCTGTGGAGGCTTGGCTGTGTTGCCTTCCTTCTGTCTGTCTGTTTTGATGTTGTTTTTCCAGACTCGTCTACTGGCGAATGACAGTGATGTTTTTGCATAGATCCTGGAACCTTGCTGTTGCCTCAGAAGCCCTGAAGAAGGATTTTCTTGTATATTTACAGAAATCCTGGAAGAGGCTCTTGCTGATATTTTCAGGGGTGCTCAGATTTTTCTGCAGGCAGAAAGTGAATTGATGAGGACACTGGCAATATATGTTGTAGCTTTGTTAAGCTTTGTCTCCCCAGGAACAGAGATTGCTTAGAACTTGCTTTAGGTCAAGATGAAGAAAGACCTTTCCTTGGGTATTGAATGCTGTGACGCAATTGTAGTTTACTAGTGACCTGGGGTGGAGGGTTTCTGTATTTTCTAATGACTGTACTTAGTGATTATAAGTAAGTGACTGATTCAGTTAACCTAGTTGTCCCTTGAGTAGATGACTGACTATTGCACTCTGAGATGACTGAATGACTGAGTGAGGAGGCAAACTTCCTTAGGGATACAAGAAGATTATTCTTTGTCCAAAGCTATTGTGATCACTTTGGTGAAAACTATGTGGCCATTTTAAGGATAAGCTGTTGTGAATATTATATTGTGAATATTGAGAATGCTGTACCTTGATTTTCTCAGAATGTTTTCCTTTGATTTGTTATGGAATAAATAGAGTGCTCACTATACTCTGTAATCTGAACCTTAAAAGCTGTTCACAGTAGCATCCTTCTGGAAAGCTGCCCATGCACAGAATTACAATCAGTCACTTGGTTCTCTTACCATCTGTGGGCTGGTAACTCCTGAAGGAGCCACCTCACTTTTGCAGTAGCAACCACCTCTGTTGTCCCAGGGTCAGGGGTCAAGCCATGCTCTTCTCACATGGATACAACAGGATTACCCCCCAGACACTTTACTTTCTTTTTGACATTTATGGGTTGAGAAGCCTAACCACCCCTGCTGCCAGTGATTCAGGCCCCTGAGATCTGGCCCAATTGGTCTGTGCCATTGTAGCCCACATGGGACTGTGCTCTACTCCCATTCTGGTGACTTAGACCCTTCCTTTTGCCTTGCCAGCCTGAATTCAGTTGGAGGAGTACTCCACTCTGTCATTTTATGGGTTCTGTAATTCAAAAATTTGTTTAGAGTCATTTTTTACAGGTTTTGGAGATGATTGTGGCATAAGCTCAACAAGTTCCTGCTTTTCCTCTGCCATCTTTGCTCTTGCCCCCCCATACCCCCCTGTTTTTTTTTAAAGAAACTTTTACCTTTTGTTTCTAGCATATCAGGGCAATATTTGTTGATAATTTCTTGAAAGATGATTTTTAGGCTCTTTTTTGATTATGGCTTTAAGGTAATTTAAAAATTTTTGAATGATCTCTCTTGGTTTTATTTTCAATCAATGAAAAATATAAAACAATGTTAAAAGAATTTTTTTTTAAAAAGGAGACAATGTGAAATATCTCATGGGAAAAACAACTGACCTGGAACATAGATCCAGGAGAGATAATTTGAAAATTATTTGTCAAGAATATCAAGGGAAACAATAAAAAATATAAAGGAAGCTAACCTAACAGATCCAGATTTCAAACTATATTATAAAGAAGTAATCATCAATACAATCTGGTACTGGTTAAGAAATCAAATCACAGATCAGTGCAAAAGTCATTTACAAAATGCAAAGTAGAAAATTTTGACAATAATCTAGCATTCGATAAATCCAGAGATGAAAACTTTTAAGATAAGAACTCAACATTTGACAAAAATTGCTGGCAAACTGGAAAGCAATTTAACAGGAACTAGGCAAAGAACAAGTTGTCACACAGTATGCCAAAATGGATAAATGATTTAGATATAAAGAATAATGCTATGAGTAAATCAGGGAAACATGGAAAAATGTATCTGCTAGATCTATGCATAAAGGAAGAATTATGAACAAATATCAACTAGAGAGGATTATGGGAAATAAAACAGATAATTTTGATTACATGACCTTAACAAGCTTTTACACAAACAAAACTAAAGAAGCCAGAATTAGAAGGAAAGAAGAAAACTGGGGGGAAAATGTGCAACCAAATTTTCTTATAAAGGCCTAATTTCTCAGATATATAGAGAAGAGAGCCAAATTTGCAAAAAATAAGTTCAGTTCCCCCAAAGATATGGTTAGAGAGGCATCAGAAGACAAAAATTGAAGGTATTAATAGATATATGAAAAAATCTTACAAATGCCTACTGATTAGAGAAATGCAAATTAAAACAACTTTGAGATACCACCTTACAGCTTTTAGATTGCCTAATGTGGCAGAAGAGGAAAATGACAAATATTGGTGCTGATATGGAAAAAAAAACAAACAAAAAAACACAGGGAAACTAATGAATTGATGGTTGAAGTATGAACAGTCCAATGATTCAATTTGGAATTATTCCCAAATAGTTATTAAACTGTGCAGACTCTTTTATACAGAAATACTACTTCCAAGTCTGTACCCCAAAGACATCAAACAATAGTGAAAAGGACCTATTTGTACCAAATAGTTATATCAACTCCTTTTGGGGTGACAAAGATTTAGAAATTGAGGAGGTCCCCATTTATTGGGGAATGAATTAACAAGTTGTGGTATGTGATTTTGATGGAATGCTATTGTGCAACAAGAAATTATGCATAGGATGGTTTCAGACACAGCTGGCAAGATATATATGAACTGATGCAAAGTGAAGTTAACAGAACCAGAAGAACATTGTGCACAGTAACACTATTGTAACTATGATCAACTGTGAAAAACTTTAGCTACTCTCATCAATGCCATAATTTAAGACAACTCTGTGGAACCCATAATGAAAAATGCTGATGCTATTTCTATGAAAATACGTTCAGACTGCTTGGTACAATAGAATAAATTTTATGGTCCTCAGATATCTATCATGTTGAAAGAACTCTGACTCTATATTGTGGGGCTTTTTATGTTTTTTGGTTACCAGAAATTTGTGTGAAAGTAGACTGGGGGCAATAATTTCTCAAGGACAGCTTTGTTACTTTTTAAGGTAAGTTAGCCCTCTTTCCAAGGAAAACAGGATCCTTGATCCTATAACACATATTTGAAATCATGAATAAACTCTTTGACCATCAGTTTCATCATCTATAAAATACAGATTATATTTTTAGCATGTAACTGACAAACCTATTGTGTAACTCATGAGATAATGTAAATAAAGACTTGAAAGATTTTCTAAATGTCTTTTCTGAATATGCATTTATAGTACATTATTTCTTTTCAGGAAAATGCTCCACTAGGATACGGAGAAAAATAATTGGTCATTTAATAAAAATATTCAAAGTAAAACAATGTATTTTCTTACTGTTGAATCTTTATGTGGGACTTAAAGGGTACTTGCTTTCATAAAACATATATTACTACGAATTCTAAATAAGCTTTTTCTAAACTTCTGTGAAGTAGTTCAACCCTGAGCTGCTTTTTATAGGTTTCATTTGACTTTAATTACATCTTTCATTTTATCTTGGCTTTTAGGAAGTGATCCTGATATTTTTAAAAGATAGGCATTTCTTAGATAGTGCACCACTTGTCATTTAAATAAACAAAGTAATGAATTGCAAATGGATAAAAGTCATTGAAGCATGAGACCATTTAGCAAAATATTTATATATCCACACAGACCCTTGTTTTCTTGGAAAGGTTATTTGAGTGTAAATGTGACATTTTAAAATACGCAACTGTGGTAAAAACTGAAATGATCTTAAGTTATTTATCACTTAGTAATGAAATTTAATGTTTATCATCATTCTCATTATCATTTAAAGCAGTCTTGTCCATATAATTACTAGCTTTCAATATGACCTTCTTCTCTTTCCCAAGAAATTAACTTTTTTTTCTGCCAATACATGACCTAAATATAAGTTTCTTTTCAATTTCTCAGTCAAATTCATTTAATTTTACTATATTGTATATCTTTGGCCTTAAACTTGATTCTTTTTGCTAGAGACAAGTAGAGTTTGAATGGAAATTTTAAGGAGTTTCTTTTTTTTTATAACTTTGTTCTACAGATGATACAATTCCAATATCCTATTTTTATTAAATGACACTTTTCTTAGTCAAAAAATCTGCTGAGAGCTAAAGGAAATGGAGACTAATAGGATTATCAAACAACAGAAAGATCAATCATCAACAACAACAATGAACTGTACACCAAGCATTGTTTTAGGACCTGGAAGTACAAATAGAAAAGTGAAATGGTTATTGCCCTTGACAAGTTGTGGTGGCCAGCTTATACCAGGGAAAATACACTAAAGTGCTACCAAGTGATAGGATGGTGGAGACAGTAGCTGGGAAGATCAGCAAAAGGTTCATGTCCAAGATGTTGAATGAAAAGAAATCTGTAGGAAACTAGATATTCTAAGAGACTGAGGTGAAATGAGAGCTCATTCCAGGGATGGGAGCCAAACATTGCAAAGCTATGCAGATTGCACACAGAGTTTGATGTTTTAAGATTTACTTTCATAAATATAGGGTGATCTAAATGACTTAGTGCCATTCAAGCTTAAAAATTCAGTATGACTTTTGGGATACTGTATAATAAAAAAAAAATATATCTGACAACCACATTAAAACAGTACTAAATGGGGGTAGGGAGCTGGAATGCAAGATGGTGGAGTAAAAGCAGGAATTTGCTTGAGCTCCTGGTCCAACCACCTCCAATACTTGTAAAAAATGACTCTAAAACAAATTTTAGTACTACAGAACACGCAAAATGACAAAGAGAAACGAATTTCCCACTGAAGGCAGCCTGGGAGGCCAACAGGAAGTGTCTATCACACCAAGCTGGGAACGAAGCACAGTCCAGTGTGAACCATGCCAGCCTAGACCCACAGGACAGAATGGCCTGAGGAGATTTCAGGGGACTGCTTCACTAGCAGCTATGGCAGTTTCCAGATTTCTCAATCCATAAATGCCAAAGAGAAAGTAAAATGTCAGTGGGGAACTCTGTTGGAACTGGTTGAGAGAACAGCATGTTTCAGCCAGTGTCCCCAGGGCAGCAGAGGTGGTGCCAATGGCTGCAGCTGCTATGCCATGGCTGCCTCCTGAGCTCCAGTCCTACAGATCATAGTGGTAACAATCAACTGTTCAGAAGGTAATTGAACTTGCATTGACTTGTTTGGATCTGGCTTGCAGTCTTGCATGGTAGTCCTGGGGTGAGGAGGGCTAGCATGGTAGACCTTGTTGAGACTATGAAAAGGCAATCATCCTCACAGTTCTGAGGCAGGTGCCTAGAAAAAGTTCTGACAACAGCTGTATCAAACCCCAGATTTTTTAAACACAGCACCCTCCACTCTGGAAGCAGAGTTCTACTGTGTCAAAGAGCTCAAAAGTCAAGTAATTGGCTGGCAAGATAAGCAAACACAGCAAGTGGAATCAAACTACAGAATCATTTATTGGTGAGAAAGTTGGTCAAAACATAGAATCAAAAGAAGACAACAAAGTCAAAACTCCTGCATCAAAAGCCTCCAGGAAAAATATGAATTACTTACGGACCATGGGGGAGCTCAAGAAGGATTTTGAAAATCAAGTAAGAGAAGTAGAGGAAAGATTGGCAAGAGAAATGGGAATGATACAAGAAAATCATGAAAAGCAAGTGAACATTCTGCTAAAGGAGTCCTCAAAAATACTGAAGAAATTAACACCTTAAAAAATAGACTAACTCAAATGGTAAAAGAGGCACAAAAAGCCAATGGGGAAAAGAATGCCGTAAAAAGCCAAATTTACCAGATGGAAAAGCAATTTCAAAAACTCACTGAAGAGAATAATTCCTTCAAAATTAGAATGGAGCAGATGGAATCTAATGACTTTATGAGAAATCAAGATGCTATAAAACAGATCCAAATGAATGAAAAAATGGAAGGCAATGTGAAATACATCATTGGAAAAACCACTGACCTGGAAAATAGATCCAGGAGAGATAATTTAAATATTATTGTACTACCTGAAAGCCATGATCAAAAAAAGAGCCTAGGCATCATCTTTCAAGAAATTATCAAGGAAAATTGTTGTGATATTTTACCACCAGCAAGCAAAATAGAAATTGAAAGATTTCACCAATCATCTTTTGAAAAAGATCCCCTAAAGAAAACTCCTAGGAATATTATAGCCAAATTCCAGAGTTCCCAGGTCAAGGAGAAAATATTATAATCAGCCAGGAAGAAATAATTTGAGTATTGTGGAAAAACAATCATGATAACACAAGATCTAGGAGCTTCTACATTAAGGGATCAGATATGGATATGATATTCTGGAGGTCAAAGGAGATAAGATTAAAACCAAGGATCACTTACCCAGCAAAACTGAGTATAATGTTTCAGGGGAATATATGGACATTCAATGAAATAGAGAACTTTCAAGTATATTTGATGAAAAGACCAGAGTTGAATAGAAAATTTGACTTTCAAATACGAGATGCAAGTGAAGCACGAGAAGGTAAACAGGAAAAAGTAATCATAAGAAACATATTAAAGTTGAACTATTTACATTCCTACATGGAAAAATGATAATTGTAATTCATGAGACTTCTCAGTATGAGAATAGCTGAAGGGAATATATCTGTATATATATATTTACATACATATATGTATGTATAGGAGGGTGTTTGTATGTGTGTGTGTGTGTTTGTGTGTATGTGTGTATGTGTATATGTGTGTATGTGTGTATATGTATATATAGACAGAGGGCACAGGGTGAGTTGAATATGAAGGGATGATATCTAAAAGATAAAATTAGGAGGTGAAAGAGAAATATATTGGGAGAAGGAAAAAGGGAGAGATACAATGGGGTAAATTATCTCACATAAAAGAGGCAAGAGAAAACTGTTACAATGGAGGGGAAGAGCAAGAATGTGAAAGGGACTAAGTCAACCTTACTCTCACTGGATTTTACTGAAGGGGAGAATGGCATACACACTCAATTGGGTATCTTACCTTACAGGAAAGTAGTGGGGGGGAAGGGGATAAGAAGTGGGTATGATAGAAGGCAAGGCAGATTGAAGGAGGGAGTAGTCAAAAGCAAACACTTTTGAAAAAAGACAGTTCAAAGGAAAAAATATAGAATAAATGTGGGGTGGGAAAGGATGGAGGGAAATATAGTTAGTCTTTCACAATATGACTACTAGGGAAATGTTTTGCATAACTACAGATGTGCAACCTATATTGAATTGCTTGTCTTCCCAGTGAGAGTGGGTGAGAAGGGAAGAAGGGAAGGAATCTGGAACTCAAAGTTTTAAAAACAACTGCTAAAAATTAGTTTTTACATTCTGTCAAGAAATAAGATATACAAGCAATATACAGGCATCTTGCATTACAAGAAAGTAAGGAGAATTGTGGGGAAGGATGTATGAGAGAACAGAGAATGTATATTCAGTAGGCTTTCTATCTTGAGGTGCGTGTAGGGGAGAGATGGGGAGAAAATTTGTAACTCAAAATCTTGTGGAAATGAATGCTGAAAGCTAAAAATATAAGTAAATAAATTAATAAAAACAAGCAAACAAACAAACAAAAAAAACCCAAAGAGTATCAGGATGGTTTTCCTAATAGTATGCTAGTTACACGCAATGACGACTAAGCATCTAACATACAAAGCATGTGATAGGTATGGTGAGTTGAGTTAGGTTGGTAGATACAAAGCTGACATGGAGTTTGCTGTTTATGGACTTATGCCAGCTTAAAACCTGACAATATAATATAATGTGTTTGTGTTTGTACTTGTAATTTCTTTGGTAGACATACTTCCTTCTACAAATGTTGATCAATAACTGCTCTGCAGGAGTGTTAACATTTTCTGGGGCAGTAAGAGATTGAATAAATTTCTTGGGGTCACATAGCCATCATGTTTCAAGCATAACTCAAACCCAGGTCTTTCTAACTAAGGTAAGACATACTACCCCTTTATAACTTCCAAATACTATTTATCCTAATGATATTGAAGAATTTTAGACTACCTTCCCTTTGCAATTCATCTGAATTTGATTTAAAAAAAATCATCCTTATTAATTGTTAGATGAGTATCCAGACTTAATTCTATTAATATTGGATAGAAAACCCAGATCCCATGTCACTTGGGCCATTTTGTTCCCAGCCATAGTTTCATTAAAAAAAAAAGTACCTAAAAGAAGTATCTAAAATTATTAATATTTGGAAATAAATACATTGCTTTAACACATACACACACAAACACACACACACACACACACACACACACACAGCAGTACTAAATGTCTAGTGTCATAATTATCCCCAAGAGACATATTACAGGGGAGGCAAAACCCTCAGAATCTCCTACTGTTTTAGCGGGAACTTGATCCAGTCTACCATCAAAATGAGATCTTCATTCCTCAAAGTTAGAAAACCTCCACTATCCACCAGGTTGAAGCTACAGGTTATGGGGGTGCCTGCCAGATGTCCTCCTCCAGAGGATCTATGGATGAGATTAAGGAGTTTATATGTAGTGAGGCATATGATATGCTCTCTGATAAGCTTAAGGATAATGACTTCCTTCTAGATCAGCGGTTCTCAACCTGTGGGTTATGTTCAATTAGTAACAATGAAAATACATCCTGCATATCAGATAGGTTCATAACAATAGTAAAATTACAGTTATGAAGGAGCAACAAAAATAATTTTATGGTTGGGGGTCACCACAACATGAGGAACTGTATTAAAGGGTCGCAGCATTAGGAAGGTTGAGAATCATTGTTCTAGATGGTCATATAGATTACCCATGCCTTTCTTCTGGACACCCCCCCTTTTTTTTTTCCAGAGCAACTTCCTAATCTAGACATATAGAGCAATCTGCTTGGTTTTGTTCTTCCTCTTTTGAGGAGTTTTGATTATGTTAATTCAAAAAAAATGCAATTCATGGTTCTTTTTAAGACAAAGTAATCTTTGGCATGATTATCCCCACTATGAAATACTACGCTAGATCAGTCTCAGTTTTTTTGGTTCTTATTTTATTTTTCATACCATCTACTATCATTTGGAGAAAAATGAGGAATTGCTCTTCTGAGCATGGGAGGACTTTGTCTTCTGACTCTATTGCTTTTTTTTTTTAACTACTCTCTGAAGTTAAAGCTCAGTTACCTTGTCTAACTTCTTGGCATTTTTTCCTTCATGAAGGCCAAATGAGATCATTTTGTCATAATATCAAGTCAAAGATGGACCAAAAAAAAGTAAAGAATCTTTGAATGGGTTTGAGACAACCATTTCACTTGTTCAGAAGGCTTTGTTAAAGACGCAGTAGTAGACCAGGCAGGATGATTCTTTCTTATGGCTTAGGTGAGGTAGTTAGGTCATGCCGGGGATAAAGTGCTAGATCTGGAGTCAGAAAAACTCAAATTCAGATTGTCTCAGACACTATATATGTAGACTTGGGTAAGCCACTTAACTTCTATTTGTCTCAAAGACTTCAAATGTGAAGTGGGGAGAATAATAGCATCTATAGCCCAGTGTTGTTGTGAGAAACAATTGAGATATTTCTGAGACACTTAAAAAAATTCCCTGCACATATAAATGATAATATGCAAACTATTATTGTTTTCTTTTGTAATAGTAGTAGAAGCAGCAGCAGCAGCAGCAAAGCTATGATGTAGATCACTGAAGCTCTGTATGTTGTCAGCAACGCTGAGCATTTCTTTTTCTGGTAAATTTGAAATTTAATATATGATTTCATTTGCATAAGATTTTCCTCTTACTAGTAGTAGTGACAGTCTTTTCCTATTTCTATTTCATCTTCAGCTTTTGGGAGTTCCTTTATCACCTTGAAGTTAGCTACCCCAAGGACTCCCTTTTCTGATCCCACCCACCAGAGGAATGAAGACGTTTCCCAAGTGCTTTAAAAAAAAAATTCTGAAGCAAAAAGGAAGACTGAGTTGATGTTTCCAGAAAAAAGAAAGAAACCCTCTTAAAAAATTTCATTTCAACTGAGTTGCTGTTGATATAGCTGAGTGTGGGACCTCTCATCAGGAAACTTGAATTCAAATCCAGCCTCACGCACCATCTGTAATTAGGTCAACAAGTAACTTATCCTCTCTTAGCCTCAATTTCCTTGACTGTAAAATGGGGATAATATTAGCACTTAAACAATAAATCTTTCAGGGTTATTATGAACAAATGAGGTAATAATTATGTAAACAATTAGCACAGTGCCTGATGTGTGTGTGTGTGTAGTTATATCATTATATAGAGTTACACAGAGAGATTTAGAGTTATATGTAATAACACGTTATACAATATATTGTATAAAATATGCTTGTGTTACATATTATTGTAATGGCAAGCAAAGAAGTACTTAGCACCTTATTTCAGCTACTTAAGCTTTTAGCATCTTGTTTGAGCTTCTTGTGATTTGAAAGTGGGAAGAAGTTGTTGGTGAAACAGGAAGGGTGAGACAGGAAGGAGGATCACCATATAAAAAGGAGGAACACAAGCTGGGACTGAGCAGACCTGAAAAGGAGAACATTTGTGGTGAGTGGAACTCTGCTTGTTTTGTCTGCATTGATTTGCATTTGTTACTTTGTCAGACAGAAACTTTCCATCTGTTGAATTGTGTTACTTTGTCAGACAGAAGCCTTCTGTCTGTTATTTGTGTTACTTTGTCAGATCTGTCTGCTGATAGAGGACTTTTCTGCTGTTACAGAAGCCCTGGTACTTTTACTGCTGGTTCAGAAGCCTTGAAAGGGAATTTTCTTGTTGTCTGCTTACAAAAGTCCTGAAGGAGGGTTTTACTGATGTTTTCAGAGGTTCTGGGACTATACTGATGATTTATATTGATTTCTTAAATCTTGTTTGTGGGTTCATGGTGACAGGCAGAAAGTGAATTGATGATGGTGTTGTCAATGTATATGAATGTTGTTTTGACTCTGTTAAGCTTTGTCTTTCCAGAAACAGAATCTGTGAAGGACTTGAGGTGGACTGATCACTGTGAACTTCAATATGGAACAGGAACTGGACAATGAACTGGAAGAAGAACTGAAGAAGGAACTGGACAAGCTGTTGAGAGCTGCCTGCCTGTGAATCCAGGTGACGGTTGGGTGAATTCAGGCAAGAGCTGGGACCATCAAAGAGGAACCATGGAATTTGGGAATGAGCCTTGAGCCAAGATGAAAGGACCTCTCCTTAGTGCTTAGTGTTGACTGACAAGATCATGATTTACTGTGACCTAGGGGTGGGAGAACTTTGTATTTTATACCTTGTACCATTTAAAGATGATTGAGTTAAGGATGATCTAAAAAGGAGCAATTATCTCCTACAAGTGAGGCAAAAAAAAGTAAAAAAAAATTAATACAGAAGAAGCTAGTGGGGGCAGTGATGAAATCATATCCTCATCAAATAGGTTAAAGAGGGAACAACATATGTATACATATATTGTATATGTATGCATATAAAATTCTTTTGTATTCAGAAAGAAATAAGATATCGGGGATAGGGTTGGGGAAGAAGAAAAGGAAAGAAATCTTCCTGGGCAGGTAGGTTAAGAAATAGGAGGACAAGGAAGTGGGTAGAAGTAAAGTAGAGGAGTTAAGAGGAATAGGAAATAAGTGATACACATAAATATAAAATAAAGATCAGGAGAAATTTTATTAGAAAAAAAGGCAGGGATAACAATCATGGTCTCAAAGTAAAACAAAAATAGATTTAATCAAAAGAGAAAAATTAGGAAATTACAATAGAGGTCAGCCATATTAATCAATATTGTTTTAGACTATTTAATATAACTAGACAGTATAAGGATGGAACGTTGCTGTGGTGTAGGAAATGATGAGTTGGTGGACATAGAAAAACATGGAAACATTTGGACTTATGAAGGAAGATGTCATCTACCCTCAGAGAAAAAGAGGACAAATGAGTATAGTATGGTCTCAAACAGATGGATACTAGTGTATATGGGTATATATGAATATGATTATAGATATTGAAGTATGAGTATGTATATGTATGTTTACATGTGCATGTATATATGTATATATTTATACATACACGCATATGTATATATAATGTATCTACACACATACACAAACATACATACATAGACACATACATATACACATTTATACTCAATTGTAACCTTCTGGGAGAGGGGAGAATAGGGGTAAAAAAGAACAAAATAAAAATTGTGCATCAGAGAACAAAAGAAAACTTACAATGAGGCAAAGAAAAAAATAGTCAACTCTGAACACAATGTGTAATTATTATAGCCCTCTCATATTCTGCTGTGCACACGACAGTGCTTTTTTCTTTTCCAATTTTGTATTTAAGTTTTAGTATTTAAGTTTATAGTTTGTTTCTTTTTCTGTTCTTAATGTATACTTAAGTTTGAGTATTTAAGTTTTAAAGAAATAAAATGAAAAAAAGAACCACAATTTGAGGGAGTCAAATATGATTTAGGACATGAAGTGATTTTTACTGTATTTTGATAAGAGAAGAAAGGAGAGAGAGAGGGGGAGAAAGAGAGAGGAGAGAGAAGATAAAAATGAGAAGCAAAGGGGAGAAATAAAAGGATTAATCTTTAATATTCATTTAGTTCTAAAATACAGGCAAAGTTCTATTCAATGAGGAAGTGGTAGGGTAAATGAATCATTCTTGAATCACACTTTCATTCAAACAAGATAAAAGAGGTCAGAAAACAAACATTTTAAAAGAAATGCATTAAATCCTAGAACAGTGGTTCTCAACCTGTGGGTTATGTTCAATTTGTAACACTGAAAATATATCCTGCATACCAGATACTTACATCATGATTCATAACAGTGGCAAAATTACAGTTATGAAGTAGCAATAAAAATAATTTTATGGTTGGGGTTCACCTCAAAATGAGGAACTGTATTAAAGGGTTGTGGCATTAGGAAGGTTGAGAACCACTGCTCTAGAAGTAAGTACTCAAAACAGTGAGGGGGGAGGGGAAAATGAGGGAAAGAAGAGATAAGGAGGGATTAGTTATAAGCAAAGCAAACTAGATTTAGAGGAGGTGGGGTTCATAAATAAGAATTTAAAAAGAAAAAAAAAGATAAGAACCCCTGCTTGAGATCTGCCAGGGTTAAGGGAAAAGAGTCAAGAAACTAGAATTAGATATCATCAAATGTAAAGCTCCTGTACTGAGTACATTAGTGTTTCAAGCCCTTCTTCTATGAAAAGAATGGATGGTAAATAGAGGAAAGCACTCACATACATACATACATACACACACACACACACACACAAATAATATGGAAAAAATTCACAATGAGCATTCAAAATGCAAATGTTTATGGGACAAATTTACTAATAAAATGAAATAGGACAATATAAGGGATTAGAAAGCAGAATCCAACAATATGTTATTTACAAAAAACACCTGTGAAACAGGAAGAATCCTGCAAATTATCATAAGAAACTTTTTATCTTTTAATCTATTAAGCTTCAGCTGAACTTAAAAAAAAAAAGTAAAGCAGGAATGACTATATTGGTCTCAGCCAGAGAAACAGCAAAAATAAACTTGACTAAAATTAAAAAAGGGAAACAGCATGTTTCTGAAAGACACTATAGAAAATTAATTAATGACAATATTTAATATATATTTATATGGGCACAGAATGCCACAACATCTAAATAAAAGAAAAAAAAACTAAGTGAGTTATGGGGAGAAATAGATAGGAAAACCATAATACTGGAGAAACTCATTGTACCCCTATTAAGAGTTAGAGAAATATAAAAAAAAGAAAAAAAAGAACTAAAGATCTGAACAGAATTTTAGAAAAGTAAGGTATAATTCAAAAGTGGTGGTGATTAAAAAGGAATAGAAAGGAGAATTAATCTGTATCAGTTCAGTTGTCTATAGCACCTTTACAGAAATTAAACATGGGTCAAGATGTAAAATCCTCATAAATAAATGTAAAAGGAAGAAACATTAAAAATAACATATTAAGCAAAATTCAATAAAAGTTATATTAAAGAGCCACTGAAGAAAAATTAAAATTAGTTGAAACCTAAATAATTGTTTCAAAAAATGGTCAGAGGAAAAAAAATCATAGGAGTAATGGACAATTTCAATAATAGAATGACAAAAAATGGAATGATATATGTGTGAGTGTGTGTGTATACACATATATATGTATATAGGTTTGTGTGTATATATAAATAAAAAAATACACACACACACACACACACACACACATATATATAATGACTGATTTAGTTGCATCCTATTACATTGTAATAGGATGCAAGTAAATCAATCATCAGAGGAAAAATATCTCTAAACACTTTCATTAACCAATATAGAAAACTTAAAAACAAAAATACTGAACGATGTAGCAACAAGAACAATAAAAGGAAACCAAATGCCTACACCACAATTAAAGTTCAGAAATTTTTTTACAAAGTTAAAATGATATAAAGGAATTAGAATATTTTAATACAAATAAAACTTAGTTAATTTTTAAAAATGTAGAATTAGTTTATTCAATTAAGAAAAAAGAAACAAACATGAAATTATCATTATCCAAAAAGGAAAACTAAACAACAGAAAAATGAGAACTAAAGAATGTGATTAGAAATTATTTAGTCAAAATATTTAGCAATAAAGCCAAAAAAAATAAAAGGATGAATCTTTACAGGAAATATTGCAAT
>CM053580.1:344749881-344800305 GCA_028627135.1 Pseudochirops cupreus | reverse complement strand
TTTTTGTTATAAATTTATTTCTTTACATTTTAAATGAGCACTTTCAACTGCTTAGGCTAGTGAATTACAAAATAAATGATCAGAATTCAACTCCAACTCCAGGTTTCTTAATTATGCATAAGTACTTTAGAGGTCTCTGAACAGTATATATTCTTTTGTACTCATAGCTTAATTGGCTTTGTTTAATGTTTACTTTAGTTTTCATAAATGCTATTATTGATAGTAATAAAATTTAAAAAACAACAAAAAGTCTTTCTGGCATATGACTTACTCCTTGGGTCTAACTTAGCTGTGCTTGGAAGTTGTATGGTCTGCTGGGTAATGAAGGCACCATTAAGAAATGACTGTTTTAGTATCTAGATGGTATCTTCACTGGCTAAGGAAATTAATGTACCTCCTGAAGTGCTGATATTTCTACTTCGGAATAACTGACACTAAGGATAATGTTGATGATCATGGATGAACCACAATAATGGAGGAATAATGAAAAAATGGCTCATACTTTTCAGGCTCTCAGATGTTAAGAAAAATTTGCTTTAAAGGCCTTTAAAAGATCTGGAGACTGATTATTAATAGAGTTTTAAGACATTCATCATGATTTTGAGTGACCCACAGTAATTTATTTAGTATTTTAACCCATCTTAGTTTCTTTTTCTTGTATATAAAATCAGTCTAGAGGATTTTTGAAATTCTTTCTATATCTAAGCATTACTTAAATGTCGTTGTATACAAGAACTTGATGGCTTTCTCCCAAATTCTTTTTCATTTTCTCCAATTTTGTTTCATAAGGAAAATTGGGCTTATTCATGAAATGGTACTATTTACTTTCACCACTCTTACTTTACAATTTAAATACTCTGAAGACAGTCATCGAATTTGTATCAGTGACATGCAGCTATTTCATTATTTTGAAACATGAAGTATAAGAAAGACTTAATGATAAATGTATAGATATAGCTGTGGATTTAGATATAGTCACATGAAGAGATAGATGATAGAAAGATAAATACATAGATAGAGCCATGCATAAATACAAGTTAAAAAAAAAAGTTATTGAGTTCCTACCTTGTATAAGGCATGGTGATGTGTGCTGTAGCATTTGCAAAAATAAATGTTAGTATTGGAGATCAGGTATCTGTATACTTGATATTTAATTTATTTAAATATAATTTTTATATAGTCATATATATTATATATGTTACAATTACATATAAATTTTTATATTTAAACATAAATTAGAATCAAATAAGTAGATACAGTAGTTGCAATTTATATGAAAGTCCAGAGGGAGAAGTTTGTTTCTAGATGGAGGCATAAATAACAAGAAATAGTGGTTTATATAACATTTTGAAGTTTAAAAAGCATGATCTGTATTTTCTTTGTCTCATTAGAAATTTACAAAACTCTTAGACATGAAGTATGCATTTTGTTTTCAATATACAACTGATTTCACTGACATTGAAAACTCCTAAAGAGGAAATCCTATCCACCATTAGAGATTAGGAACTTCTCTACAATTTATACTTGAGAAGTGAAAAATTGCTTGAAGGCCTTAGAAGTTAAGTTACACAGTGAGTATATATCATAGGGAAAACTTAGACCAAGTATTTCCAAATCTAGGCCAGCACTCTACCCACTATGAATCATTGTTTCTTCAGTTATTCTATCCAGATAAAATTCTCATTTTACAGAGTAGTAAACTAAAGACTAGAGTAGTCGAGTGGCTTGCATGTTGACAGAACTCACAAATGATGGGGAAAGGAATATTTCAAGGAAGAGGTCACATTTTAACTGGCTTTAGAAGGATACTTATGATTTCAAAAGTTAGAGATAGGATAGAAAGTAATGTATTAGAGAAACAGAACTAATAGAGGTAGAGGGAGAGAGAAGGGGAAGGGAATGAGTATTTATTAAGAGCCTACTATGTTCCAGCCACTTTGCTAAGAATTTTACAAATGTTATTCATCCTTTTTTCTCAAAAAGACCAATGACGTCATGCGGGTGATGTCTTGCCTTGTAAGTGAATTGGATTCAAGTAATGCAAAGGCAAAGGCCTTGGTGAGATCTACAACTGTTCTATACAGACCTCTGCTCTGCTTCTGGCATTTTTCCTGAAGCTGTCATGCAGCAAACCCCATGTTTTTGCCTTTTCTTAAGCCGTACTGGCTCTCAGGTTGATGTCCATTTGTCAGGTGAAGGATTAGTCTATTAAGGACTCTGGTAAGAATCTTGTTGGCAATGACTAAGGGAGAATGCCCCTGCACCACCACCCCCACCACACTCCATGATTGTCACAGGACATGCTATTTCTTTTTCCTTTATAGAAATTATAATGGAGGTATCTTTGAACTCCTAAGGGATAATCTCCTTGAGCAATATAGCATGTATTATTTCAATCAACTTTGGTATGAGCGATGGGTATCCTGGCTTATAAATCTAAGCTGGAATAGAATCTGTACCTACCATTTTGCCAGATGAGAGGAGTCTAATGTCATTAAATGCCTCTTGCTCCTTTGGAAGTTCAGCTAGAAGAGGGATTGACATCAACCTCAAGTATACGATCATTGGCTTCAACATTGGTTGATGACAGTCTGCTGAAAAAATCATTAAAGTGCTCAGCCCATATCTCCAGGATCATGTCCTTATGCCTGATCAGTGTGACTCTGATCAGTGTGACTCTATCAGCACAGACTAGCTGAGATGCACTATGGCTCTTCGTCCCATACATAGCCTTCAGTGCATCATAAAAGCACTTTGGATTGTTACTAGCTGTGAAAAAGTGAATTTCATCTGCCTTCTTACTGAACCAAGAATCCTGCATCTCTCTAAACTTTAGTTACCTTTTACTTTTGATGGAGTTAAATGCTGCCTTCTTAGAAACAGAGGGGTTATTCTGCTGGTAAACCCTGTGGAGTTATTGTTTTTCACTTAACAGTTTTTGAATTTCCCCATCATTTTTATCAAACCAGTCCTTGATAAGTTTTTTTGAATGTTTTGCCACAGATGAATAAATGCTGTAAAGTACACTAAATTTCTGAAATCAACCCACTCCACTTCTGTGCTACTATTGCCAATTGTGTGTTGGCTCAGTTTTCTCTCTAAGTTACCAACAAGCTGTTCACACAAGAGAGATGCTCTAATTGAGTTCTAATTGACATTAAGTCTTCTGATAGTTGTCTTGCCTTAAGGCCAACACTTTTTATGTTTCTTTGTTTTGTTTTATTTAACAATCTATTTTTCCCAATGATATGTAAAAACAATTTTTAACATTTCCCTTTTAATATTTTAAATTGCATATTCTCTCCGTCCCTCTCTTTCCTCCCTCCACTGAGGAGGCAAGTAATTTCATTTAGGTTACACATGTGCAATCATGTGAAACATTTCCATAGTAGTCATGTTTGAAAGAAAATACTAACCAAATTTTTTTAATATAAAAAGTTTTTTAAAATTATGCTTTGATCTGCATTCAGACTCAATCGATTCTTTCTTTAGAGATGGATAGCATTTTTCACCATGAGTCTTTTGAAATTGTCTTGAATCATTGTATTGCTGAGAAGTTAAGTCATTCACAGGTGATTATCATACAACACTACTATTACTGTGTAGAATTTTCTCTTGATTCTGCTTATTTCACTTTGCATTTGTTCATGTAAGTCTTTCCAGGTTTTTCTGAGAGCCTGATGCCCATCATTTCTCATAGCACAATACTATTCCATCACAATCGTACACCAGAACTTGTTCAGCCATTCACCAATTGATGGACTTCCCCTCAATTTCCAATTTTTTGCCACCAATAAGAGATGCTATAAATATTTTTGTACATATAACTCCTTTTTCCTTTTTATTTTTGTTTTGTTTTAATGTCTTTGGAATGCAGGCATAGTAGTGTTATTGCTGGGGCAAAGAGTATGCAGTTTTGTAGCTGAAAGGAAATTTTTTTTTAGTGTAGCTGTTCATATAAGATAGATGCCTGCTAAATTGTGAGTGACTTGTGAGTGAGTTGGATTCAAGTAATGCAAAGGCAAAGGCCTTGGTGAGATCTATAACTGTTGTATACAGACCTCTGTCCTGCTTCTGGCATTTTTCCTGAAGTTGTCTGGATGTGCATTTCCATGATCCTACTATCTAATTTCCTTGCATTTCCCTAAGGTCTGTGTTGCTAAGTGATTCTGACTACAGGGCAGATAAGAACCTGTTGGAGCCTAGACACATTTTCTTCAGCCAAATATAATGAAAGGAAGATACTAATTCCTCCTAATAAGTAGTTATTTAACTCTGTTTTCTAAGACTTGTTGCAGAAGGCACCTTTCTATGAGCTCCCCATTAAAAACATTCTGAGGGAAATTAAAAAAAAAAACAACATTCCTTCATAGCTATTGGACCTAGAGAGTAGAACTAGAAGTGTTGGGTAGCAGATACAAAGAGATTGCTCTTATACCTGAAGTGAGGGTAAAGTTCCTCACTTTTCTTCTTACTGTTCCTCATACCCCACATTCCCATCTAGTAAATTCATGCCTTTTTTCATTGTTTTTTATTTAAAAACAATATTTTATTTTTAATTTATGGAATAAAATCTACTACATAGAACTTGCTATGCCTTTCAAATATACAACAAAGTTATCATGTAATTTTTTTTCCCATTTTTTCTTCCCCCCTGCCCTAGATGCCATTAGACACAAATAGGTATATAGATATGTATGTATGTATATATGTATGCATATGTATGTGTGTATACAGACATGTATGTGTATATATAGCCTATATATACATACACACTATATATGTGTGTGTGTGTGTGTGTGTGTGTGTGTATATATATAGATATACATATATATATCTATATATATAGGTATATATAGATATATATATGTAAGATTATTCTATACATGCCTCTATTTATCAGTTCTTCCTCTGGATTGGTTATTTATAATACTTGAAATAACTTTTTCATTCAAAGTTATTCTCAAAAAATATTGCTGTTACTGTATACTATGTTTTCTTGGTTCTACTCATTTTGCCCTTGATTGTTTCATGCAAGTGTTTCCATGTTTTTCTAAAATCATTGAACTCATCATTTCTTATAGCACAGTAGGATTCTATGACAATCATATACCAGAACTTGTTCAGCCATTCCTCAACTGATAGACATTTCAGAAATTTCCTATTCTTTGCCACCCAAAAAGATCTGCTATAAACATTTATAACATATAGGTTCTTTTTCTTTTTACCTAATCATCTTTGGAAATTGAACAAGTATTTGTATTGCTAGATCAAAGTTTATAGGTATTTTAATAACTCTTTGGACACAATTCTATATTACTCTCCAAAATGGTTGAATCAGTTCATAATTCCACCAAGTATCACAGTTTTTCCACATCCCCTCCAACACTTGTTACTTCCCCCTTCTATCATTTTAGCCAATTAACAGGCATAAAATGATATCTCAAAGTTGTTTTAATTGTTATTTGCCTAATCAATAATGTTTCAGAGCATTTTTTCATATAACTATAAATTTGGGGACCACCATTTTCATTGAATGACTATGTTTAACTTGGAGAGAATAAGTCCAGGATTGGCACAGCACTCTGTGCTACACATAATCTTCATCATTCTCAAATCCTGTCTATATTCTCACCTTACAATGGCATAGTCTATTACAAGCCAGTGTTTGCTGTGAGGGTGTATCCCCAAAGTTTTATTGCATTTAGGTAAACAAAAGACAGTGCTGGCAATGAGGTAATGAGACACACAAATTTTCAGTAGTAAATTACCATTGCTCTTGCTGTTTCTGACTCCATTCCTCCCAAGGACTCCTGGCCATGTCTGATAGCTTATGATTACTTTGGCATTAAGGTCACCCATTACAAGCTTTTCAGCATGTTAATGATGAGTAACTCCATATTTTTTTTTCTCTGAACTCATCAGAGTTCATCATTGTGGGAACATACACACTGATGATGGTGACATGGCATTTTCCAAAAATGGCAATTGCAATTGCATTATCATGAGCCTGTTATGAGCCTCCCACTCCTTTTGGGAGACATACAAACTTGTTAACTAGATAAATTTTGATTGTGAAACCTACTCCAGGTTCACAGTGCTTCCTATCACTGCAGCAACTCCAGAAAAAATGTGTATTCAGCTCTGACTTTGGAAAGCTGGCCTTTATTTCCTTATTTCACTTTGGGCTGCTATTTGAATGTGATACCTGCTAAATTCTCTCACTACAAGAACTGTTCAGCTTTCAGTTCTACTGGATTTCTTGTTGTCCATAAATGTGGGCACATTCCATGTGCTAATGGTGTGTAGAATCATCTCTGCAAAAGTTTTTTGTACATTTTTGTGCATTTCACCCACAGGGTAGGATCCCCAGCTGCCACGGAAAGCAGGACAAGGTTAGGATAGATGAAACAGATAATTTTTATGGCAACTTTTGTAGCTCCTCTCTAAGCTAGGAAGTGAGCAGTATAGTTCTTTAAAAAAAAAAAAGGCTGCTCAGACTTCCAAGGGACTAGCAAATCCTACTGTTGCTTCAGTTCAGTGAGATGTTGACCCTATGACCTGAACAACCTGTGTGCAGTGTTGTGAATACTGTCCTCAGTGTATCTGAACCTGCTGCTTCATCACTTTCTTTTCACCATAGGACCTTGAGGTAGGTAAAAATGGTCAATGGGTTTTGTCTTTTGACTAATGCATAAATTTGATTTAAATGAGGCAGAGTTATACAAAGTTGTTTACCTTACTTTCTCTGGCAGAGTCATTGAAGTTCAGTAGCAAGACAAAAGTCAGGATGACTGGTGATGGCTTGGAATGCAGTAGGTGACCTTGTCATCTACCAAACTCTATGTGTTCCCCAGCACTTGTTTCAGCTGCCTTCAGGATTGTTGGAACAAATTGTGCTCATCTGCCCATTCCACTGGATGAAGTCTTCACATGCTTGGGATAGATATCCTCCAAACTTAACAATGGATTTGAGACCCTTGGTTTAGCCTGGTTTAGCCTGTTTGCAAAAACAGTTTACCCGGTTAATTCCACTGTGCATGCTTTGCTTTTCTGGAGCCACAGATAAGAGTTGGGTGATCAGGTGAACACCAAAGGCAGAAAGCAGCTCTGAAAAGGACTCAGCAGCCCTTATCCCAGAGATACTAGTATTCTTTGAATACCGCTAGTTCCCAAATTACTACTAAGTTGTAGAGAAATTGTTTTTAAAGCATGGGTTATGATGATCGAGATGATGATCAAGTTCAAGAACTGTGAAATTATGTGATTATATGGGGTAAGGGCTAGAGATAAAGATTTGGTAATCACCCAAACACTGCTTTGCTTTTGACTCAATAGTAGCTATTAATAAATGATTTTTGATTGATTGTGGGAGATTTTGTCCAGAATCTTGGGAAATATCAATATTTTAATGGTAGTAGGGGTCAGTGAAGAAATATTTAAAAAGGGTTTTAAAAATAAGGACAAGGAGGGAGGAGCCAAGATGGTGGAGTAAAAAGAGAAACTTGCATGAACTCTCCCCCAAAGCCTCCAAATATCTGTAAAAAATTACTCTAAACAAATTCTGGAATTGTGAGACCCACAAAGTGATGGAGCACAAGACAACCTAGAAGGTCAACAGGAAGGGTCTATCTCACCAGGCTGGGAATGGAGCACAGTCCAGCATGTGTTGCACCAGCATAGATGGGGCCAGAGCAGGCCACAAGGTACTGAATCACTGGCAGGTATGACAGTTTCCAGACTTTTGGGGCCACAACACCAAAGACAGCATAGAAGGTCATTGGAAAAACTTTGTCAGACTAGAGTAAAAGAGGAATACAGGCTGGCCTCAGTCCTGATGGTGGCAGCAGCAGCAACAGTGGCTACTTCCATAGTTCTTGGCACACAGATGGTGTGGGATTGAATGAATTATAAGAGCACAATTGCAGAGATCTCTTTGCTGGTGCTAAGGCAGGATTCTCTTGTTTTGTTCAGGTTGGATCTGGGTCACAATCCTGGGTGGCAGTCTTGGGGTGAAGGGAAGTGCTGGTGTGGTGGAGTATATGGTGCAGTGGAGAGGGATTGCTTCTTACAGTTCCAAGACAGAAAAGAGTGTTTGTGGTCACACACAGACAGGTGCTCTGGCCAGGAAAGGAGTAAACACCTCTCCTCTTATCATACTACCACGGAAGAACAGAAAATTAATAGGGTCCTAGAAGTATCTCTGAAAACAGCTGCACAAAACACCTGAAATCTGGGACAGGACACTCCACATACTGGAAGCAGAATCCTACCTTAACAAAGAATTAGAAAGTCAAATATTTGGCTGAGAAAATGAGAAAACAGCATAAAAAAATTCAGACTATAGAATCTCACTTTGGTAATAAAGAAGATCAAAACATACAACCAGAAGAAGACAATAAAGTCAAAACTCCTACATGCAAAGCCTCAAAGAAAAATATGGATTAATCACAGACCATGGAAGAAGTCAAAAAGGATTTTGAAAATTAAGAGAAAAAGAGGGAAAAATTGGGAAGAGAAAAAAGACTGATGCAAGAAAATAATAAAAAACAAGTCAACAGCTTGCTAAAGGAGATCCAAAAAAATCCTGAAGAAAATAACACCTTTAAAATTAGAATGGAGCAAATGGAAGCTAATGACTTTATGAGAAATCAAGAAATTATGAAACAGAACCAAAAGAATGAAAAAAATAGAAAACAACATGAAATATCTCATTTGAAAAACTACTGAGCTGGAAAATAAATCCAAGAGAGATGATTTTCAAAGTATTGGACTACCTGAAAACCATGATCATAAAAAGAGCCTAGAAATCATCTCTCAAGAAATTATCAAGGAAAACTGCCCTGATATCCTAGAACCAGAGGGTAAAATAGAAATGGAAAAATCCACCAATCTCCTCTTGAAAGAGATACTAAAATGAAAACTCCTAGGAATATTGTTGTCAAATTACAGAATTCCCAGGTCAAAGAGAAAATAATGCAAGCAGCCAAAAAGTATCCAAGTATTGTGGAAACACAATCAGGATAACGCAAGATCCAGCAGCTTCTACAATAAGGCATCAAAGCACTTGGAATATGATATTCTAGAGGTCAAAGGAGCTAGGATTAAAAGCAAGAATCATCTACCCAGCAAAACGGAGTATAATACTTCAGGGGAGGAAATGGACATTCAATGAAATAGAGGACTTTCAAGCACTGTTGATGAAAAGACCAGAGCTGAACAGAAAATTTGACTTTCAAATACAAGCATCAAGAGAAGCATGAAAAGGTAAACAAGAAAGAGAAATCATAAGGAACTTATTAAACAGACTGAGAGAAATACAGACAGATTGATAGATAGATATAGATAGAGGGCACAGGGTAACTTTAAACCTAGGGATACCAAAAAGCTGTTGAGGTTTAATGATGTGTTGTGGTGGAACCATCTCAAAGAATTAGGGTCAGACCACCTCTAATCCAAGTATAAGCATTTATTGAAATTGATTCTTCTGATGAAGCAGGCTAAGTTTTAAGAGGAACCAGCAACTTTAGAGAAAGCAAGATGGATTTTTATAGGGTAAAGATGCAATTACATAACAGAAATTTACATAGAATAGAGGAATATCATTAATATTAAAACGGCAGGAGGAGTTTGTTAAGGGATTAGGTAATGGAGGAGGGGTTTCATCTATGATTCAGTGGTGAAACATTCTGGTCATTCTGCCCTCCAACTGACTAACTATTGTGGTCCTGTCTTGGACTAAATAGATGATGCAATTATGATTGCACACCTGTTCTCAGGGAAAGGGTCTGGCAGGGGGTGCTGAGTTTCTATCACATTGGCATGCCTGCTGTTTTTGTGGGAACTAAGAGTTTAGGGGCCAGGCCTAAAATGAAGTGAGAATACTGGTGCTGGGGGCAGCTTTATTAGGATTCCATCAAGATGATATCTAAAAAATTAAAATTAAGGGATGAAAAAGGAATATATTGGGAGAAGGAGAAAGGGAGATATAGAATGGGGTACTTTATCTCACCTAAAAGAGGCAATAGGTGGTGCAATGAATAGAGGATGGGCCCTGGAGTCAGGAGGACCTGAGTTCAAATCTGGCCTCAAACACTTAACACTTACTAGCCGTGTTGTCTTTAGCAAGTCACTTAACCCCAATTGCCCTGCCTTCACACCTCAAAAAAAAAGCAAAGAAAAAAATAAAAGAGTCAAGAAAAAGGTTTCACAGTGGAGGGGAAGAGGGGGAGGTGAGACGGAATGAGTCAACCTTACTCTCATCATGATTTGACTTAAGGAGGTATTAATATACACACTTAATTGGGTATCTTACCCTTCAGGAAAGTAGGGAGAAAGTGATGTGAGAGGGGGGAGATTATAGGAGGGAGGGCAGATTGGAGGAGGCAGCAGTCAGAAGTAAACCCTTTTGAGGAGGGACAGGATCAAAAGAGAGAATAGAATAAATGGGAGTGGGATAGGATGGAGGGAAATATAATTAGTCTTTTACAACATGATGTGTTTTGCATAACTATACATGCATAACCTTTATTGAATTGCTTGCCTTCTCAATGAGAGTGACAGGGGAGGGAAGAAGAGAGAGAATTTGGAATTCAAAGTTTTAAAAACAAATGTTAAAAATTGTCTTTACAAGCAACTGTGAAATAAGATTTACAGTCAATAGGATAGACAAATCTATCTTGCCCTATAAGAAAGTGAGGGTGAGAGTTGGTGATAGATGGAAGGGCAGATTGGAGGAAGGGGTAATCAGAATGCATTCCATCTTGGGATGTGAAGGGAGGAAAGAAATGGGGAGAAAATTTGGAACTCTGAATCTTGTGGAAAAGAATGTAGAAGACTAAAACAAATAATTTAAAACACTGACAGAAGAGCGTCCAAGAAGACCAAGGAAATAAAACTGAAAGGGGTAGGTGGTCATCAATGTCAAATGTTTGAAACCGGTCAAATAAGATGAAGACTGAGAAAAAGTCATTCCATTAGTCAGTGGAGATGTCACTCATGATTACAGGGTTTGGCAGAAAACAAATTACAAATGTACAAGATTGATTGAAAAGAGAATAAAGGGTAGCAACAAATGCAAACTATGCTTAGAACTTGACATTGAAGAAAGATTTGCTTCAGGGTGGCAGAGCAGATGAGTTTTGTTTCATTGTATTGTGTTTTGCTTTGCTTTACCTTGCTTTTAGAACACAGAGAGACCTAAAGATGTAAAAGGTTTTAAAATGGAAAGGGAGGACACAATGTTGGTGGAGGGGGGAGTTGAAAACAATAATAGACTTTAATATAGCACTTTTATGATTTCAAACTACTTTTTGTGCATTATTTTATTTGATTCTCATAATAACCCTGCAAGGAAGATCCTCTCATTGTCCCTATTTTGCAGTTAGGGAAACTGAGTCTGGAAGAAAATGTGATTTGTCTATGGCAAAGTCAGATTCTTTTGACCTCAAGTCAACCATTCTTTCCACTACTCTATACTGCCTTTATTGTAAAGAGGAAAGAAATAATAAATGAAGAACTGGGATATAGTAAATGTAAGAGTATAGGACAATGCATACAGGAGGAGTATTTGATCTGATGTTGGAGAAAAGGAAAAGAAAAAAAATATGTGCCCTACAGGGTTCTGTTCTTGGTCCTCTTCTCCCTCTATACTATTCTTTCAGTGATCTCACGGCTCCCATGGATTTGATTATCAACTCTATAATGATGATTCTGATATCAGTCTAGCCTGCTTCAACCTCTTTGCTGGCCTCCAATCTCCAATCTCAAGCTACCTGCAGACATCTTGAACTGGATGTTCAATAGACATCTTAAACTCAATATGTCCTAAACTGAACTTGATCTTTCTCCTTAAGCCCTCTCCTTCCCACTTCCTTATTACTGTGGAGAGCAACTTCATTATCGCTGTTCCTTAGGCTACCAATTCAAGTGCCATCCTCAACTTCTTATTTCTTACTTTTTCTCTGAATATCATATATCATATATGTTTCAAGGCTTGTAAATTTCATCTTTGCAGTATCTCTGGATTATACCTTCTTCTCACTTTTGACATGGCTATCACTAGGGTGCAGACCAACATCACCTCATATCTGGATTATTACAATAGCCTGTTGGTGAGTATGCCTTCCTCAGGTCTCTCCTGACTGTAATCCCTTCTCCATTCAGCCAACAGAGTGACTTTTCTAAAGCACAAGTCTGACCATGCCAGACACACACACTCACTCACACACACACACACACACACACACACACACACACACACACACACACACTCCCCAAACTCCTATGTTTCTTAATCACCTCAAAGATTAAATATAAAATCATCTATCTGGTTTTCACAGCTCTTCATAACAGCCCCCATTCTATATCTCTAGTCTTCTTACACATGCAATGCTTTCCCTTCTAATCTTTGCCTACCGGCTTCCTATGCTCCTTTAAGCCCCAACTAAAATACTATCTTCTACAGGAAGTTTTTTCCAAGCTCTTTTAATTTTAGTGTCTTTCCTCTCCTAATTGTGTCTTATTTATACAGTATATACCTTGATTTGTATATATTTGTTTACATGTTGTTTCCCCCATTAGACTGTAGGCTCCTTGAGGTCAGGTACTGTCTTTTACATGCTTTGTATCCTCATTACTTTACACAGTGTTTAGCGATTAATGTTTTTTGACTGAATATCATGAGGAAATTTGAGGTAATAGAGAAGTGTGTTGAGAAAGCTAAAGTTGGATGGCTTGGCAAGTAATAAAATTTGATAGAAGGATATATGCTAAAATTAAGCTATGTAGGTGTGTATTTGTGGGCTTAGAGAAAGGGCAAATTTTTTTGGAACACTGTGTTAATCTTTTGCTCATTTACTCCTAGGGCACGTGGCACAGTAGTAATAATGATCAGTACTTTGTTAATGGAAAGTTTCACACCCACCTTAAGGTTGCTTAGTTAATATTTGGGGAGCCTAATAGTACCCTCTCTGGTAGGAAACCCACCTTGCCTTTTGGAGATTTATTTAATGCCAGGGTCTGACTAACAATATTCCCTGATTAAGTCTGGGAAAAGAAGACGATAGTCTTATTCTACTGTGTCTCCTGCATATATTTCATGCTATGGTCAGATCTCTAGCTCTACTGTCCACGAAAAGAAAAACACTTAGAGTCAACCAGTGGCATCCCTTCCACTCCCTGAGCTGGTGGCAGCCATGAATACGTGCCAGATTAACCTGCTGGTTTTACCTAATTTTGCCTCTGTGTTCTTTGTGCTGCCAGACCCAAGAGTTCCTTCCCAAGGATATTCCACGAATTCTCCTTGACATCCTGATATCTCATACTGAATCAGGATATTCTAATTATACAAATTCTGGATAAAGGGTCTAAATGTCCCAGCAGCTAGACCTACTGCCCAAGATTCATCTTAGGGAATGTACAAAGCAAGGGTTGGTAGTGTGAACACGTTATCTAAAATCAAACAAATCCCTATTCCCCTTACCAGTACCCAGGCTAGAACTATTGGTTTGCTTTAAATGTCATGCCCTTCAGGTTAACTTCTTCTTCATGTCATAAATAGAAGAAGTAGGAATAGAATTGTTGTTGTTTTTTTTATCTATGTTCTAATCTTCATGACCCTATTTAGGGTTTTCTGGATAGCGGAATAGTTTGCCATTTCCTTCTCCAGGTCATTTTACAGATAATGAAATTGAGGCAAAAATGGTTAACTGAATTACCCATGGTCACACAACCAGTAAGTTTCTGAAGTCACATTTGAACTCATATCTTCCTAGCTCCAGGACCAACACTCCAACTACTGAACAACCTCACTGTCCCTAGTAGGAATAGGACAAACAGCTATTATGGAGAATATGGCCGATGTAAAATCACTGAATTCTAGAACTGGAATGTATTTCATTAGCCACCTAATCAAACCGTACAAAGAAAATAAATTCTCAATTAAAAAATTAAAAAAATATGTTAATAATAAAATGAATAAAAATAAAATCAAAGGGTGAATAAAGTCTCAAAGTTTTATTTTTGTCTCCTTATCTTCAGAGATCTCATACAAGGCCTTACACAATACATATATCTGTATCTATATGTCTGTTATCTATGTACATATATAGATATATATGTATGTGTCCATATAAAGATACATATAAGTATATATGTATATAGATATAGACATATGTATCTTTATATGGACACATACAAATATCTTTATACATATATACACATATATGTATCTTTATATGGACGCATGCATATGTATCTGTATCAATTTCTATCTATATAGCTATAGACATATATAGCGAAAATTAGGAAGCTATAACATACTACCAGTAAAGGGAAGCAATGGATCATAATGGATAGAATGTTTAACCTGGAGTAAGGAAAAACTGATTTCAAATCTTTACTCTGACACTAACTGGCTGTGTGATGCTGAGAAGGTCACTTACTGCTGTTTGCCTCAGTTTCTTTATCTATGAAATGAGCTAGACAAGGAAATCACAAACCACTCTACTCTAGTATCTTTTCCAAGAAAACCCCAAATGGGGTTATAGTCAGCCACAACTGAAATGACTGAACAACAAAAACATATATAGCGTATATACATTATTGTTGCTTGCTTTCTCAAAGAGGACCAATGACATTAGGAAGGTGATGTCTCGACTTGCAAGTGAACTGAATTTAAATAAGGCAGAGCTGTACAAAGTCATCAGCCTCATGCTCTCTCCTCCCATCATTTGGAGTACAGTGGAAAGACATAGATCAGGATGACTAGTGATGGACCCACATATTGTAGGAAACCTTGGCCTTTTTATGCTATGGACCCAAGTTTTAGTTTTTTCTGAAGCAACACCCATTCAGCTGTTAAAAGCTAGGTAAGAATTGAGGTAAAAGATGACCTACTCTGCCTTCACAAAAGAATGGCAGAGTCCTCAAGGAATATATGTATGTATGCACATATATATGTGTTTTCTCAAGGTTATCAATTAGAAATTTTTACGTTAATAAGTACTAAAGCATCAAAGAATTAAAGGATGACTACGTTTATCATACTGGAGGCCATGACCATTGATGGCCAGGATTGATGGCTCAACTGAGTAGAGTTCCTGGATTAGAGTTTACTACAGAGATCAGAGTATACTTAGCAGGATTGAAAAAGGAAAGGACATGGATATAGGCAGATAAAAGACTCAAAAAAATGTGTCTATTGATCAATATCTTGGAAGGGTAAGAGTTTTGAATGATGATATAACAGCAGGTGCAGTCAAAGTGGTGTGTTTGCATATCTAAATATGGAAGTCTCAAATACTGATTGATGGTATTGATGGTCAGGGTATTCCAAAATTACTAAAATTAATAAAAATAATAGATAACATGTATAAAACTTTTGAAATCTACAGAGTATTTTGTATATATTATTCCATTTGATCCCCACAATGACTTGATAAAGTAGGTATTATTATTATTATTATTATCTCTATTTTACAGATAAGGAAATTGAGATTGAGAGAGTGAATTGCCCAAAGTCATATAGCTAATAATTATCTAAGGTACAACTTTAACTCAGATCTTACTGATTCTCTGTCTCCTGTATCAACTTAATGCAAACATTATAATATAGAAATAACTGAGAATAACAGCACAAGTTAAGGTGATATATCCTGGGAGGTCAGTAGATTACTGTGAAAAGTAAGAGAAGGAATAGTATAAAATTAGGGTAATTTCAATTAAGCAAAGCTTTTGATTTGCGTTTCGTACAATAGTTCAATTTTTTTTTTTAGTTCATTGTATATTTATCAAATTTATTCTTGGAAAATTCTACTATAAAGTAGTAACATTGTTATTGAGCAATGAAGTTAAACTCATAAACTTTCTGATGATCTACCACATGAAAGCAGAAGACCTGCCAAATATGTTTCCAAAGACTCCCTTCTGTCTTCTATCTTCAATGTCTCCAGATTTTTAATTTTCTTTCTACAAAGCAAATATCTGAGTTGATATTTACCAAAGAGTCCTTCATCTCTTATTAGGTACACAAAAACTTCTTTGCTAGGTCATATTCAATATATAAAGAATATTTTCTTTTCCTTCAGGACAAATAATTCCTGAGGATTCCTACATTTTATAATAGGGAGGCATAGGAAAAGCTAATATAGTTCACAAAATATAGTTTTCAAAACCCACATTCAGTTTGGAGAGCTCAAGATTGGTTCCACTTGTAGCAAGTCATATTTGTATGTGAGCAGTTAGCATTACTAATGCTAACAAAAGCAAATAAATGTACATTTCACAAGTATCTTTGCATTTCTTGTCCTTACATTTCTCATCAGCGAACCAGGCTTAGCAATTTTTTTTCATGTACATAATATAATCTTTGCTCAACGAAGAAGATATGAATGAAATACTGAATAAGTGGATTAAATGAATATTGCAACAATGAGCAAAGAAGGGCAAACAAAAGATTAAATTAATGAATGATTTAATTGTTCTTCCCTGTTGTTTGTATAACCTCATATCTTACAATTTCTTTATGATAAAGGATAACACAAAAAACATATCTTACAGATGATGTTTAGTAAATATTAATAGTTTTCTTTTGGATTGCATTTTTAAGTCCTAATAGTTAAAGAGAAACATTAAAAATAATGGAAGCAGTAAGAAAAAATATTCACATTCCTACAATGTCTTTACCTCAAATCCTATCTCTTATGGTACCTCTAGAGGTCTTCCTGATTTCTTAGAAAAAAGAATTAGGACTAATTTAGCCAAGCCAAAAGTGCCTCCTCACTAGACCGACTGCAGGAAAACTACTAACCCTGCCACAGTAATTCTCTCAGGCTGTCTACCCAAGTCATAGAAGAGTTGTGATCTGCATTGAATAAAATAGCTATGCTAATGAAATGACAGGTCCTTGAAATATTGTATATAAAAGAGTCATCAAACTTCACCTAACTATACAAAAAGTCAAAGTATCTTCTCGCCTTAAAATAGATGTCAACTGGCAATTAGTGCATAGAGGAAAATTTTAGCCTTGAAGATATTAATTTCAGTGTTAAATGCTTAAATAATCTATTTCTAATTTCCATGAAAGGTGGCTTCTTTTCATGAGTAATTACACCTTGTACCTACAAATGCTTATTGTAATTTGAAGGGGAAAAAGTAATCTTTGTATTAATTTTTAAAAAATTACTTTCTCACCTTCCCTTTCTGTTTCTCAATACTTTGCTCTCAGCAATGCTTCCCATTAAATCCTGAAAATTTTGTCTTGGCCAACTTAAAAATAATTAAACTGAGGATATTTATAAATCATTTCTTATTCTATATTACTGACGTGAGATGCATCTAAAATTTTCAATGCCCTGTAAAAGATAGCAAAGATACATGGAAGTCATTGACAAAGAGGTCTTGATGAAGTAGAGCAAAGACATTCAGCTGCAATGTGAGAATTTAAAATATTGCTTTTTTCAGTTCATTTTTATTAAGCATTGTGAATATAATATAAACTATAGTGATTCCTACTGCTAAAATTCAGATTCTAAAGTTAAAATCTGAATAGCATAGGGATATTAGACTTTTGAATTAAATCAATCTTTTGTGATATGAATAAAGAATAGAATTTGAATATTTTATACAGAATTATGTAGTCATTAAAATATGAATAATAAGCAAAAGAAGTAAAATTGCCTATTTTTGCATTTCCTTATTATTAATTGCTTATCCAGAAATGGTAAAGAACTGAATACCAAGAGCAAGAAATAAAGGAAGCAGCACAAAAGTAATCTCTTAGGGAGAAAATGTGTGATCAATGGATAATGAATGAGGAAGTTAAATATTTCTTAAAATGGAAAGGATTTATGAAGTAAGAATTTCAAATTATTATTGTCATTATGTTCATGGGCTTTCCTCTCAAAATGTTTTGATGGAAAGAGCATTTAAATTGTATATATAAGATCTGAGTTTAAATAGCCATTCTATCAGTTAGTACCTGCGAGACTCTGAGGAAAGCATTTAATCCCACTTGGCTCCTGCTTCTTCATATATAAAAGGGAGAATTAGCCTGGACGACCTCTAAGATATCTTCCTGCTCTAGATTCACATTTTCCTATCCTTTGGAAGCTTACTTGTAAAGCGTAATTTAAAAAAAATGTATAACTAGAATTTCTCATTGCAATGGTTTTTTAATTTATTTCAAAGAGAAATAATTTAATTGGTTTGGCCTATATCAAGATATGTCTGTACATAATACACATATATATTCAAGCAAATATATATATATATATATATATAATGAATTTATAAATTGTATGTATGTAAATATTGCATATATTCCAATAAAATATGAATTCATCCTTTCTAAAAATCTAAAAAATGCTTCTCTGTTTCCACTTATTGTGACCCAGGGAGAAATCTCAGAAATAATCTAGTCCAAATGATGCCTAATCAGCAATCCCATTTGCAACATCCTTGACCATGGATAGCCAATCGTCCCTTGAAGATTTCAGTGATGGGAAACCCAGTAGTCAAGAAGTAACCCATTCCACTTTTGAAGAACTATGAGCATGAAGTTGTTACTTTTAATTTGTTTTTGTTCTTGTTCTTTTTTGTTTTCTATTCATTGAGTATGAATCTGATCCTTTTCAACTTTTCCATATTGCTGTCATTTCTGTACTCTAGAGTGCTTAAAAGAAGGCTCATTCTTCTATGTAATAGCTCATCAAATATTTGAGAAGAACTACATTAACTAACTCTCTCACCTGCAACATCCTTTCTTTTCTAGTCCAAAGACCTCCCATTCCTTCAACTACACCTATTATGGAAGGGTATCAAATAAACAAAATTCTGCTGGTACTTAAAAAAAAAAAGAATGAATTGTATGTTGTTGAGTAGTAGAAGTCCTTTTAAAATCATAGTCATAGGTCCTATAGAGGAGAGATGTTTCAAAGCTATCAACAATCTCATTTTGGTTATTTGTAATATAACTAGGTTCCATTTTGAACAGGAGACTTTTGGAAATTTGAACTAGACTATTGAATACCTAATTTTAGCTTCCACTAAAAATATATCCCCCCAATTCCAAAAGGTAATGATGGCATAGTAAACTACACGATTGTTTCATGTAATTGCTACATTGAAAAACATTGCATTTGTGCTTAGCTTAAAAAGTTACAAATGGAATCTCCTCGTAGGCCAGACCATGTCATCTTCTATCCTTAGGACACCTAGGATCAAATAGCAAGGCTTCTGTTTTGCTTTCAAAGCTCTTCACAACCTAGTACCTTTCAAGCTTTCCATGATTTAAAATAAATTCCTTTCTTGACACATTCTGCAACCAGTTATACTTACCTATTTTCTATTCCTCATATAACATAATTGAATTCCATCTCTCTTCTCCATGCTTTTTCAGTGGCCACTGTGAATAACTAGAATGTTATTCCTCCTAACCTCCACCTAGATTCCCTTAATATTTGCATCAAAGAAGATTTTGGGTCATATGAACAACAAGATAGAACCCTAGATATATTCTCCTGTCCTCATAAAAGAGATAAAGAAATTACAGCTGTCTCCATGCCATTAGACACCAAGAAACTTAAAAAAGATAAAAACTCACAAGTGAAAAACAGAGGCTAATCCCCAACCTAAGAAGCTCACTCATAATTTCCTTCTCTACCTTCCAACCACCTTCCCCTTGAGATGCACAAGCTCACACATAGGCTTGCAAAATAACTTAAATCTATCCCTCCCCCATGTTCTTGGAAAACCACAAGGCAGAAGTTTGTTCTGGCTGGAACTACAACCAGGAACTATAACCCATGTGAACATGGCTTGCAAAAGTGACAACCTCTGAAAAGCTAAGCTTAACCTTTAATAATAATGACATTTTTTTAAAAAATGAGCATTGCATAAAGGAAGTGCTTGAATCATTCCTATGAAGAATACCAGACATGGACAATTTCGTTTTCAAGCACTCCAGACAATAAAGATACAAGAAGATAGACATATGGCAACCAAAGACAATAACAACAAAAAATGTGATTTTTTTTTCTAAAAGTATGTGAGGAGCCAAGGGTGCAAGTAGAAGTCAAATAGGAGAAAAATGGTAAATAAATAGGTTTATCTCATTAATAAAATCTTATAACACCCTATTCACAGGTAAATCATTTTTTAAACTAAATTACATAATGAGGGAGCCAATAAAAGGTAGAGAAAGGAGGAAGAAGACAGATGGGAATATCTATTGTATCCTAATCAAGTCAAAAGTTAGCAATGGAGGAAAAATAATTCTTCTACCTCAGGGAAAAGAGGGTCTGTAGGGAAATTTTTAAGGAAGCAGAGGAAGGGATCGAGATGGGGGAAATAAAAAGAGAAATAATAATTTAGGAGTAAGAGGTAACTCCACTGAAGGATGTTACAGTGGGGGAAGAGAGATATTGTATAAGTGAAAATGGGTACCTTACAATCAGTATAAATTGGTCCATAGAGAGACCATTTATCCTACTGCCAGAAAAGGAGAGTCAAATTTCCTGAGGATAACTGACACTAAACAGTATCGGAAAGCATGAAAAGGAAGGAGATTTCATGGCAAATAAGAAAAACTATCATGGGAAGGGCAAAGTGTAGTAATGAACTATACAATCAATGATATATGAAAATTTTTACCATGAGTCGTACTGCTATTCTCCCTTTCACCCCCAGGAAGAACTTGTTAATTGCAGCAGTGGAGTAAGCCTTACAGAGGGCCATTGCAGGAGGGAAGCTGTAGGAGAAGTAGTATAATCCAGGACAAAGAGGACCTGTGTGCTGAAGGTTGAGACAAATATAGAGTCATGATTTTTATGTCCAGAAATAAATGAACAGAAACAAGATGGTAATAAAGAAAAGATAGCCTGGATCCCTTTACCAAAGAGAGACTCCATGAAGAACTCTTAAATAGGATAAGGAACAAGGGCATTGAAAAGAGATATCACATGGTGAATAGACCAAAAAGGTGTTACAATAATCTGAGGCAAGGAGAAACCAGGTGCTGAAGGAAGTTCCAGGATGAAATAGGAGTAGTGGCATTGTTTACTTATTTATTTCCTTCAAGGAAAGAATAACAACAGGAAAGAATAAAACAAAATCAAAAGAATGAAAAAATAGAAGAAAATGTGAAATATCTCACTGGAAAATAGATTCAGGAGAGATAATTTTAAAATTATTGGCCCATCTAAAAGCCATGATACAAAAACAAAACAAAACAAAAAAAAGAGCCTAGATATCATATTTTGAGAAATTATGGAGGAAAACTTTCCTGATATTCTAGAACCAGATGGTAAAATAGAAATGGAAAGAATTCACCAATAACCTCCTGAAAGAGAGAGATCACAAAATGAAATCTTCCAGGAATATTATAGCCAAATTCTAGAACTCCCAGTTCAAGGAGAAAATATTGCAAGCCAGAAAGAAATAATTCAAATATCATGAAACCACAGTCAGGATAACTTAAAATGTAGCAGTTTCAATATTAAAGGATCAGAAGGCTTGGAATCCGATATTCCATAAGGTAAAAGAGCTAGGATTACAACCCAGAATAATCTACACAGGAAAACTGAGTATAATCCCTCAGGGGAAAGAACAGATGTTTAATGAAATAGAGGACTTTCAAGATTTCTGATGAAAAGACCAGACCTGAATAGAAAATTTGGCATTTAAACAGAAGACTCCTGAGAAACATAAAAAGGAAAATATATAAAGTTAAATCGTAAGAGACTCAATAAAGTTGTACTTCCTTTGCCATCCATTACCTTCCCTTCCCTTCATTTTATGGATAAGTTAGACCAGAGAGGTTAAATATCTTTTAGAAAGTCACAGAGCATGAAATAAGTATATTTTCCCTAAAAATAAGGATTTGTACATACTTTGCAATGGATGCATGATGTAATTTCAAAATTATAGTACAATTATGAGTGTAAACAGAACATACAATGATATTCTAATATTGACAATTCTAATTCTGATTCAAATTTGAAAATTTGGTAGAGTTTTAGAGAGATGAAGCAGTAGCTATTGGGAGAAGAATTGATAAACAACATAATTTATCATAGGTTCTCTACAAGAATTAAGTCTCCTAAAACTATACATATATGAAGATGTGTTGGCTTACTATTGAAGATATATTGGCTTACTTGTATTATGAGAAATTTTTAGTCTCCTTTTGTACAAGAAGTTTGTGCTTCTCATGAAGTTGTTCATGAAGAATATCAAGATAGTTTTCCTCGATATTTTCTCAAAATATGATATCTAGGCTCTTTTTTTTGTTTTGTTTTGTTTTTGGATCATGGCTTTTAGATGGTCCAATAATTTTAAAATTATCTCTCCTGGATCTATTTTCCAGGTCAGTTGATTTTCCAGTGAGATATTTCACATTTTCTTCTATTTTTTCATTCTTTGGATTTTACTTTATTCTTTCCTGTTTTTATTCTTTCCTTGAAGGAAATAAATAAAAATGATGCTTTTGTCTCTGTCTTTGTTCATCTTAATGGAAGGCTGATTTTAATGAGTAAATATGATGGTTGTTTACATGTGATTTGCTAAAGAAGTGATTCAGGAAGCATGTATCATTTTTTAAAAATTTAAAAATATAAACAAAGTATAATTGAGTTTGTTTGGAAATCCACAAGCTTAATTATAAGTGGAAAGCACTGCTTGAAAGATTTGTATAAATAGTATATTAACAGAAATATTCTTTAGTAACTGAAAGTAAATCTAATTACTAACCAATTAGAACATCATGTTCTATATTTTTAATATAGGACGTATTTTTATTTTAATACGTAACAGTTACTCTAGAAGAATCAGTCAGTAAAATGAAAATAAACTACATAACAGGAATAGTTAAAGGTTTACCAAAAAAAAAAAACTTGCCTTGTTTTAACTCATTTAATTGACTCAATAACCATACAAGATAGATGCAATAAGTTCTTTTACACTCATTTTTCAGACGAGGAACCTGAGGCTTAGAGAGGTTAAAAGACTTGCCCTTTCATAGCATGTAATATTAGAGGAGGAAGCTAAACCACATCTTTCCTGAGGCAAAGTGTTCTTTGTGCATACGCATGTATACGTTTACATACCTACATGTTACTGACATCTGATTTCTTTGCTATAAGGAGCTTCTGGTGAGGAAAGTCTTTCTACCAAAGTGGATCACTTTCTTTTTACAGTGCATATTCTTAGAGAGTTGCCAAGAACCCTGAGCAGTTGTGACTTGCCAAGTGTTACAGTCAGTACAGATAAAAGGTAAGACTTGACCCTCTGCTTTGTTGACTCTACAACTCTCTATCCATTATCTCTATCTATTACCTTTCACACAAACATTCACAAGAAAAGGTCTCAACCTGTGATTTTATTGATGAACAGAAATCTGATATGAGGAAATTCTACCCATGCGGATTATCATTTTCTCTGCAATATAGAGTTTAAGGAGTTGCCAAAAAAAACTGAGAGGTTCAGGGACTTGTCCAGAGTCATAGAGTGGTACATGAAAGTAGTAGGACATGAACCCAGAAGTCTTCCAGGCTCCAAAGGTAGCTTTGGGTTAGTGTTAGGGTTAGGGTTAGGGTTAGGCATTACTACCTTTCACATATACTCAAATATTCAATTGATCTGTGGTCTCATCAATTTGAAAGTTCCCTTCCACAATAAATTTCTCAGTCCGTTCATATCTACACATCCTGCATGACTATAGTCAATATGATCCCATAAGTTCAATTTAGGAAATCTATTCAGCTTATGGAAGGTTTTTCTCACTTTCTTCTGACAAAGTAAGAGTTATAATAGGGCTTTCTCCCTACTCACTTATCCCTCCTTTAGCTTCTTTTCTGTCTCTGCATCTATGTCTCTGTCTCTTTCTTTATGTCTGCTTCTCTCAACACAATACTCATATATTCATATATCTGTGTATATGTATACGTATATAAACATATATATATATATATAGATAGATAGGTAGATAGATAGATACAGAGAGAGAGAGAGAGAGAGAGAGAGAGATGTTTAAGTATTTCAAAGACCAGTGTTTCAATTTATTTGGAAACTTCCTTTCAAATAGCTCACAGCTATATGTGACTTAACAAATAATCTTCACAGTTCATGGCACCAAAAATTCATAACCCAATGACTGATTTAGTGTAGTCATTCAGACCATGTCTTTTAGCATGGAAGGGTCTACCAGAGATAATGCTCTATGGGTATAACATATCTGAAACCAAGATCACTTCAATATCATTATGAGGTAGAAGAGCAGGAATTTATTGGAATATACATATTCCATTGTATCTATAAAGTCCTACAGCTATGGCTCATCATATATAAAAAATAACCTGGTTTGTTGAGACTATGCCATCAGAATGCAAGCTTTAAAGTCCCCAACATGCTGAAAATGCTGAAAATATTGTCTTGGCAATATGTTACTCCTGTTTTCATAGGTCCAGTCTAGTTAAGTATGCAGAGGCTCATCTCAAATGGACTACTCACATGGAGATGGATTCATTGATTGTGGCAACCCATGAAATAAAGAATAATGAAAAATTGGCCATGGCCCTTTCCAGATCTTCTTATATTTCTGTAATTGTAGTCATTGAATAATGGGAAAGGAGAATCACATGGTAGTTTATTTATAAACATTAGGTTAACTGCTGGTTCTCTAAATGTGAGATTCTTGTTCAATGACCAACAAATGGATATACTATTCGAGGAAATAAATCAAATCAATCTTCATATTCTTACTATAAATAGAACCAGAGGACAATTTTACAGAGGACAAAATAATGTTTTATCTAGACTAGAAAATGGAAGATAGAGTTCTGTATGAATAGGAAGGGGAAGAAATGAAATGTAGAAAAGGAAAATGTATATAAAATTTTCAGAAATCAGATCATTTGGAAAATATTTTTTAAAAAGCCAGGAGGAGGACAAAATCCAGATTGAAACAAAATTGCTCTGACGACATTTCTATAGTGTTCTCTTTTCATTGGCAATATGAAATAGTCAACTTCTTTGTAAAAACTAATATACCAATTTTATCACAGAAACAAGCATCTCTCATTTACTCTCCTGAGATTCATGGCCCTTCAAGGTCATTAAATACTGATAGAAACACTGAAGATTGTATAAATTTGTATGTTTTATGAATAATTTTTTCTGAGTCTTCTAGTAGCAAAGGAATATGGGAAGTCAGAAGATATTAAGGCTAAGGTATGCCCTTCATATAAAATACCGAGAGAAAACGTGATGAATTTGGAGTGAGAAGGGCAGCTCCATTTGGTGAGGCCATTATCCTTAAAAACTAAGCAATATAAAAGCTGATACCAGTAACTCTACTCATTACCATGAAGGTCTTCCAGTGTAAGGGTTACAGATGTGCAGCCAGACTTAGCCTCCTATCCCTCGTGTCTCCCTGCAATGGTAGAGGTCTTCAAACTTAGGCCCATCTGTTGGCAACTGCAGTGGGCAGACAACTAGGCCTAGAGTCAAGAAGACCTGAGTTCAAATGACAATCAGACATTTATGGAGTGTGTATTTCTGGGCAAGTCATTTAATCTCTGTCTGTCTTGGTTTCTCCAACTGTAAAATGAGGACAATTACATCACTTAACTTACAGAATTGTTAGAAGTGTCAATGAAATGGTATTGATGAGACACTTAGCTCAGTACCTGGCAAAGAGTAGGTGCTTGAGATAAATGCTTATTCTCTTCCCTTCCTCTTTTAAAACATGTCTAATCAATCTAATTCTAGGCAGTGACTAAGGGAACTATCATGCTTTCCAAGGGGGAAAAAAAATTATGTATGGAGACCATAGTATAAATAGAAGGGCACTTTGGATGTGAACTGGTGGACTGAATGGTAACTATGTGATTCTAAAGTGGGTAACAGGACATCCCCATAATCTTGATTGCAAGAAATCAGGAGCATAGCATTAGACATATTGTTCTAGGGTTCAGCTCATGTGTTGTCATTGTTAATCTGATTAGTGGTAATATACGTTATGCAACTACACTTGAAAAGATAGGACTTTACCTTAAGAATTATGAATCAGTTCAGAAATATGGTACCACATTAGTGTCTTAATTACAGATAAAAATTGGAAGAACTAAACATTTCTTTCAATGAAAAGTGGGTTACTTTAATTATGGTGAACTATTTTGTACATGGAAATAAATAAAATTTCTTGGATACTTTGTCCAAGAAGTCTTTCTTATTCCCATGTAAATATAGGTGTAGGTATAACAATTAATTCTATGTCAAAATTAAAACCCTAAAAAGTTACAGCTTAATGCATTAAGTTGTCAAGAGGCCTCTGAGGCTCTCAATCAAACCATCCTGATAGAAAGGAAAGAAGGAAGGAAGAAGGAAGGAAGGAAGAAAGGAAGGAAGGAAGAAGGAAGGAAGGAAGAAAGGAAGGAAGGAAGAAGGAAGGAAAGAAGGAAGGAAGGAAAAAGGAAGGAAGGAAGGAAGAAGGAAAGTAGAAAGGAAGGAAGGAAGGAAAGAAGGAAGGAAAGAAGAAAGGAAGAAGGAAGGAAGGAAGGAAGAAGGAAGGAAGGAAGGAAGGAATGGAGGAAAGGAGGGGAAGGAAGGAAGGAAGGAAGGAATGGAGGAAAGGAGGGGAAGGAGGGAGGGAAGGAGGGGAAGGAGGGAGGGAAGGAGGGAAGATAAACTATTAAATATCCTTTTAAACAGTCTGTCTAATACAATACAATACATATTTATTAAATGCCTACTGTGTGCCAGGAACTGCTCTAAATTCTAAGAATGGAAATATGGAAAAGAAAGATGGCTTCTCCATCAAGGAGCTTACAATTTAACATAGAGGTCAATATACAAAAGGAAGCATAAAATCAGTAGAACATGAAGATAGTGGAGTTGAATCCAAGCAGTGCAGCTGATGATTACTTTTCTTGTTCATCCTTCATTCTTGAGGAGGATTAATGACCTCAGGAGGGTGATGTCTTGACTTGTGTATGAACTAGATTTAAATTAGACAGAGCTGCACAAAATTGTCCGTCTTACTCTCTCATCCAGAATCAGTAAAGTCTGGTGGCAAGACAAAAGTCAAGATGACTGGCAATGGTCCATGATTCAGACCGGGCTTCTGAGTCCTCTTTAATTGAGAGCATTAGACAGTGTTTTTCCTCCCCTCTCCAGAGGGGCAACTCCAGGGTACTAATGAAGTATGAGTACCAAAGCTGATGCAATTTCTTTGATGATGTTTCTTGGTGAGAAGTTTTTACTGAGGGGCAGAGAAAAGAACATTATCTTCTTGAGTTGAATCCAAGCAGTGCAGCTGGTGATTGGTAATAATCATTATAACAACAATAATAGTAATAATAATGATAAAAAAAAACATTTAGATATTACTTTAAATTTTGCCAAACAGTATTATCTTTTCATTATTGTTTTCCTTTTTCCTCACAACAACCCTGTGTTTTAGAATCCAATATTATTCTTACTTTACAAATACAGAGACTGAGGCAAACAGATTAATGACTTACCAGGAACACACAAATAGTGTCTGAAGCCAGACTTGATCTCCAATCTTTCTTACTCCAGTACAAGCAATCTATCCATTGTGTTATCCATAAGAAGCAAACATTCTTATGATAACATACACAGCAGATTTTTTACAAGAGAAGGGATTTTTGTTTTGTTTTACTTTATTTTTCCTGAATACTCACACTGATTGTGAAAGGCATCATAAATCAATTGATAGTCATACCCTTTTAAGTAGCAATAGTAGCATGAATTTGGTTGCTTTTCCCAGAACAAGAGTTGACAACTTCTATTTATTTTAACCAAGTTGTATTATGCCATTTCTGCCCCACTCCACCAAAATGAGGCCACTTTGGTGAATATCACTGCCCATGACATCTGATTCATCAGTTATCAATGGTAGGGAATACATATTCCCTTTGTTGTTGATTATCTGAGCTCTGTAGTCAGAAGAAAGGCTCTGCTCATCACATTTTATTAACACCAGAATTCTAGTAGGAGAGATAAGTGAGAAGATGCCTTTTTTATGGTTTTTCTTCAAGAACCCCAAAAAGAATCAGTTTCTTTAGACTTGTCAACACTTAAAATTGCAGCTTCTATTTCGGCTAAGTACCTCAGAGTCTTTCACTAGTTGCATCTTCAAGAACTTAATTCTCCTGGATGGTGGGTCTGGAGTATAATGATGAATACTCATTGTTTGTTTCAACTTAAGAAGAGTAGGCTCAGATTTCTAGAGAACTCTACCTCTATGCTACCTTTCCGGGTTTATTCAATGTTATTCCCCTTCATGTACTCAATGGTCATACGAAATGTAAGAGGGAATCAGCTATGATCAACAATTTGTAAAACCCCATGATAGCAATTGTGGGTGTGGTCAGGACAACATGGTCATGACCTATGGAACATGAAGACAGATGTCAAGGTGGTAGAGGACTTAAGCTACGCGAGTTGTGTGAATGACCGGACCACCTCCACTATCTAGAGAATAAAATGAATCAAATAATCAGGGATGATAAGAGAGCCTAAAGTCTAGGAAATCTGCTAGATAGTAACAGATGATGAGGCAGGTTGTGGGATGAAATTCTTTCTAAACTCAAGGTACTTGGGGAAAGTTGATATCATTTTTTGTAGAATTGGTTGTTCCCCTCCCCAAACGGTGCTATCATAACATGTAATTATCAGGGGTTTTTATTTCCTGCTCCACAGCTACCTCCAGGAAATCCAATAGAAGGCCAGTACAGATACACACACATACACACACACACACACACACACAGACACACACGCATATGTGTATACATACCTGCATGCAGCTTCCATATATTCACATACATGTGGGAGACATACATGTATGTGTATATGCATGCAAATATGTGTATAAGTTTGTGGATTTGGAAAGCACAAACATTTTCTTGCTGTATTTTTGATGAAAGACCATGAAATACAACGGAAAAGGTTGTTTTGACACTGGGTAGTTTATCTTTTCTATTGAAAATTGTAACAGGTGTTTCTGCCACCAAGGAGAACAAATAATTTACTGAAACAGAGCATTCAAAGACCCAATTTTAGTTATGTTTGCCCATAGAATCTCTGATTCTTATAATTCATATGGGAGTAGGAAAATAACACCTGGAACTCATTTAATTAGCATTTTACCTCAAAAGCTTAGATACCAGATGTATGCATTTTTGTTTTGTTTTTAAAGACTTAAATGCATTTAATTTGCTAATATGAGAGGTTTTTTTCCCCCCAAATACTACATAATCTACTGGAAATGTATACAATCAACTACATAGGAAATAGTTTATCTGACATTATATTGAATGCATAATGGAATTATTTGAAGAGTTATTTGTATATTTGAAAAAACTCACAGCTATTGTCCTCAAAAGAAATTACTTCATTTGGGCTATGCCACCTGATGCTCCTCAGACAATGGGCATTTTAAAAAACATGGATTTAATCTCGTGATTATACTGGGATAATCAATTTCCATCTTATGTTTGAAATACTCCAAGTTCCATTGAGATGCAGCATTTGGACACCCTGTTGTCCTATCCAACACTCCCTTTCAATCAAAAAAGACTAAGACTGAGGTAGTTATTGTTGATCATATAATGACTACTCCATTTACCCTAATAAGCTTTGCACTAACAGGTCTAATGCATGCAAATCTAAAAGTAAAACAGGGGACACAGACTTTCTAAAAGACATACCACTGACATTATGTTAAAAATTTATTTTTCTCTCTTAAAATGTGTCAAATTCCATCATTTTTTGGCAAGTCTTTTTTGTTTGTTTGTTACTGAACTTCACTATAAACAAAGGCTTAGTTAGTTAAATGCTAGTTGTTATCTCAATGTTACTCTATGGTTTTGAGACAATTCAAAAAAACTTTTCTTCATTTGACTTTTTTTTCAAAGTAATTTCTACTCTGCCTTTAAGTACATGTAAATATGAAATTTTTATTCAGTCTTATGAAACTTTCAGTTTTATAATTTCATTTGAAATGTGTAAATTCTAATGAGTAATATTAATTCCAATAATAAATTTCTTCATTTTAAGAAATTTAAGTGGGGCAAGTGAAGAGAGTGATTTCCCTTAACCTGGTATTCACTGAATTAGACTTTATAGGAATGAGTTACTCTGTCACAAATAATACCACCTAGAATAATCTCTCCTAACAAATCTGAAAGCATAAAAGTTTACTTTTAGGAAATATTAAAACAAAATAAATCAAAAAATCAAGTAGGCTAAATGGGTTAAATGAATAGAAGGAAAGTTATTTTAAGGGAAGCCATTTTATTGTTTACAAGTCATAAAAAGCAGTTTTAGATCATGTTTGCAACTTCTATCTACACATTAAAATCAGACCTTGGAGTTGTGACCTTACATCTGCATTCTGTTTGCTTTTTTCGCTAGCTAAATGATATGAGGGGTTAGGAGAACTGAGATTCTAAGCACAGCTCTTCTAATTACCACATGACCTTAAGCAAGTCATAAGATCATAAAATCATAGTAGCACTTCTTAGAGGTCAATGAAGCCCAATCCCTCACTGTAGGGACAAAAGCCTAATTAGGATCATTGAGCTTAAGTGACTTGCCCAAGGTCACACATGTAAGTAGCGGAACTCAGGTTGAAAAACAGGTTTTTTAATCTCTGATTATGAAAAAGCATTTAATTGAGCCATAAAAAACACTATCTTATGGATCCTTTTACTAAAAAATATTTAACATCCATACATCAAAATGTTCAAAGCTTCTTTAGAAGATATAAAAAAGAGAAGTAAACATGTCCAATGACCTTTTGATTAAACAAAACACACATTTAAACTATAAAACTGCTATAAAACTTGAAATGATGCATGTTTCCCAAAGGTATTCACTTCTGGAGTGGAGGAGATCCAGCATGGAATCTAGGTCAAGGAAGGATTTCCTATGGATGCCTTCTATGTATTACTGTTTGCATATGAAACTATGCTGATTTTGTCAAGACCTAGCACATTGAAGCTTCCCAGAAGTGACCTACATTTGTGGAAAGGTATTTTGAACTCTCCATCCACACAGAAAATAAGTGAAGGGAAACTGTGGGGAGCCAAAGAGGCCTGATCCAGGACTCAGATAAAGACCTTAATAACATACCCTAATTCCTCTCAAGGTGACACAGCATGCAAAGGTTGGCTCCCCCAAAAGAACCTCAGGGGTACACTTAAAAAGACTTTTGTTTGATATCCTGGCATCAAAACATTTGCCCCCAAACTTCAGACACCAAAAAGGACATGTTCCTTATCATATTATGCTACTTCCAACTTATAACAGACTAAAGACTATTGTAAGTCAAAATACCTGATTCTTGGGGATTGGTTTCTACACAGATGTCTTTGAGATTGTGGCCTGCTCTCAGGGAGCATCCTTTGTCCTGTAGATAGGAGACAACTGACCTTCCCCATGACTTCCTGGGTCCTTGATAACAAGCCTTGTCTTATCCAAGCTACTTCCCAGGTATGGCAAACTATTCTATTAGTAATAATATTCCAGGATATGATTCAGATAAAAATAATTGAATCTTTGTCATTTGGATCTTTAAAAACTTTGTTCTAAGCATCAATAAATGGAGTTCATGGTTCTTCCTTGAACTACCCACATAGCCTTGTCACTTCTGTCTCACGTTTCCAATCGTGCTTAGTGCTAGACACTGAACAGCTCCCAACAGTTTATTGCCCAGATTTCAGTGGAGAGATAATCTATAAAGCATGTCCACTCATAAGTATATGTGGGATAATCAGTATAGAAGCACAAAAAATTAAATCCAGAGTTAAATAGAAATCAAGAGAAGCTAATTACCTTCAGTCAAGTGAAGCAGCAATTATTAAACATATACGATGTATCTCCCCAATAGATGTAATCCAAGATCCAGTATTTGATAATTACATTGATCTAAAATATCACAGACCTATGGATATCTGAAGTATCATGGAGTCCAATTAATAACTAAAACCAACAAGGCAGAGATTCATTTATGGCTTGTTTTTCTTTCCGTACTGTGCAGTGCCTTTTCATTATTTAGGAACCTTCCGTTAGTGCACTTAAGGATATTCTAGTGACCTAAAGGAGGTAATACAGCTTCCAACAGTGATCTAATTATATGAAGGCCAGGTCCACACACATAGCAGTAGAACTGAATAGTTGGAAAGAGTGGGGTGTTTCCAGTCCAATACATTATGTTAATAGACTGCATAATGAGCAGGGATATCTACTTTACCATTAAAGTTCTCTGCAGATTTGTAGCAGCGTATCCTTTTGGCTGGTCTGATCTTGACATTACATTCATTGGCCCAGTCTAAGAACAGCTTAGATAGTAGAAGAATCTCACTCAAACATGTAGCATGAATAATACAGCTAATTTGGTCACATTATTTTACCCTACTTAAAAGGTATATAGTAATTTGAAAGATATCAACTAAATGTATCTGGCAACTTTGATTTTGTGATAGCTTTCTTAAGAGGCTTTTCTTAGACTAAAGGACGTAACAGAAGGCACTTTGTATATTATCAATATATTGACCTGAACATCTAAGAGCACTGACATAAAATGAGTCAAGGTTTTCCTTAAGATGTTGGTAAAGAATTTCAAGCCACTAGTGTCAATAAGTATCCCTACATATATTCTCCTTCATTTACTGTATCATAGACATGAAAGACAGAGGAGTCTTGTCAAAAGGATTAGGCATGATGTATACTTTAGTGATCTAAAGCTTACAACTTATTTAGAAGACTTCCATTTATTTGCCAATTGATTTAGTTTCTTTTCTGGAGGTGAAGTCTTTAATGAAGGAAAAAATAGAGGATTTTTAAAAATCAATTTTTTAGCATGCAAGAAACAAAACTGTTTTGGAAGTCTAATGCTGTTAGAAAAATTTTTGTTATTCCATTCACGTGTTTCAACGTTACCTATCTTTTTTTCTCCTTTATATGACTCAAACATTTTTTAACTATTCTAGTTGAGTACATTTATAATAAATTCAGTTATTCTTCACATTTTATTTTGAGATTCTATTTAAATCTGCTTAGTATTCCTCTTTAGAATGTTTTTTGACTCACTTCCAAATGGAGAAAATGAAACAAGGTAATAATGCCAAATCTAAATCAATAATAATGTTAGCCTACTCCAGACTGGGCAAATCAGCAATTTAATAAGAGCCTACTATGCACCTTTGATTTTGGAATTTCACACTGAAGAGTATTATAATGCACTTAGTTCCTTTTCTTTGATTATCAGAAGGCTTCTTTCAAATGGAAGTGGAGCCAAAAAAAGAAAAGTAACCCAGTAGGATTCAGTAAATTAAGCCTTAATTTCAGGGTGTAAATATAACATTTTAATAATGCTGTGTGGGAGTATACTTCCTTCTAATTAAAAAAAAAAGGCAAAAAAATAGTTGTCAGCTCAGTTTTATGCTATTCACATGTTCTTTCTGTCCATATAATCTGAGAGAATTATTTTTTTTTAATTTTCCCAGATCTTGCAACCAACTCTATATTGTCTTCATCACAATGTCCCAATTCCTATGATAAGTCAAGAAGTCTTTTTCTTGTAATGTGTGATCAATGGAGCTGCCTGATAAACTTAACAAAATGAAACAAAGTAAACCTTTCTTGGGTGTCTTCTGAGAGGATTCCCTACAGAGTATGCAACCCTTCCCAATGGTGGCTTACTGAAAGGATTAAGGGCATTTCCTGATTAGATCTCCATTTACTGAGGCTGCCTCCAAGATGAATAAGATGGACTGTTGGGAAACAGACATATAAAAGCTGCTGCTTCTTTGCTGTCCTATAAAGTGAGTTTTCATTCTATATTTTGGCTTTGTTGTCTTCTTTCTGCCCTTTTCACCTTGGCTTTCAGATGCTAATGATAAAGAAGAGGTAAAAAGTAAATCTAATTCCTAGACTGTTTTCCCTAACAGGTGATGACCTGAACTTAGACCTGAGAAAAGCACCCCATGGGTTCTTATGTACATGTACTTAGTGGCTACATTTTTGAGGAGGAAGCCACCAAATTTCTCATCCCTGTGACAGTTGGGGGGGGAGGAGGGGAGCAGCATTATGCCTAAATTTAATTAATCCCTGAGTGCCAGCTTTCTGAAGGAGTTCAGGAGTTCCAGAATCTAGTCCTCTATCTGAGAAAAAAATTATCTCGCAATTTCTGCATAATATAAAAGCCTGATTCCACAATCAAGACTTTTACTGGGCATGTGAGGGGAGGGGAATACTGTCTGAGCAGAACCAATTATTAATTTCCTCTTTAATAACTCTTTAGTTCTAGAAATCAGTTCAATAGGAACTAGGTATAGGCCAACATCTCACACTATATACAAATATGAGATAAAAAAAAAAGGGTGATATCATAAGCAAATTATGGTGGCAAGGAGTATTTTACCTATCAGAGCTATAGATAAAGGAAGAATTTTTGACCAAACAAGAGACAGAGGGCGCTATTGTTGTAGTTCTTCTTCAGTCATTCCAGTTGTGTGTCACTCTTCATGACCCCATTTGAGATTTTCATGGCAAAGTTACTGAATTGGTTTGACATTTCCTTCTCCAGCTCATTTTACAGATGGTGAAACTGAAGCAAACAGGGTTAAGTGACTTGCCCAAGGTCATATAGCTAGAAAGGATCTGTGGCTAGATTTGAATTCAGATCTTCCTAACTCAAGACCTTGCCCTCTAACCATTATGATATCTAGCTGCCTTATATAGAGAGCATTACAGGATAAAAATGGGTAATTTTGATTATATTAAAACAAAACAGTTTTGAAAAAATAAAACTAATACAACTAAGATTAGAAGGAAAAAAGAAAACTTGGAGAAAAAGATTATAGCCTCTGATAAAAGCCTCATTTCTCAAATATATATAGAACTAAGTCAAATTAATAAGAATGCAAGTCATTGTCCATGTTGAGAAATCATCAAAAGATTCGAAGAGATAGTTTTCAGAAGAAGAAAGCAAAGCTATCTATAGTCATATAAAAATGCTCTAAATCTAAAAAAAATATAGCAACTATTTTTTGTAGTGGCAAAGAACTGGACATTGAGGTGCCCATCAACTGGCGAATCACTAAATATTGTGCTAGAATTTTTGCTGTTGTTTTTGTTCAGTCATTCCAATCCTATCCAACTCCTTGTGATCCCTGGGATTTTCTCATCAAAGATACTAGAGTAGTTTGCCATTTCTTTCTCCATCTCATTTTACAAACTGAGGCAAGCAGGGATTAAGTGACTTGCCCAGGGTCATATAGCTAATAAAGGTCTGAGGTCAGTTTTGAACTTGGGAAGATGAGGCTTCCTGACTCCAGGTCTAGACCTCTATTTTCCGTGCCACCCCGTGCCACCTAGCCACCCCTGTGATGGAATACTATTGTGTTATAAGAAATGATGAGCAGGATGCTTTCACAATATCCTGAGAAGACTTATATTAACTGGTGTAAAGTGAAGTAAGCAGAGTCAGGAAAAAAAAATATACACACTAACAGCAAAATTGTGTGATGATCAAATGAATGATTAAGCTATTCTCAGCAATACAATGATCCAAGACAATTCTCAATGGACTTATAAGAAAAAAGCTACCTATGTCCAGAGAAGGAACTAAAGATCAAACCACATTTTTTTTTAAACATTTCTTTCTGTTTTCCTTTGCAACATGGCTACTATGGAAATGTTTTGCAAGACTGCATATGTATAATCTATTAGCAAATCACTTACCTTCTCAATGATGGAGAAGGACAAGAAAAGAGGGAGATAATTTGAAATTAAAACTTTAAAAGATTATTTTAAAATTTTTCAGATGGAATTTAGAAAAAAATTAAAAAGAAACTCCAAGTTTTAGAGTTCCAGAACTCAACTATTTATTGGGAAAAAGCAAGTTCCTGGAAAAAGCCATTTTCTAAGAGATAGAAAAGGATTAAATAAAATTCCTATAGTAGGAGCATAACAGGACTTAAAGCTTTTATGTGAACATAGTATACTATCTAGATTTTGCACTCTGCTCTTATCATAAGTTATTTATTTTGTATCATTGCAATGAGTCAAAGAATTCCTGTTTACCAATTCCAATTTCATGTTCCTTCCAAGGGACCCATAACTTCAAACAGTACCATGAACCGGAAAGTCTGTATGGGTCTCTGGTGTGAACATGAAAGAGATACTTAAATGTTGGAGGTTTATCCCTTTGCATATGCATTCTGAGGAAATGCAAATGTTGAACTGACAATATAGGTCTGTAAGATTAAATGACTGCCTATAAGATGCACTGCTCATCAATTGTTTTTGGATAATTGTGAATGCTTCATGTCTTTCATTCATTTTCTCTACGGTGGAATAAGGACTCTCCTGAAATGTGTATGTATTACCTTGATTCCATGAACCAATGTACTGTGAGGGCCTAGACATGAACTCTGTTCTGAGATTCTTCCAAATAATCATTGGGTAGTAATGATATTAGACAAAACTTTGCAGATTTGGAAGAGAACACAAAACCAGACCACATAAGCCCAAATCAAGATTGTCAATTCAGTTAAATCATGTACCCTATTTTTTTTTGTAATGCATTTGAAGATGTTTATACTCTTCAGAAAAAAAAAATCATTGGATATGGACAAGTCCCATGGTGCTGTCAACTTTCCATGTGCCATCTCCCTTCACCACCCCTCAAAAATTATTTGAGATGATAGGAAGAAGAGAAAGGATTAGTAGGATAGATAGATAGATGGGTAGATACATCAATAGATAGATGGTAGAGAAGATGGTGGGGTTAGATATAGAGCAAATGTATAGGAACTAACTCTTACGAAAGTCTGAATAGAGAAGAAATCAAAACCTTAACTTCCTACAAAATTCTCCTGGGGTAAGAGAAAGAATGCTGGCCTTGGATTGAAAAGACATGAGTTACAATACCAGCTCTACTACTTGCTATACTACCTGTTTGAACTTGGCTTGTCACTTAATCTCTTTGTGCCTGCAGGGGTTGGACAAGGTTATCAAAGATCCTTAATCAATGAATGTATAACAACTCCAGATGTCATTTGGGGTGGGGGTGAGGATAAAATAAGGGTGCAGGACTCCATAACTTCCATAGTTTCTTATTATTGTAAATCTGATGATCTTCCTCTTTCATGACCCTTTTGAAGATGTTTTGGAGCCAGTTCTAACTAGTTGTGAAATATTATTCAGTGTAATCAGTGTAATCACTGTAACTTCAGAAATCAAATCAAGCTTTGATTTACTGTTTTGTTGATGGTCGATACTTACAAAAATGTAAATAATGCGGATAAAAAAAGGCATCTCTACATATGTGTGTATGTGTCTGTGCATATAAATATATAAATATGTGTGTATGTATGTATATATGTATATATAAATCTTCTGAAAAGCCTGGTTAGTAAACATTTACCAGTAACTTTGCCCTCTCCAAAATCCCTATATAAACATTGTTTAAACTCAGCAGGAGTGCTCTAGTAATAGGTTCAGGGAATGAAGCAATCACCAGGCTGGAGGTCTGGCCACTCTGTGCTAATAATATTAATAACTACAACAATGACAACCTACTCTTATACCTTACTCTTGCAAACCTTTAAGGTTTGCAAATTAGTATACATCAGTATCTTATTTAAACCTCACAACACCCTGACCTAGACCCATACAATACAGTACTGTTCCCATTATAATGATTGATAATGATGCAGCTTGATAGCCTAGAGCAATGGTTCTCAACCTTCCTAATGCTGCAACCCTTTAATACAGTTCCTCATGTTGTGGTGACCCCAACTATAAAATTATTTTCATTGCTACTTCATAACTGTAATTTTACTACTGTTATGAATTGTAATGTAAATATCTGATATGCAGGATATATTTTCATTGTTACAAATTGAACATAAGCCACAGGTTAAGAACCGCTGGCCCAGAGTCAGGAAAATCTCAGTTCACTTCCAGCCTCAGACATTTAGTAACTAGCTAAGTGACCCTGGACAAGTCACTTAACTTTTGTTTGCTGCAATTTCAACATCTGTTAAATGAGGATAATATTAGCACCCATCTCCTAGATTTGTTCTGAAGATCAAAAAAAAATATTTGTATTGGGTCTAGCAGCTTACAGGTTCTATATAAATGCTAGGTATTATCTGTTGTTGTTAAATATTAGATAATTACATGTTGGCAATGAATCCTGAGCCATAGTGTCACCAAACTTAAAAATGAAATAGATCTTTGAGTTCATTGAATCCAACTCTTACTTTACTGATCAATAAACCAAGTCCTGGATTAGTTACTAATTTTCCTAAGGATATTTGGAATATAAATACCAGAAAAAGGATATAAAACCAAGTCTTTAACTACAAATCCAGTACTCTTTCCAGTAAGTTGCCTCTTATCCTCTCTTAAGTATTACTCTCAATTTTGTTAATAGTACCCTAATCCACTTTTCAACTATTTGCCATTTAGTTATTTCGAAGTTTGCTATGATACTTAAAAGGATCTGCTATCTTATCAATTTGGATAATCATTCCAGCTGGGCAAATCATAGCCCATCATGACTGCCCATCCTGACCTACTCTTGTCCTTTATGTTTAATATTTGTAATTGAGCTGTCCAAAGTGCTAGGGCCTTCCTTTTCTGCCTGGCATTTCAAAGACATCAATATCACACTTACATAGTCCACTTGTCACCCCTTACTCACCTAGGACACAAGTCTGTATTCTTTTCCAATACATTTCCCTGATGAGATCTTCTTCTGCATAACTATTACTAAGAAACAAACATGCCTTGGAACATGCTATTTAAAACTTGGATTAAGTTATATGAATTATCTGGGCATCTGCCACCAGGTGGTGGTGTTTAGCCAGAAAGTTAGTTGTTTTCTCCAGATATTTGTAATAAAGATTTTGGGTAAAGAGCAATTTAGTCTTTCTAAACGGAAAAAAAGTTTTCCTAAATATAAAGTCTCAAGAATGACAGATCTAGAGCTTTAAAAGAGAAGTGGAAAAATTAAAATAACAAAAAGAACTTTTTTTAATTAAACATTTCGAACACTAATAGATTCCACCAAACTCTTTAGACTTTTCATTTTCTATTTCATTTAGTCTACATTGTGTGGCCAGCAAATTATTGCTTATAAATTCTCAATCAGGAAGCAGTGTGGGATGGTGGAAAGAGCACAATTCCCTGAGTTAAAGGACTTCATTTTACATCAGTCTCTGCCTACTATCTCTGTGAATTTGGGTAAAGTTACATAATTGACAGTAATATCCCTTGGCCTTAGAATCTTCCTTTATAAAAGGAATGCATGTCACTGGATGGCCTCTGAGATCCCTTTCAGCTCTAGGTATCTGAATGGGCCAGGAACTGTGCGTTTCACTATCTCTTTGTAAAGTTGGAAAAGTCACTTAACATTTCTGAGCCTTAGCTTTCTTTTTTCTATAAAATAAAGGGCATAGAGAAGATGATTCCAGATACCTTATAACTCGAAATCCTATGAACTAATTTATTTGTTACCCCAAGTGCCAAAGTCGTTACCTTTGCTAATAACATTTGAGCACCAACTGCACCTATTTCTTCTTTCTGGCAGAACAGTTCCAGATCACGTGATTCCATTGAAATAATTTAACCCCCTTGCCCTAAAGAAAAAAGAACTCCAGTTCTTATCCATGGTTTAGTCTATTACCTATAGTTACAAGAATTGAAATAATTATAGTATGAGATGGATACCAAAGTTTTTCCTACAGGCATGATTTCTTCTCTAAACCAGAATGAAAATTTACCTCCATTATCATTATAAACAGGAGCAATAAACATCCAGGATGCTCACTATATTCCTACCCTCCTCCTAAAGAATAAGGAATTTACATTTTAATAACTGTTGTACCCCAGACCCCAATTTTCTGTTCTTTTCCTGACAAAACTTATTCAAATATTTTATGAGCATTTATTAAATAACTTGAGCATACAGAACATAACAGGTAGCCTTTCAGAAGCTTAGAGGTCTCCTGAGATACACAGAATTTCACAGCTAGACTGTGCTACTGAATACAACTATGCCAAAACATGCATACATGTATATTAATTCCTTCTGCAACACCTCTGACAAATGATTATCCTGTCTTTTCTTGAATAGTTCCAATGAGATGATGTCTGTAACTTCCTTAGGTAGTCATACCACAATTGAATAGATTTAATTTTTAATAGTCTTAATTTATATCGAGCCTATATTTTATTATCTGCAACATTTACACTTTTTTGTTCAGTTGTTTTCAGTCGTGGCCTAATCTTTTTTTGTTGTTTTTTTTTTGGGGGGGGCGCAATTGGGGTTAAGTGACTTGCCCAAGGTCACATGGCTAGTTTTTCTGTTAAATGTCTGAGGCCAGATTTGAACTCAGGTCCTTCTGACTCCTGGGCTGGTGCTCTATTCACTACACCACCTAGCCACCCCTTGTGTCCTAATCTTTGTGAAGCCATTTGGTTTTTATGGCAAAGATACTGAAGTGATTTGCCGTTTCCTTCTTCAGCCCACATGAAAAAACTGAGGCAAACAGGTTTAAGTCACTTTCCCAGGGTTACACAGCTAGTAAGTGTCTGAGGCTAGATTTGAACTCAGGAAGATGAGTCCAACTGCAGGTCTGGCACTTTATCCACTGAACCACCTTGCTGTCCAATATCTACCCAATGAGGTTCAAAATAAACTGAATTCTTGTTCCATGTAAAAGCCTCTCAAACGGTTGAAGACAGTTATCATGTCTCACTTTCCTCCCCCAAGTCTACTCACACCATGTTCAACATGTTCATTTCCTTCAAAGGATACTGCTTCAGTATAACCTTTGGAGACCTCATGCTCATGTTTACTACCTCATCATGCAATGCTAGTTGTCAACATTCTTCAGTGGGTCCCAAATTGAACTCAATAGTCCAGGCAAAATTACTGTGGTACTTTTAATACAGCCCTTTAAAAACTTGAACGCAAATACCATGCCCTACGAGTCATCTTTCCTTCAGGCTAAATACATCCACTTCCTTTAATGCATTCTCATATATCATGGACTTAAAGACCTCCATCATCCTGGTTGTTCTCTGAACACATTCTAGTTTATTAATGTTCTTTGAGTATGGTTCCAGAAGTGAATATAATACCTAGATGAAGTCTGACAAGGATTATCATTCCTCCCTTCTTGGACCCTAGCTTATATTAGCTCTTTTGGTTTCCACATCATACTACTCAACAACAATGAGTTTGCAGGCCACTAGACCGCCAAATCCTTTTTGGAACAGAGGCTGCAATGTCACTCTGCGGACTCTTTTTGACCATACGGTGAATTAAAAAATAATGAGAAGAAAGAAAAAGGAAATCATCACATTAACTAATATCTTACTAATTTTCATCTTTATCCTGGATTTGTAAAGGTGATTTTTAAAATCTAGGTGAAGATCATTACAGTCTTTTTCAGTGTCCTAGTATTATATTTGTTAATCTCCTTTTGAATTCTGATACTATCATCTAATGTGTTAGCTATCCTTTCATTCATGACATCCGCAACTTTGGCAAATATGCCTCCTCTATTTTCCCTCCTAATAATTAATAAAAATTTCACACAGTACGTTGTTGTGATCACTCAGAGTTCATTAGGGTATAGCAGAGTATGTCCTAAGAATATTTCCCCTGCTCCAGGCAATGCTCGCACATGTCCCAGTAGAATCCCCCTTCCCCCAGACTTCCTGTCAATGCTCTCTTCCCTTTTTCCTTCCTTTCTGATCAGTTCCCTTCCTTCTTCAATCACCATACCAGCCCAGTCCTGAGCTTCACAATGATTGTGAACCTGAGTGCTTTTGTCACCTCTCTCACCCCTGTGGCTGCTGCTGCTTGCTGCTGTTTGTACTTCATTCTTGAAGACAACCATTACATCAGGGAGGTGATGTCATGACATGCAAGTGAATTGGATTTAAGTGAGGGAAGGCTGGGTAGTCACCAGTCTCACTTTCCCTTCCAGAGCCATTTGAGTCCAGTGGCCAGATACAAATCAGAAAAACTGGAGATAGAACAGGATACACTGGGGGACCTTTTCAAGGGAGCCTTTTCAAGCTAAGCTCTTTAATTAATAGGTCTCAGTTTGACTGAGACAACACCCATTCAGTGATTAAGCCTTAATAAAAAAATGAGGCAAAGAATGGCCTCTTAAAAAAAAATAGATCTGGGAGGGGCAGACCCTTGGGGTTTCTGCACAAAATAGAAAGAGGTGCTATTTACATTCATTCTCAGCAAATCAGGGCCCAAGCAATGACCAAGTAGAACTTGTTCTGGGATTTATTATTGGCCAATCAATGAGAGCCAGAGTGATTTGGAGAGCTAGAAAGATTTGAGATTAAGACTGGTCTTTAAGAGGAAAAAGTTTCTGAAATTAAAATTTACATCCCCTTCAGGCAGAGCATGGGTGGTAGGGCCTATGTGGAGAGAGGAGAAGGAAGGAAGGAGTAAAGAAAGGAAGGAAGGAAGGAAATAAGGAAGAAAGTCATATTACCCAACTGTCAAGTTCCAGTTTGGTCCCCAGTGGGTACTTCCTTTTCTACTCACAAAGCTTGCTTTTTTGTCCTTCATTTTTGAAAAAGACCATGACAAGTGGGAGGTAATGCCATGACATGCATGTGAATTTGATTTGAGTGGGCAGATTTCATACCACTTCATGCAACAAAAAGTCATGAATTCCAATCCTTCTAGTTAGGTTGACATGACTGGGCCTAACCATCCCTTTTTTCCTCTATTCTCACTAGACACTCAGGCATTGTTATCTTCCCTTCTGATGTACTGAAAGAACTACTAGTATTTTCCTTTGATCCTGCAACTCAAGCCCCTATCTTTATTGTCTACTGAATTCACTAGTGAAATATTAACTTTGTAAGAACAAGGATTATCCTGCTTTTCAATCCTGACTTAGAGAGTGGACAGATAAGACCAAAAATTTCTGTACTACCAGGAGGAAAATTTAGAAGCTTTTCCTTTTGAGGCTGATGGATTAGTAGTATTGCCTTCCTAAGAAAATAATAGAAAGGTACAGTGGACAGCACAGTGAATTTAGACTCAGAGGACTGGCATTCAAATCTTCTTTCCATTTATTATCCGTGCAATATCAGACAAGTTACTCAACTTATCTAGAACTCAGTTTAATGATCTATAGAATGAGGAGAGTGTAGTAGTCCTTCCCTCTATACAGTTACAATATTATGATGTAATAGTTGTTGGAGCAGCTGTGTCACATGGCATTCACCTTCCTGTCTATATTTACAGAGGATATTTTCACCATGCACTGTAAAACTGATCAGACAACTTTATGAGATATAATGCACTGTCATATGCTTGCATAAAACGATATTTGATTCATTTTATTTTTATTTTATTTTTTCCTCCTGACATAATCAGGAACAACATCCACATTGACAGCCTGATAGCATATTTGAGGCATGTTCAAGTAGTCACTGTCTCAGTCAATGTACAGGAAAGTTAAATAACATTGTTGTACCCCTATGCAACTAAGAGGCCATTAGAAATGGGAATTGCTGTGATGAGGAAAAATGTTAACTACATTTCTTTCTTCTCCATTGAGTTCTGTTTTTAAAATTATATTCTAGTTTTTTTCATCCCAATATTAATGATTATATCCAGATCTTAAAAGACCAAGAAAGTCTTTAATTCACTCTCTGACTATATACCAATAAATACAAAATGGAGATATAAAGTCAGGCCAATTATTGTGATAATTCAGATTAAAATATTTGTTTTCTAGCTAGTTCAGGTTAAAACGCGGTTATTTTAATCTAAAGTGAATAGCCATATTAGTTCTCCCTTGCCCTTCTGTACTCACAGTTCTCACACAATACAGATTTCCTAAAGGGAGGAGGGAGAACAGGGGAAGAACATTCAGACCAGTAGACTAACATCTGTGAGAACCATAACAAATAAATTATTTGTTTCACCCACCACAACCTGGTGTCTCAAAGCTGTTTATGAGAAGCAGTGAATTTGATTCAATTACAGGAATGAGAATGTAACCAGACGCATTCTGTTCTCTGGCAGTTTCTAGTATGCACCAGTTCACTTTTACAGCTGGAATATGATTGCACATTCAGCCTGTACCTATTTTGAGTCATATTTATTTATTCCTCTCTTCCTCGGAAGAGAGTGCCTGAAATATTGAAAAATTGCCCACATATATCACCAGAGATGCCTAATCTGCTAACCCAGATGAATTTAATTGTAACTCTAAGATTAATTTTGTCTTATCAAGTTATTTTAAGGTAAGGCTGAAATTTTACCTATTTGGGACTAAAGGTAAATTGTTGAATTAATATTCTTTCTACTCCTCATATATACATATATATAAAGAAAAAAAATGCAAAATGCATTCAAAGCGTTTTAAGCATTACAGAATGGATGTAACACAAAGGACGTTCCAAAAAAGATCAAGAATGCTCTTTCCTTCATTATAGCCTTTCTCAAGCCATGAGTTTGGATAAGACTATGAAGTTAGCATACAACTGGTTCCACACTGCAATTTCCAGATAATCACTTTCCACTATCACCCAAAAATTACTCATCCTCTGAAGTTCATTCCATTCAGTTATACAGTTATCTTTCTCTCCCATTATTACCTCAGTCATATATCAACTTTCAAGTAATTGGATGCCTTCTTTAATAATTTCTAAAAATGTCTCTCTTTTTCTCTCTGTTCTATTTGGTCTCTTCATTTTCAATAATATTCATGTTGAGAGTCTCTCAACTTATTCAATTCCAAAACTGTTATTAAACTCCTCCTTAGTTCTCCTATTAAGCTCCAGCACAAAACACTGTTAGGTGCTTAAGATACATGGGTAAATGTGGGGAAGAGAGGTGATATTCCCTTGGTCTTCTTGCTCTGGAGAAGTTTACATTTGAAAGGGAGAAATGCTGGAAAATATATACAAAAAAAATCAATAATAACTGGTGGGGGAGAGCAGGAAAGACATCATGTAAGAGGTGGCACCTCAGTTACTAGTTGAGGGAAGTTAGGTGGCACAGTGTGTAGAGTGCCAGACCTGGAATCAGGAAGATTCATCTTCATGAGTTCAAATCTGGCCTCAGACACTTACTAACTGTGTGACCTTGGGCAAGTCACTTAATCCAGTTTGCCTCAGCTCCTCATCTCTAAAATGAACTGGAGAAAGAAATGGTAAATCACTCCAGTATCCTGCCAAAAAAACCTCAAATGGGGTCACAATGAGTAGTATATGACCAAAAGAGAGGAGGAAAGGCTTCTAAGGTAAAGAGGTGAAGAGGTATTGCCTTAAATTCATAGGTGAAAAGCTATGAAATGATATGCATGTAAATGATGACTACTTATCTGGTTGACAGCTAATAGGGTTTGGTTTTTTTTCAAGAACAGAAAGTATATTCAGAAGACTAATATGAAATAATTTTGGAAAGGTATATGTCAGCCATATTGTGGAGCTCTATAAATGTCAACCTTAGAACTTTGTATTTTAACTTATGAACAATAAGGAACACTGAAAATAGTTTACTAGGAACACGAAATGGTCAAAAAATGTTAATAATAACAATTTGGCATCTATATGGAAGATTGGAGATAACAGAAGTTGGAAACAGGAAGATCAATTTAAAAATTATTCCAATAACGTAGGGAAGAAGTGATAGAGATCTGAATGATGGTGGTTATTGTATGACTAGAAAGAAAGGAATGGGTTTCAAAGATATGGTAGAAGTAGCATTTCATAAGAGTTTTTAATAGTTTAGATAAGAGATTGATGAAGTTGAGAGAAAAGAAAGATAATTCTGAGGATGCAAGCCGGGGTGATTCAAAGGATGGTGACACACTAAAACAACAACAGCCACAACCACAAATAAGCAACAAACAAAACATTAGCAATAATAATGACAATGAAGTTAGGTTTACTGGGGACAAAGCAGGAGAGTCTCATTATGGGTCTGTTGTTTGTGATACCAATGTGACACGCAGATAGAATTGTCTGAAAAGTAGGATGTGATATGTCACCAGAACTAGGAGGAGAAAATGGGTGCATATACAGATGTTTGATTAATAGGCAAAAGACAAGTGAACCTACAGAAACTGATGAAATGACTGAGAAATCCTAGGGAAGGTGGTGAAAAGAGCCCTGAGAAAGTCCATATTTAGGGAATAAGTGATGATCTGGTAAACAAATTAAGAAACAACAGAAGAGGTTGGAGGGAAATAAAGAGGAAACCATGTGATATATTTTCCCTTGACTTTTTTTTTTCCTTTCTGGCTACCAAGAAGATCTAAAAATTTTTCCACACCTTTGATATTTTACATATTGGTCACTTAGCTCCAAATTGTATTACTTTTAACGTAAGTCACAACTCTATCCACTTTGACCAATCTCATTGCTTTTCTTTTCTTTGTCATTTTTGATACCACATTCAATTCCTCCATAAGAACATCTAGAACTTCAATATAGGTTCCTAAAAGTGGTAATCCCACAGTCTTTTTATGGAGAAGTATACATACATATGCATATACATATACATACATTTGTGTATGTATATATATGAGCATTTGTGTGTAGTCCTATTATTCTTCCATTACTAGTTCTTTCTTTCATTTTCAACCTTCAATGCTATAAGGCAGTGTTTGCGACCCTTTAATACTCGTATGTGGGCATATCTGCATGCAGGCAGACCCGTCTGGAGACAGAGGAGCGTTGTCTCAGTTCCCAAGACCATCGGAAATATGTGTTTTCCAATGGTCTTAGGCGACCCTGTTCAACCCCCAAAAGGATCGTGACCCACATGTTGAGAACCGCTGCTGTAAGGACTATTTTGCTTAGTCAGAATCCTTGCCAAACTTTTTTTTTAACTAATTTTATCCTTCATTATTTCACTCTACTTTGTGAGACAATACTGCTAACAATTATCCATCATCATTCTTCCTAAGATTTTACAAATAAGTTTATATCCTAAAATAGTATTCCTTTTGTCATCCATTTCTTACTATTTGGGTAGTCAAATGTATGCTAAATATCATACTTTTTAAGTTCTTTTGACTTCAGGAGAAAAATTATCATTGTTAGTGTTCATCACTTTTTTGTCAATCAATTTCTACTTTTGGTTTTCAACTGCTTGGTCAGGGACTTCCACAAAGTCCTACACTGAATTCTCACTGTAGCACAGAAATGACTGCATCCTCAAAGGATTTACCAATAAAGCATAAGCTCTGGCACCTTCTGTCAAGCTAGAAAAGAGTTAAGTATGGGCCTAGGAACAGTTTGAATGTGTTTTTTGAGGAATAATCTTGTAAACCACAGAGTCACAGATTACCGGAAAGCTGGTTATCTGGTCATGAATTTCTTTTTGGCCATGACAGGCACTAAGCAAATTAAAAATAAAGTATTGCCCTTAGTCCTGTGTGACCTTTTCCACTTCTACTATAACTTTAGTGGGGTGATCGAAAAAGACTCAGAATTGCATTTTTTTTAACCATCAGTTTACTGTGGTTTTGCTATTGGTACTCTAAATGTGGGATCCTTACCCAATGACCAATAAATGGACATATTGTGAGAGGATCTGTACTATATGTAAATCGTGAACAATGAAGAGGAAAATTTTGCTACACGGATAGAGAACATGTATTTATTGGAGAAACAAAGAATGGAACTAACAGAGTGAATTTTAAGTTATACTTAAAAGCAAGAAGCAACACAAGATATTATCTGAGAAATCTGATCATATGTTGCAGTAACAATAATAGGTATTTGCAAAAATACTAAGATGAAAATAATTAGAGCTTATGCACCAAATTTGACTATTCAGGATGAAGGAAGGTGATCTAGTTCTATGCTATTTACGATATTTGTTTGCCTTATTTATTTGAAGCTGCTATTAAGAAATACATTTTAATTTGTTACATTGTTAGATTTATATATTTATTATAAGAGAAAAAATAATTTCCAAAGTTCTTGTGCTTGATAGTCTTCAGTAAATTTATTTCTTTCTCTTCCCTTTTTTTCTAAAAGCTCTGTTAACAATATCCTCATTACTGCTTCCTAACCAATCTCTCTGTCTCCAGTCTCTCCCACTCCAATCCATCCTGGATACTGTAACAGATTAATCTTCCTAATATGCAGCTTTTTTCAATCACTTTCAAAAAATTTAATAAAGTCCAAACTCCTTAATCAAACATTCCAGAATCTATATCATTTGTATCCAACCAACTTTCCCAGTCTTAATATTATAACTCCTCACTTAATGTTCATTATTCTAGCCAAGTGTTATGACTTGTCATCCGCTATTATGAACTTTAACTCACAGAGCATATATTCTATTGGTAAATTACAACATGTAACAAATAGCACTTCAAATATTCAAATGGATCTATGTGTTTGTTGCTACAGATATTCTCCCTTTGGGGTATATCATAATTCTCTCATCTATCTGGTAATCTTCATCTGGTTCTTCTGTAAGTTTACTACAAGGATTGTAAAGTGTTATGACATTTCCATGCCTTTTTCTTCATATAATTAGTATACCAACTCAACAAAATGGTAATCAACTGATTAGTGTTTTCTCTTACCATATGACATACCTTTTTTTTAAGTACGCCATTTCTTTGCTAATATCTTTCACACTAATTCTTTGTTTTTCTTTTGTTGTTGTTCATTTATCGTAGCATAGATATACTAGATACCAGCCTCTTCATAGTCCTCTGAGTGAGCCTCATTTTTAATTCTTTATAGGCCGTGGTATTACATTACTCATAAATGAGTAAGGAGGGGAGAAAATAAGGGGGAAACAGTGGGGGAGGGATGGAGGCAGGACAGAGAAAATATCTTAGAAAACAATTGAGTATTATCGAGAAACTCTAATAGGATTAATAGTTAATTGTTATTACAATAATTCACTACTGTATTGGGAGGTAGGCTTCTTAGGCTCTGCTTCTTTCACACTGAATAAACAGCATCTTCCAGAAACTGCCCTTAAATTTGGCTCATCAATTCCTGTCTGTGCTAGATGCTAGACCAACCCATGTGTTTTAATTAACTCATGTAAATTTCATTAGGCTAGGCTTTGTGGTATATCATCCTTCTTAAATTTGCTACCCTAAAAATATAGAATTTTTTCTACAAGTCTGAGACATATGGGGGGAAAATCACCATATTTACTCTCTTCAGCATTATGTGCTTTGGTCTTCAAGGGACTAAATGTCACCTTGATTACATTTATCTCCTTGGCCTCTGGCATATGTAGTTCCATATTTTCCCTCTGGCTATCAGCCAGCCAGTCAACAACTATTAACTGAGTGTTTGCTATGCACCAGCAACTGTGCTAAATATTGGAAGTTACAAAAAAAAAATGTAAAGAAGACCTTGCCCTCAAGGAGCTCACAGTATAATATGGAAATACAACATGAAAACAACTATGTACCAATAAGACACATAAAGGATAAATTGGAAATAAGGTCAGAGAGAAGACATTACAATTAAGAGAACTGAGGAAGGCTTCTTCCAGAATATTGAACTTGGTCTGAGACTCAAAGGAAGCCAGGACATCAACAAGGTGGAAAGAAAGGAGAGATATCAAAACATGGGGGCAACCAGTGAAAATACTTGCCATTAGGAGATGGAGATTCCTGTGTAAGGAACAGGAAGGAAATCTGTGTCACTGGATCACAGAGTAAAATGCCACAAGTAAGGTATAAAATAACTATAAAGGTAGGAAGCAACCGGGTTACAAGGGACTTTAATATTCAAACAGAGGATTTTATAACTGATCCTCAAGGTAAAAGGGAGGTAATAGTAGAATGCATCTAAGTGACATGAGATAGAAGGAGGGGAGAAAAGAGGGAAGTGTCAGCAATTCTTTTTCAATGAAGTATGGAGCAAGGTGCTTAATTGAGAAGGTGGGGTATGGGGCACTTTAGAAAGGCTTGAGAAGGGATGAAAATTTTTGGAAAACGTTCTGTAGTGACAACATGCCAAAAGGGAATATTTTCTTTCTGATCACTAAAGATTGTCCCTTTACTCTAGACCTCCTACGTGGTGCTTCATCATACTTTCAGAAATATCTTCTGTATCTTTTTATCCTGTCATTTCTCAAAAATCAAGTTTGCATCTTACTACTGTCTTCTTCAATCTGTTCTTCCTTTAATTATTCCTCTCCCTCCATTTCTTTCATTCCTTTCCCCTTCTATTTCTTTATTGGGTAATAGAGATTTCTATACCCACTTGAGTGTTCTTTCAATAATTATTTCCCCTTCTGATTCTAAGACCTCAGGACAGTTTTCTTTGACAATCTCTTGAAGGATACTGTCCAGGTTGCTTTTTTCATCATGGCTTTCTGGTAGGCCA
>CM053580.1:344706244-344725550 GCA_028627135.1 Pseudochirops cupreus | reverse complement strand
ATAGAAAAATTGGGGTCTTTAAAAATAGTAAAAAATATATATATTATCTACTTCTAAGTATTTTTTTTAATTTAAGGATAGAAGAACAATAACTAAAACAAGATGACTAGAACAAAGTCAGTTTGTGATAAATGTCCAATGATTTATAGAGACAGAAAATGATAAATGAATTATAAGGAAAATACAGGACAAAAAACAAGGACAAAGTATAGAAATCTGAAAAAAAAACATGGTTTATTAGAAGAGGATTCATATGAGTAACCTTCAATAAGGCACCAGTAGCTTTAGAATACTTTTTTATTATTTTCACTCTCTGTATATACAGATTTTAGCACAGAACCTAACCCATAACAAACACGTAAAAAAAAAAACAGGTGTTGATTGATTCACTGATAAGCAGAAGTGGTCCCCAAAACCACTGTTGGACAGATAATAAAATTGTCCTAATTTACATTATGAAAAAGAGAAACAAAGGATTATGTTTATATATTTGTATAATGCTATAATGTTAATAGTATAGGAAGATCTTCCCTGTTCATTAATGGACTTATATGACCACATGTGCCCCCTTTTCCCTTGAAAAAGGAGTCATTTTCCCAGGTACAAAGGTACACAGGTATTTTAATCCTGAATGTCTTGCTGCTTTCACATCTGTGATACATCCTGAGTCACACAGAGCCCATTGTGGGAGGAACTTGCCTAAGGAGCAGCTTGCTTAGAAAAAGGCTTGCTTGTAAAAAATCAGACACAACTGAAATGACTCAACAACAACAAATTTTACAGGAAAAAGTACCTCTAAATATATTGCTTTGAGTAGAGGAGGAATAAGCTTGTATTCCAGAAGGTGACTTCTTTAAACTTCACCTGGTGACAATTAGGCATGTGTAATTTTGCTGATCCACAAAAAAAAAAAAACCAGAGAAATGATACAAAAAAAATAAAAGTGTTAGAAACAATATCCTTCCACCCATTTGACAAAATTGCAAATTAAAAAAGTGAAAATCACAGCTACAACAGGTTCTAGTATAATTTTTTAATCATACATATTCAAAGCTTCTATTACAGGGCTATGTTTCAGACTCATTCTCACCCATGAGTTCTTAAGTTAGAAATATTTTTATGTTCTTCCAGATTTCACTTAAATTGTGGACAAAATATGACTTCATGATTTAAAGGGAAAAAATAAAGGGCAAGGGAATTTAAGGATTCTAAGGAACATTCCTCACAGTTCATGAAAAACAACATTAAGTACAACTTTCAGAAGCACATGGATGAAGTTTTTCTTTAAATATCACTTGAATCTGAAGTTATGACAAAAGTTACTTAATAAACCTCACTTTGAGAAACCAAAACCATTTTGTAAAATCATTTAAACTCTATAAATGCCCCCAGTGATACTTCTTCTTTCTTTTATTTATGGAAGCCCTATTAAGCTATGTGCTTCTTTCCCCTGTGTGTCATCTCTCAGTTGATCATTTCCTTGTCTTTAAAAACTAATTTGGAAGGGTGGAGCCAAAATAGTGGAGAGTAGCCAAGAACATACCTGAGCTCTCCTCAGTTTCCCTTAGAAACAATTTAAAATCAAGTCTCTTAATGGATTCTGAAAGAACAGAACCCACAAAAAGACAGAATGAAACAATTTCCCAGCATAAAATAACTTAGAAGGACATTAGGAAAGTTGTCTTGCTTGGTTGAAAGAAGGGCACAGCCAAGTGAAGATGGTTTCCAGGAAAGCCAATGGGAGGCTCTTAGCCATAACACAGATTAACAATGGAGGCCCCTTGGTTCTGACTCAGCAGACTAGTGGCACAATGAACCAGCCATGAGACCTCCAGCCCAAACACAGAAGGCAAGTTGCCAGCCCCAGAAACCAGACAACAACAGGAATGGCTAGGCTAGGCCACCCCAGTCTAGTAAACAAGGCACCAGCACATGGGGCTCCACCACACAAAGCGAGTGATTAGGTTCCTGTTCTCCAAATATGAGAAGCTTGGAACACTGCTCACAGTACCACAGGAGGAGAATTCAACTTTAAAAGTCATGAAATAGTACAAAAAGAAATGAGCAAGAAGCAAAAAAGAATCTTGACCACAGGAAGTCAATATGATGACAGGGAAGATCAAAACACAAACTCAGAAATGGATAACTTGGTCAATATGCCCACTTCTTAAAGCTTAAAGGAGGATATAAATTAATCATAAAAACAAAAAGTCTTCTTGGAAGACATCAAAAAGGATTTTAAAAGTCAAATAAGAAAGGTAGAAAAATGTGGGAAAGGAAATGAGAGGTATGCAAGAGGAAGTCAATAGCTTGGGAAAGGAAGGACAAAAATGAAAAAAAAAATTCCTTAAAAAATACAACTGGCCAAATTGGAAAAAAAAAAATCCACTGAAGAAAACATGTCCAAAAAAGTAGACTTAGGAAAATGGAAATGTAGGAACAAAATCTATCTGAAGAAAATAATTTCTTAAAAACTTTAATTGGGGAATTAAAAGCTAATGACTCTGGGAGATATCAAGAATCAAACAAAATCAAAAGAATGAAAAATAGAATAAAATTTAAAATCCATCATTGGAAATATAAGTGACATAGAAAAGAGATCCAGGAGAGATAATTTAAGAATTATTGGACTACCTGAAAATCATGATAAAAAAATGTCTTTACAGCATCTTTTAAGAAATTATCAAGGAAAACTGCCCTGATCCTCTAGAACCAGAGGGTAAAATGGTCGTTGGAAGAATCCACAGATCACTTCCTGAAAGAGATTCCAAAATGAGGACTTCAAGGTATACTGTAGCCAAATTGTACAATTTAATAATTCTACAAGGAGAAAATACTGCAAGCAGTCAGAAAAAAAATAATAATTAAATATGGTGGAACCACAATCACGATTGTGCAGGATTTAGCAGTTATTACATTAAAGGATCAGAGGACTTGCAATATGATATTATGAAGGGCAAAAGAACTTGGATTATAACCAAGAATCATCTACCCAGGAAAACTGATCATAATCTTTAATGGGAAAAGATGTAAATTCAATGAAATAGAGGACTTTCAAGCGCTCCTGGATGAAAAGAACAGACCTGAGCAGAAAATTCAATATTCAAATACAAGATTCAAGAGAAGCATGAAAAGGTGAAAAGAGAAGAAAAATAATAATACGTTACTCAATAAGGTGAAACTGTTTCAATAAGGTTAAACTTATAACTCTTGAGCATTGTATCTTTACTAGGTTAGTTAGAAGTTGTATACAGAAACATAGTATGTGCAAACAACTTGACTTTGATGTGGTGATATAAAAATAATAATTAAGTGGTGAAAAAAAGATTGAACTAAGAGAAGAGGGAAGGGTGATGCAGATTAAGGTAAATTACATCACATGAAGAAGCACAAAAGACCAATTACAGTAGAGGGAAAGAAGGGAGGGGAGATGAGCATTGTTTTAACCTTACTTTCTTCAGATTTGGATCAAAAGATGGAATAACTTAAATATTCAGTTGCTTATAGAAATCTCTTACTCCACAGGGAAGTAGGAAAAAGGGAAAGAAAAGGAAGGGAGTGGATAAAAGAGAGAGGAAAAGGGAGGAAAGGAGTAGTAAGGGAAAGGGGAAAGCAAAGGGGGTAGGAGTAGAAAGAAGGCAAGGTAGATTGAGGGAGGTGGTTATCAGGCACAAAAAACTGGTAAGGTGGGAAATGGAGAAAGGAGAGAGAAAAGAATAAATTGGAGAGGGAAAAAGGATGGATAAAAAAAACCCATAAAAATCATAACTATAAATGTGAATGGGATAATCTTCCTCATAAAACAGAAGTAGATAGTAAAGCAGATTAAAAATTAGTCTTATAACATGTTGTTCACAAGAAACACATTTGAAGCCCAGAGATGCATATGAAGTAAAGGTAAAAGACTGGAGCAGAATATATTATATTACTACTGAAGTAAAAATTAAAAAAAAAAAAACAACCAGGGATAGCAATCCTAATCTCAGACAAAACAAAAGCGAAAGTAGATTTAATTAAAAGATATTAAGAAGGACACTTCATCCTGATAAATGGCACCATAGACAATGAAGTAATATCATTACTAAACATATATGCACCAAGTATTATAACATTTAGATTCTTAGTGGAGAAGTTAAGTGAGTTACAGAAGAAATAGATAGCAAAACTCTATTAGTGGAGGACCTCAACCTCCCCCTCTCAGAACTAGATAACTATAACCAAAAATATATATATAAAAGAAGTTAAGTAGGTGAATATAATTTCGAAAGGATAGATATTATAGACCTCTAGAGAAAATGGAATGCTGATATAAAGGAATATACCTTTTTATTCAGCAACAAATGACACCTACACAAAAAAAATGACCATGTATTAGGCCATAAAAACTTCACAATTCAATGTAGAAAGGCAGAAATATTAAATGTATTATTTTTATGTCATGCTGCAAAAGCCATATATTTGTAAAAAAGTCCCATGGAAAAAGAGAATAAAAAATAATTGGAAAATAAATAAGCTAATCCTAAAGAATGTGCAGCTCAAAAAACAAATCATAGAAACAATCAATAATGTCTTCAAAGAGAATGACAATGATGGGACAATATACAAAAACTTATGACTTGTGGGATGCAGCCAAAGCAGTTCTAAGGGGAAATTTTGTATCTCTAATTGCTAGCATGAATAAAACAGAGAAAGAGGACATCAATGAATTGGGCATGCAATTAAAAAAAGCAAGAAAAAGAACAAATTAAAATCCCTAATTAAATACCAAATTGGAAATTCTGAAAATCAAAGGAGAGATTAGTCAAACTGAAATTAAGAAACTATTGAATTATTAAATGAAACTAAGAACTCATTTTATATAAAAAAGCAATAAACAGATAAACCTCTGATTAATTTGATTTAATAAAAAAATAAAAGAAGAAAAAACAATTACCAGTAACAAAAGTGAAAAAAGTTAATTCACCAATGAAAAGGAAATTAAACCAATAATTAGGAGCTATTTTGCTCAACTGTAGAACAACGGATTTGACAATCTAAGTAAAATGAATGAATATTTACAAAAATACAAATTTCCAAGATTAACAAAAGAGAAAATGAAAAACTTAAATAACCCATTTCAAAAACAAAAAAAAAAAATATTGAACAAGCCATCCATAAACTCCCTAAAAAAAAGCTCCAGGTTTAGGTGAATTTGCAAGTGATTTCTACAAAACATTTAAAGAATAATTCATTTCAATACTATGTACACTATTTGGAAAAGCAGATGAAGAAGGAATCCTACCAAATTCTTTGTATGATACCAATATGATGCTGATGCCTAAAATGGGAAGACCCAAAACACAGAAAGAAAATTTTAGAGCAATTTCCCTAATTAGTATTGAAGTAAAAAATTTAAATAAAATACTGGCAAGCAAATTACAACAACATATCACAAGGATCATACATTACTACCAGGTGGAACTTATATCAGGAATTCAGGGCTGGTTCAACATTAGGAGAAATAGCTGCAAATTGACCATATAAATGACATAATTAACAGAAATCATATGATCATTTCAATAGATGCCAAAGAAGCTTTTGAGAAAATACAGCACCCATTCTTATTAAAAACATGGGAGAACATAGTAACAAATACAGTTGTTTGTTTGTTTTTTTAATGGTAAGTAGTATTCATCTAAACCATCAGCAAGCATTATATGTAATGGGGATAAACTACATCAGGGGGGAAAAAAAGGATGTCAATCATCTCCACTGGTGCTCAATGTTGTACTAGTAATGATAGCTTTAGAAATAAGAGAAGAAAAATAAATTGAAGGAATTGGGATAGGCAATGAGGAGACAAATCTATTACTTTTTGTGGATGATATGATGGTATATTAAAGAATCCTGGAGAATCAAGTAAAAAATTACTTGAAATAATCAACAATTTTAGCACATTTGTAGGATGTAAAATAAATCCCACATGTATAATCAGCATTTCTATATATTACTAACAAAGTCCAACAGCAAGAGACAGGAGGAGAAATTCCATTTAAAATAAATGTAGACAACATAAAATATAAGAAAGTTGTACCTGCCAAGACAAGCTGAGGAATTACGTGAACACAATTATAAAACACTTTTCATGCAAATAAAGACAGATCTAAATAATCAGGAAGAAAGCAGTTGTTCATGAGTAGGGCAAGCTAATAAAGATGACAAGTCTACCTAAATTAATTTACTAATTCAGTGCCATACCAATCAAGCTAGCAAAAACTAATTCATAGAGCTAGAAAAAATAATAGCAAAATTCTTCTGGATGAACAAATGGATAGGAAGATTAAGAGATTTCATTAAAAAAAAGTACTACAGAAGGTGAGTTAGCCATACCAGATCAAAAATTATATTATAAAGTAGCCATCATCAAAACTATTTGGTATGGGATAAGAAACAGCAATGGATCATTGAAATAGGTTAGGTACACAAGACACAGTAGTCAAAGACTATAGTAATCTACTGTTTGATAAATCCAAAGAATCCAGCTTCTGAGACAATAACTCTCTATTTGACAAAAGCTCCTGCAAAAACTGGAAAATAGTATAACAAAAATTAGGCATAAGCCAACATCTTATAGATAGTGATATAGACCAACATAAGCTCAAAATGGGTACATGATTTAGATATAAAGGGTAATGCCATGAGACAATTAGGAGAGCAAAGAATAGTTTACCTTTTCAGATCTATGGAGAATGGAAGAAGTTATGACCCAAAAAGGGATAGATAAAATTATGATATGCAAAATGATCAATTTTGATTACATTAAACTTAAAAGGTTTTGTAAAACAAAGTCAATGCAACCAATATTAGAAGGAAAGCTGAAAGCTGGGAAACAATTTTTACTGCCTTTTTTTCTAACAGACCTGATTTCTAAAATATACAGAGAACTGAGTCAAATTTATAAGAATACAAGTCATTCCTCACTTGATAAATGGTTAAAGAATATGAACCAGCAATTTTCAGGAAAAAAAAATTGAGGCTGCATACAGTCATGTGAAAAAATGATCTAAATCATTATTGACTTGAGAAAGGAAAATTACAAAAAAAAAATTGAGATGTCACCTCATCTATATCAGATTGAATAATATGAGAGAAAAGGGAAATGATTGACTATTATGGCAAAATGGGAAATGATAAGTGTTGGAGATGTGGGAAAATTGGAATGCATTGTTGGTAGAGTTGTGAACTGATCGAGCCATTCTGGAAAACAATTTGGACCTATGCCAAAAGGGCTGTAAAACTATGCAAACCCTTTGACCCAGCAATACCACTGCTTGGTCTGCATTATAAAAAAGAGAAAAAGATCTACATTTATGAAAATATTTATCACAACTCTTTATGTGGTGGCAAAGAATTGGAAATAGAGGGGATGCCTATAAATTGGAGAATGCTGAACAAGTTGTGGTATTTGAATGTAATGGAATACTATTGTGCTATTAGAAATGATGAACTGACAGATTTCAGAAAACTTGGAAAGACTTAACATGAACTGATGCTGAGGGAGGTGAGAAAAACCAGAAGAACATTGTACATAATAATTGCAATATTGTGTGTTGATCAATTTAGAGAGACTTAGTTATTCTCAGCAATAAAATTATCTAAAATCATTCTAAAAGTCTCGTGATGAAAAATGCTAACCACATCCAGATAAAGAAATTTGGAGTCTATATGTAAATCATAGCATAATATTTTCTCTTTTTGGCTGCTGCTCTTTGGTTTGTTGTTGGTTTTTTTTTTCCTTTCTTGTGGTTTTTCACTTTTGTTATGAATCTTCTTTCACAATATGACTAATGTGGCAATATGCTTGATATAATTGTACATTGTGTAGTCTGTATCAGATTGCTTGCCATCTGGGGGAGAGGCTAGTGGAAGGAGGAAGGGAGAAAACAATTAGAATCAATACTGTAAAAGTGAAATGTATTAAAACTATTTGAAAAGTATTAAAATCATTTTACATGTAATTGCAAAAAATAAAATACTAAGTGGAAAAACATTTTTCCACCTTCCCTTAAAATATAAATTTTTATTTCAAGAACTCATTCTTCTAAAGGAGCTAAAAAGCAGAAATATTTCTTATACTCATACCACATTTAAAATAAATAGCATTATTTTTATAAGTGTCATACTGTTGGATCCATTGTTCATACTCGGTACTTACTCAAATAAATAGATCTCCAACCACAGGAGAAAGCATTATTCATTAAATATATTGTGAAATTAATGCTTTAAAATGATTTAATACCACTGTAGTACAGAAAAGTAATGATGATAGCAAAGTAAATTTGAAAAGATATTATTTTATTCAGTTGTACATTTATTTTACTGAAAGAGTACTTCTTCTCATAGTAGGTTGGGCATGCTTACTGACTTCTGGGCATTGGCATCTAAACTTTGTGCTGAAGTAAAACTTGACTAATATGATATGCTCTCTTATCAGCTGAATTGACAAGACAACATGGCACATTAAAAATAATTCATCTTTTAAGTATGATATAATATTGTGACAAGAGAGGAAAAAGAGAAAAAAGGACATTATGCTAGAGAACAGAAATTCCAAATGTTGATTTGATTAGTATGCATAATCTTGGATATATGTAAGAAATTCTTCATATTTGTGTGATATATCACAAGTGTAATTTAAGCATTTTGCTTCTGACCATCAACTCACCCAATTCACCTTTGCTTTGATCACTGCCTCTTCTCTTATTCTTCACCCTTTTTGGCTTTCCTATAGAATAAGATAGATGTCTATACGCAACTGAGTGTGTATATTATTCCTTCTTTGAGCCAATTAAAATTATAGTAAGGTTCAAGCAGTGCCTACCACCCACTTATCATCTTCACCACTGTAAAAGCTCTTTCATGCCTTTTTATGAAAGATAATTTTCCCATTCTACCTCTTCTTTCCCCTTTCTACAAATAAATGCCTTTTTCTCATCCCTTATTTTTTTCTTTTTTTGGATATAATCCCATCATAATCAACTCATACCCATGCTCTCTTTCTATGCACACTCCCAACTGCTTTAATAAAGAAAAAAAATCCTATAATTTACAAAAATCATATTTCCATATAGGAGGCAAGCAGTTTAACCTTATTGAGTGCTTAAAGATTTCTATTCCATGTTTACCTATTTATTTTTCTCTTGAGTTTTATGTTTTAATGTCAGATTTTCTATTGAACTTTGGTCTTTTGGTCAGTAATGCTTGAAAATTCTCTATTTCATCAAATAGACATTTTTCCCCTGAAGAATTATATTCAGTTTTGCTGGGCAGGGGATTCCTGGTTGTAATCCTAGCTCCTTTGTCTTCTGGAATATATTCCAAGCCCTCAGATCCTTTAATATATAACCTGTATAATCCATTGGCACCATAATATTTGGATTGTTTCTTTTTGACTGTCTACAATATTTCCTTCTAGACCTGGGAGCTCTAGAATGTGGTTTTAGTATTCCTATGAGTTTTCATTTGTGGTTCTTTTCACGTAATGATCAGTAGATTCTTTCAATTTCTATATAGTCCTCTACTTCTAGGATTATCAGTTCAGTTTTCCTTGATTGGTTTCTTGAAAAATAATGTGAAAGCTTTTTTTTTTTCTCCCCATGACTTTCAGGTAGTCCAATAATTCTTAAATCCTCTCTCCTAGACCTATGTTCTGGTCATCATTTTTTTTTCCTCTTCCAGATTCTTCATTTTTTTCCCCTATTTTTTGATTCTTTTAATTCTGAATTATTTTTTTCTTGATTGAATCCATTAGTTTCCACTTGCCCAATTTTAGTCTTTAAGGAATTTTTACCTTCAATTAACTTTTATACCTCCTTTTTAATTTGGATAATTCTACATTTTAGGGAGTTCTTTTCTTCAGTAAATTGTTATGCCTCATTTAACATTTGGTCTATTCTTTTTTCTAAAGGAGTTATTTTAGAGAGAGTGTGTGTGTGTGTGTGTGTGTGTGTGTGTGTGTCTTCATTACCAAACTGTTGACTCTTTCTTGCATAATTTTGTTTTTATTTCCCCAATTTTTCTTTGCATCTCTTATTTGCATTTTTAATTTTTTTTTTGAGCTTTTCCAGGGTCTAAAATCAATTCACATTTTTCTTTGAAGCTTTGCATGTAACTTCTTTGATCTCATTGTCATCTTCTGAGTTTGTGCTTTACTCTTCCCTTTCACTGTAGTAATGTGATGTTGACATATTCTTTTTTGGATGATTGTTTATGTTTTTCCTGTCTTTTTAAATAAATTTTAAATTTTATGTTACGTTTGTGCTCTGATCCCAAGATGGAAGGGATATGCTCCAAAGTTCAAGAGTTTTTTGTGCTGCTGTGTTCACAGATGGTTTTGGTGGATTATAAATTTCAGTTTTTCCAAAGTAGTATGATCTAAGGAGAGGTAAGGTGTGGTCAAGGTCTTCCTTGCCTTTTTTTCCCCATCTGTAAATGACCACAAGCACACTTTTTAATACATGCACTATGATCAGTGTCCCTGCTGCTCCTAGTATTCATCCTTTCCTTATTTCTATGACTCAGAACTGTGTGTGGATGATGTAAAAGAATACAGTAGCTAGAGCCAGCAAAAGATGTTCTGTAATTTCCTTCTGACAAGCTGTTCACCCCTGTTTTACTGTATGTGCTGAGAGCTCCAGAAGCCACTGATAAAATTCAGTCACCCCCAAAGCCTGATAGTGTCTTCTTCAGAGTATGGTTCACTACAATCTGCCTGGTACAAAGGCCCAGGGCCTCACTGGTGGCTTTCCTGGGGCAATGTGAGCTGTACTGTGTTTCACTCTCATCCCAGTGCAAATGGCCATTCTTGCTGACCTTCTAAGTTGCTTTTGGCTGGAAAATTATTTCATTCCATCATTTTGTTGATTCTGCCACTCCAGAATTCATTTTGATGTATTATTTTAATGTTGTTTGGAGAGGAATTTGGGAGAGCTCAGGTGATTCCCTGCATATACTCTGACATCTTTGCTCCAACACTCAAATATATTTTTTCCTACAATGCTCAGTAGCTCTATGCCCCCAATAATTTCTGAACTCATGATTAACATTTGATGGATCCACTATGTTCTAAAGTATAATGCCAAGCAAAGGAAACTTCCAAGGTTCAGATTACCAGCATAGTAAACCTCATTTATTCAGCAAACATTCACAGAACAGAGAAAGTCAAAATACAGTGTAACTTGTTCCTCTAACAAGTAAGTTCTCAATTCAATCCAGGTACTATTCCATCCCTAGACAGTACATTCCTTTAGTCAGCCAAAAGTCTCTTCTCAAATGGAGATTAGTCTCCAACCATAAACAAAGTACATTCATTTGGTCAATTACTCAAAGGCTTCCCACCCCTTAATCTCAAAAGGGGCAGGAGAGCACAAAAGGCCATCCACCCTTAAGTTAAAACAAAGTTAAATTCAGCATTGAATAACCAAGGAAAGGGCCTTCTTTCATCTTCACACGAGACAAGCCCTCAGAAATCTCAGTTCCTGGGGAGACAAGGCTCAACAAAGCCATAGCCAGTGTCCTTATCAAGTCACTCTCTGCCTGTAGAACAGTCCCAGAGCCCCTGAAAACATCAGCAAGGCCCTCTTCCAGGATTTCTGTGCAGGCACCACAAGAAAATTCTCTTTCAGGGCTTCTGAACCAACAGCCAGGTTCCAGGACCTCTATAACAGCAGAACTATACTTCACCATCAGGTGAATCTGACAAAACAACATCAAAACAGACAGACAAAATACCGACATCATAGCCATGCCTCCTCAGTCTTAGGCAGTTCCGGGCGGCAGTTCTCAAAAGTCCTGGACAGTTCCAACAGGCCCTTAGCAGTTTTTCCGCAACTCAGGCTCCACAGTACTGGATACTGCCCTCCCAAAGTCCTTCTGGCCTTCTCTAGGTTTGCGCCTCTCTCTCAATTCATAGCTCCTCCCAGTTCAGCCCTCTCTCTTCACATCAACAAGTCCATCCCACAAGTGGGATTCACAAGCTCTGGGTTTTAACACTCAACCCCAAAACACCAAGCCAATACAGGGGCATCTCTAAATTCCATTACCAATACATAAATCTATAGTCCTAAACTGACCTAAAGTAGTAGAATCAACCTGAAATATAAAGGGATGTTTGGGGCCTACTTGTTGACTTAAGAAAACTCAAATTAACATTTATATTATATGGATTTTCATTTATTTTGTGAAGCATTTTCTAATTGCATTTTATTTTGGTTACAGGAAGAGTACCCCAGGGTTTTTCAGCCCCCTCGTGGCTCGTAGGCAAGGGAGAAGAGTGACACCACTGAAAGAATTATCTTCAGATTTAGCTTTTCTTCTTATAGTATATCTGGTTTCTTACAGGTAATGGATGAGTTTACAATAATTTCAAAGCTCCCAAGAAAACATTGTCCCAGAATCCTCTAAAAACTATAACTGATATACTACAGATAGAATCCTTTATTCATAAACCATTTGGATTTCAATTATCCATTTAAGTTGTGCCCACTTGGAAAAACAGAGAATTCAGTATTTCAATACCATTTCAACACCAGGCATTCTTCCTGCCACCCACAACATTTTTATTCTTCTTCCCCAGGTTAACAGCTGGAGTATGATCCAGGAATATTAAATCATGTGAATATTAAGTAAAAAATAAATGGAATTTTACATGGCACTGCTTCCTTCAACTAGTCTAGTCAACAGTTGATTGGACTTTGACATTGTTTGGGTGGTTCTAAAAAAAGTTATCAAGGTAATTGACTGTACTTTCTGCTATGTCAACCAACCGTATCAATATACAAGATGGTACAATGCGAATAGTTAATATTCTGCATTTGCCAAAAGTACCATGGCTTGGGCAGAAGATGATAGTCAGTAAGACTTAATGATTGAATGAACAATTCTCAGATCCATGCTGTATTTAGGTGTGATGATGCTACCTGAGCAAATTAACTTATCATTACTCCAAAATAACCAAATTGAGAATGGGAATTGGATGTATCAACAAAATTGGTACGTTGTATTTTAGGCAATGTGACTAATAATGAATTTCTATTAAAAATTTTGTTATTGCCTTTCATTATATTTACATAAAATGTGACAGTCTTCTGCACATAATAACTCATGAGCCCAAAATAACACTGAAGCTAACAGCTGGTAGCAAAAAAGGCACAAACTGTTAATTTATAAACACAGGTTTTGAAAGTGTTGAGAAATATAGAGGAAATATGTGCTGTCATTTAAAATAAAAATTGGCAATTTAATACATTAAACTTGTTAGAAAATTTATGTGAAAAATGCTGGGAATAAGTCAGGCATCAGAGGTGTTAATGGTTTATTTTACTTTTTGTTTATTGTGTGCTCTTGTGTGTTGGAGGAGGAAAGTAAGGAATATGGTCTCTTATCCATCTTTATACTGTAAAAGGCCATATTCTCCTTTGGTGATATAAAATGTACAATTTTAAAACGGTATTAAAAAGAAAATCAGAAAATTGTGACAAAAATTCTTGAATATCTTTAAAATATTTAGAGGGGGGCAGAGCTAAGATGGCAGAAAGGAAGCAGTAACTTTTCTAAGCTCTTCCAAGAATTCTGTCACTAAACTTTAAAAAGTGAATTTGAAAGGATTTTAGAGTGATAGAACCCATTGGGAGACTGTGAGTGGCATATTCCCAACAAAGGAAAGTACAGACATAGGTCCGGGCAGCGAGAATGCAGAGTACACAGAGGCTGAACCAGTGCAGATGTGAGAGCAGACTACAGCAGAGTGAGAAGGAATCCCAGCCAGCCAGTCGACTCACCCACCGCCAATGGTGATTTGCAGTCATCTCACCACAGGGCAGAGGACTATCCGAGCTGGGTAAGGGAAAATACAGGGCCCACAGCAGGGACAGCTCTTGGGACTATCAGCCCACAACCTGGATGATTAAAAATTATATATATACCAAATATAAGCAGGAAAGCTGCGCGACCTGCCCCAATAACCACCACAAATACCTAGAAAATATGACTGTAAAAAAATTTTAGAGCTCCAGAACCCACAAAGTGACAGAGAAACAAATATCCCCCTTAAGGCAGCCCAGCAGTTGGCCAAAGGGGTTCAGGAAGGGTTCACCACAGCATGCTGGGAGCTGAGACCAGCTGTAGTTTTAGTCCCAGGGCAGCCAGGACCAGCCTTGGCTGGAGTATTCAGGAGAGGGGATCACTGGTAGCTGTGGCAATTTCCCGAATTATCAACCCATAAATGCCAAAGAAAAACTGAAAGGTCAATGGAACTCAGATGAATTTGAGGGATGGGGACTGGAAAGGAGGGTCCTGTCCTTGCCCCCCAGAGCCAGAAGCAGAGGAAAAGGTGGCCCTGCATCCACCTAAACATGGCTGCTTCAGAGCTCCCAGTCAGCAGATTGCAGGGAAGCCAAGCAACCATTCAGGGGCTATGTGCTCTTGCCTTAATCTGCCTGTTTCAGGGTTGTGGTCTTGAGTGGTGGTCTGAGGTATGTGACAAGTAAGCCAAAGATGGTGAGGGCTATGAAGCTGGCAGCCTCCTAATACCTCCAGGAGCTGTGAAAACCCCAGCAATTTGGAACAAAGCTCTCCCCTCCACAGGAAGAATTCTACTATGGCTCAAAAGTCAAGTTAATTGATTGACAAAATGAGCAGGCAAAGGAAGTAAAACAAGCTCAGCAATCCAACTTTAGATTCTTTTTTAGGGGACAAAAAGGATCAAAGCATGGAACAAGAGGAAGACAACGCAATCAGAACTCCTGCACCAAAAGCTTCCAACAAAAATATGAACTATTTACAGGCCATAGAGGAGCTTAAGAAGGATTTTGAAAACCAAATAAGGGAAGTGGAGGAAAAAATGGGAAGAGAAATGAGAATAGTACAAGATAATCATGAAAAGAGAGTCAACAACCTGACTGAAGAAAATAACACCATAAAAATAGACTAACTCAAATGGCAAAAGAGGCCCAAAAAGCCAATGAAGAGAAGAATGTCTTAAAAATCAAATTTGCCAGATGGAAAAAGAATCTCAAAAGCTCACTGAAGAAAATAATTCCTTCAGAATTAGAGTGGAGCAAATGGAAGCAAATGACTTTCTGAGAAATCAGGATACTTTTAAACAGATCCAAACAAAAGAAAGAATAGAAGGCAATGTGAAATATCTCATTAAAAAACACAGACCTGGGAAATAGATCCAGGAGAGATAATTTCAAAATTATTGGACTACCTGAAAGCTGTGATAAAAAAAAAAACACCTAGAAATCATCCTCAAGAAATTCTCAAGGAAAATTGCCCTGATATCTTAGAACTAGAGTGCAAAATAGAAATTGAAAGATTTCACCAATCACCTCTTGAAAAAGATCCCAAAAAGAAAACTCCTACGAATGTCATAGCCAGGTTCCAGAGTTCTGAGATCAAGGAGAAAATATTACAAGCAGCCAAGAAGAAACAATTTGAATACTGTGGACGCATAATCAGGATAACACAGGATCTAGCAGCTTCTACATTAAGGGATTGAGGGCCCTGGAATATGATTTTATATGAATTTTATTTCTTAAATTTATTAAATTATAATTTATTCAATTTATTAAATTTTATAATTTGGAGTAAATAAAAATCCAATGAAATAGAAAACTTTCAAGCATTCTTGATGATAAAACCAGAGCCAAATAGAAAGTTTGACATTCAAATACAAGAAGCATGAGAAGGTAAACAGGGAAAAGAAATCATAAGGAACTTATCAAAGGTGGACTATTTACCTGCCTACATGGAAAAATTATAATTGCAACTTATGAAACTTTTCTCAGTGTGAGGATGGTTGAAGGGAATATGTATGTATGTATGTATGTATGTATGTATACATACATACATATATCTATAAAGGAGGGATTTATGCATATGAATACATATGTGAGTATGTGTATATATGTGTACTGGTATACATAGAGGGCACAGAATCAATTGAATAGGAAGAGATGATATTTAAAAGGTGAAATTGAGAGGTGGGAGAGAAATATAATGAGAGGAGACAGGGAGAGACAAAATGGGGTTAATTATCTCATATAGAAGAGGCAAGGCATAACTGTTACAATGGAAGGGAAGAACACTGAGACTCCTGGCCTCTACCTCAGTCTAGACACTCTGAGTCTACAGCTCATGAAGTTAACAACCAAACCCTTACCTCCTAGCCTGAGATGCATAATACATCTGTACCCCAAAAACAGATATCCACTCTAAAAATGAAGGACATAGGCAATCACAATGGGGAAGAAAAACTTGTGAGATCTAGAACTATAAAATCTTTTTATAGTGAGCAAGAACAACCAAATACAGATGACAAGATGGACTCTATACTCACACTGGAGACCACAGAAGTAAATGTGAATTGGTCTCAAGCCCAAAAAGCATTCTTGGAGGAACTCAAGAAATATTATAAAAAACAAATCACAGAGGTAGGAAATAAATTTAAATCTACCTTGACCAAATTGGAGAAAAATCTCACTGAAGAAGACATTCACTATTACACAGGACTTAGCAGCTTCTACACTAAAAGATTGGAGAGATTGGAATTTGATTTTTCGTAAAGCAAAAAGAGCTAGGACTGCAGCCAAGGATCAGCTACCTAGAAAAACTGAGCATAATCTTTCAGGAAAGAAGATAGTCATTTAATGAAATAAAGGACTTCAAGACTTTCCTGATGAAAAAGCCAGAGCTCAATGGAAAATTCAATCTCCACTTAACAGATCAAAGAAAGACATAGAAAGGAAAACACATGCTCACTATACCCATACATGCACACATGCCCACACACGCATTTAACTTGGGACTTAATAAGAGGCAACTGTTTACATCTCTATATGAGAAGCAGATACTGTCAATATTGAAATTTGTATAATTATTGCAACATTTTAAAGGGATGTACATAGATAGAGGGTGTGGGCATAAATGAACAAATCTGAAGATTAAAAAAAACCTTATTAAGGGGAACAAAGGGATTGTAATGGGAAAAAAGGAAAAGATGAGGCAGAAAATGGTAAATTATGCCACATGAAGAGGCATAAAAACACACAGAAGGATAGAGATGAGCATCATATGAACATTATTCTCATTGGTTCTCATTCAAAGAGGAACCAATATAATCAATTAAGTTTAGATCCTGGCCTGAAAAGACACAAAAACTCATTATAATAGAGAGAAAAGAGGGAGGGGTGGAGCAATGTAAGAAATTTACTAGCATTGCTTTGCGTTCAAAGAAGGAATAACATACTCCATTAAGAATAAAAATCTATTGTGCCCTACAAGCAAAAGTAGGGGTGAGGGGGGATGTAAAAAGAGGGAAAGTGTTAGAAGAGAGGGAAAGAGTAGTAAGGGGAAAGGGTAGTAAAGAAGGGGCAACACAAGGAGGGGATACTGAGAGAGGTGGTGGTCAAAAGGAATACTCTTAAGGAGAGGAAGGGAAAAGGAAAATACAAAAATATAAACAGAGGGGGGAATAAGATGTAGGGAAAGCCACAGATAGTAATCATAACTGTGAATCTGAATGGGATGAACTCTCCCATAAAACAGAAGCAGATAGCAGAATGGATTAAAAGCAACAATCCTACAATATGCTGTCTTCAAGAAACACATTTGAAACAAGAAGAAACACACTGGGAAAAGGTAAAAAGAATGGAGTAGAATATAGTATGGTTCAGCTAAAATTAAAAAAAAAGCAGAGATAGCAATCCTTATTTCAGATAAAGCAAAAGCAAAATTAGATCTAATTAAAAGAGATAAGGAAGAAAATTACATCCTGCTAAAAGGCACCATTGAAAATGAAACACTATCATTACATAACATATATGCACCAAGCAGTATAGCATCCAAATTCCTAGAGGAAAAGTCAAAGGAATTAGATGAAGAAATAAACAGCAAAATAATACTAGTGGGAGACCTCAATCTTCCCTTCTCTGAACTTGATAAACGTAAGCTCAAAATAAACAAGAAAGAAGTTAAGGAGGCAAATATTATTTTAGAGAGGCTAGACATGATAGATCTCTGGAGAAAACTGAATGGGGTACACGGCACATACACAAAAATTTACCATGAACTAGGGCATAAAAACCTCACAATTCAGTGCAGAAAGGCAGAAATATTAAATGCATCATTCTCAGATCATGATGCAATAAAATTCATATCCAGTACAGGGCCATGGAAAGATAGACTAAAAACTTATTGGAAACTAAATAACTTAGTCCTAAAGAATCAATGTGTCAAAAAAGAAATTATAGAAACAGTAACTTCATTTAAGAGAATGACAATAATGAAACATCATACCAAAATTGTGTGATGCAGCAAAGGCAGGTTTTAGGGGAAGTTTTATATCCCTGAATGCATATATGAATAAATTAGAGAAAATGGAGGTCAGTGAACTGGGCATGCAATTGAAAAATCTAAAAAAGAACAAATTCAAAATCCCCAATTAAATACAAAATTATAAATAATGAAAACCAAAGAAGAGATTAATAAAACTGAAATTGAGAAAACTATTGAACTAATAAAACTAAGAGCTGGTTTTATGAAAAAATCAATACAATTGATAGACCTTTAGTCAATACGATAAAAAAAAAAAAGGAAGAAGAAAACCAAATTTCAAGTCTCAAAAATGAAAAGGTTGAATTTACCTCCAAAGAAGAGGAAATTAAAACAATAATTAGGAATTATTTTGCCCAATTGTATGCATATAAATTTGACAATCTTAGTGAAATGTATGAATATTTACAAAATTATTAATTGCCCAGATTAATTGAAAAGGAAGCAAATTACTTAAATAATCCCATCTCAGAAAAAGAAATTCAACAAGCCATCAGTGAACTCCCTAGGAAAAAATCTTCAGGACCAGATGTATTTTCTAGTGAATTCTATCAAACATTTAAAAATCAATTGATCCCAGTACTCTACAAACTATTTGGGAAAAGTGATGAAGAAGGAACCCTACCAAATTCTTTTTATGACATAAATATGATACTGATACCTAAATTAGGAAGAAACAAAATGGAGAAAGAAAATTATAAGCCAATCTCCTTCATTAATATTGATGCAAAAAAAATTAAATAAAATATTAGCAAAAAAGACTATAGCAACTTATCACAAGAATAATACATTTTGATCAGGTAGGATTTATTCCAGGAATGCAAGAATGGTTCAATATTAGTACCATCAGTATAATTGATCACATCAACAATAAACCTAGGGGAAACCATATGATTATCTCAATAGATGCAGGAAAAGTTTTTGACAAAATACA
>CM053580.1:344678406-344700483 GCA_028627135.1 Pseudochirops cupreus | reverse complement strand
ATATATTTAACTAATTTTTATTCAATTAATTTTTTAATGTACTTACTATTTACTTTTTCCCCTAGTTACACGTGAGATTGATTTTTAACATTTATTTTTAATGTTTTTATTTTCAGTTTCTCTCTTCTTCCCTCCCCACCCTTCCCCATTAAAAAGGCAAGTAATTAAATATAGTTTATACATGTGCAGCCATGTAAAACATTTCTATTTTGGTCACGTGGTGAAAGAAAACATGGACAGAAAAAAAACCTCAAGAAAAATAAAGTTAAAGAAAAAGTATGCTTCAATCTGTATTCAGACACCAGGAGTTTTTTTTTTTTTCTCTAGGGATGGATTGAATTTTTCATCATACATCACTCAGAGTTTTGTTGGGTTATTGTATTGTTGAGAATAACTGATCATCTTACAAGACTGCTGTTATTTTGTGCATAGTACATTTCACCTTGCCGTCATGCAAGTCTTCCCAGGTTTTTCTTAGAGAATTCTGCTCATCATTTCTTACATTACAATAGTATTCTACCATAATCACATCTTTCTGTTGGTTTAGTCCTTCCCCAAATGATGGGCATCTCCTCATTTTCTAATACCTTGCCACAAAAAAGAGGCGTATTTTTATACACATCTGTGATTTTCCATTTTTAAAAAATCACTTTTGGGATACAGACCTAGTAGTAGCATTGCTAAGTCAAAAGGTATGCATAATTTTATGGCCCTTTGGGCATAGTTCTTAATTGCCCTACAGAATGGCTGAATCATTTCTCAACTCCACAAACAATGCCCTAATACCTCATTTTTTCCACATCTCCTCCAACATTTGTAATTTTCCTTTTCTGTCTCATTAGCCAATCTAATAGACACAAGGTAGTACCTTGGAATTGTTTTAATTTGCATTTCTCCACTCAATATTGAGTTAGAGCATTTTCCCCCCATAAGACTATAGATAACTTTGATTACTTCATCTGAAAACTGATCATATATTTTGATCATTTATCAATTGGAGAATAGCTCTAATTTTTTATAAATTTGACAAAGTTCTCTATATTTTTGAGACCTCAGGCCTTTATCAAAGAAACTTACTTCAAGATTTTTTCACAGTTATTGTGAACTTAAACACTTAAACAGAATTAACTGTTAGATTGCCAATGCAAAGGACATGGAAGATCTTCAAATTTCCATTCCTATTCCCTGCTCCCTTTTTATTCTATTTTCTGTCTCCTTTCACCTCACCCTCTTCAAAAGTGTTTTGATTCTGACTACTCCTCATCCCCTCTCTTCTCCCTTCTATCACTCATCCTCTCTCTTACTCCTATCTTCTCCTACTTTCCTGAAGGGTAAGATAGATTTATATACCCAATTGAGTATGCATGATATTCCCCCTTTAAACCCATTCTGATGAAATAAGATGCACTCATTCCCACTCATTGTAATGGTAATGAAATTTAAATATCACTTTGTACTGGAAAGCTGAGAGATACTTAGCTCCTAGTTCAAATTAAGCCTCTCTTAAAACAACAACAACAACAACAAAAACAAAATGTATGAACTCATGTTGCTGATGTAACATTAAAGGGCAGAAGAGGGAGGAGCTAAAAGGTATATAAGGAGAACCCCTACCTGGAATTTCAGATCTTCTTACAGCCAGGTTCTGCAGGCTGAGGAAGAGAGGCCCAGGCTGGAGAGGATGACTTTTATTTTGAGAACCTGGATGAAGTTTGATTCTGGGAACCAGCTGAAACCTGCTGAGTCCGAGGGTCAGCTGGAGCTGCTGAGGAGCTACTGAGTCCAAGAGCCAGCCAAGCTGCTAAGGATTTCCAAGGACCAGCCAGAGCTGCAGAAGACTGAGCAAGCATGACTGTGGTGCCAGTATTTTGTCTGTTTGTTGTTTTGTTAAGCCTTGACTTCCCAGGAACAGATACTATGAAGGATTTAAGGAGGACTGGACACTGAGCTTCAGCGTGGAACAGGAACTGCATGGAGATCTGGACAAGGAAGTGGGAGCTGTCTGTCTTTGAACCAGGTGGCAGTTTGGTAAATCCAGGTAGGAGCTGGAACCGTGGAAGGGGATCCAGGGAATCTGAGAGCCTACCCTGACTCAAGCTGAAAGAGGATACTGTATACTGAAAAGATTATGATTTACTTGTGACTGCAGGGGGCATGGCCTGTGTATTTTCTGATGACTGAATAGTGACTGATTTGTAACTTAGTGTGCCCCATGAATGGAGAACTTTGACTTTTGTATTTTGTGACTCTAAAGGAGGCAAGCCTTCTTAAGGATGATTGAATGGTTGAGTTGATTGAATGATTGAGTTACTAAGTGATTGATTGATTAAATGATTGCACTTTGTTCAAAACTATGTGACCACTGTGGTGAAAACTATGTGGCCATTTTAGTGATAAGTTGTTGTGAATGCTGTATTTTGATTTTATGTGATAAGTTGTAACATTGTGAATGCTGTACCTTGACTTTCTGTGAATGTTTTGCTCTGATTTGTTATTGAATAAACAGAGTGTTCACTATATTGTGTAATCAGAACCTTGAAAAGCTCTTCGCAGCAGCATTCTTCTGGAAAGCTGCTCTTGTTTGGCTTTACACTCATGTGTCCCCATCTTCTCCTCCAGTATAAGAACATTTTTGCTTCTTTTATGTGAGATGATCGACCATATTCCACCTCTCCCATTTTCTGTCTCCCAGTACATTTCCCCTCTAACCCCTTAATACAATTTTTTAGATATCATCCCCTCATATTTTAATGGTAATGGAAATTTGAAGATCTTCCTTTTCCCTTGCCTTTGCAAGCTAACAGGTACTTAGCATTTGCTTTTAAGTTCATAATTGTTTCAAGTATTAAGACCCAGAACTTGTGAATCCCATGGTGGAATGGACTTGGTGGCATAACAAGAAGGGGTAGAATAGGGAGGAGCTAATATGGTATATAAAGAAAAGCTCAAGATGAGAGATGCCAGAACTTATGGGAGCAAGCATCAAGTAGGCACAGCAGCTACTGCTGGAGGGAAAGAGAGAGAGAGAGAGAGAGAGAGAGAGAGAGAGAGAGAGAGAGAGAGAGAGAGAGAATGGCTAGGATGCTGAGAACTTCTACAAATTGAGAACAGAATGGAGAACAGAATTTGTGGTGCCAGAACTTCTCCTCAGATCTTCTTCTGAGAACCCAGTTGAGAATATCTGAGAAATGAGAAGAAAGGAGAACTGGGAAGAGACATGGCTGTGGCATAGGTATTTTGTCTGTCTGTTTTGATGTTACTTTGTCAGGTTCACCTACTAATAGAGGATGGTGCTCTTGTTACAGAAGCCCTGTGACCTTGTTGCTGGTTCAGAAGCCCTGAAAGAGGATTTTCTTGTGGTATGTTTATAGAAATCCTGGAGGCAGATCTTGCTGATGATTTCATAGGTCCAGGGACTATACTGATGATTTGTATTGATTCCTCAGACTTTCTTGTTGGGTCTATGTTGATTCCAAAGGCAGAAAGTGAATTGATGAGGATGCTGGCAATGCGTATGAGTGTTGAGTGTTATTGTGGCTTTGTTAAGCTTTGTCTTCCCAGGAACAGAATCTGTGAAGGACTTGAGGTGGACTAGATCCTATGAGCTTCAATATGGAACAGGAACTGGACAACGAGGAGGTAGCAGGAGCTAGGACCATGGAAGGCAAACCATGGAAGCTGAGAGCCTGCATTGAGTCAAGAAGAAAAGACCTTTTCTTGTGTATTTAATGCAAACTGAGAAAATAATGACTTGCTGTGGCCTAGGGGTAGAGGACTCTGACTTTTATATTTAGTTGATTGAGTTAAGGACTTCTCCAATTAAGAAGAAAGAGGACTTTTTGATTAAAGAGATTAAGACAATGTGACCTAGGGGTGGAGGACTTTAAACTTTGTACTTTGTGTCAATTTAGGAGGCTTGTCTCCTTAAGCATGATTGAATTAAGGACTTACTAAATGATTGTGTTACCAAATGAATGGTATCTTTTGCTTAAAACTATGTGACCACTTTGGCAAAAACTATGTGCCCATTTTAGTGATAAGTTGCTAAGTTATAACATTATGAATGCTGTACTTTGACTTCTGTGAATATTTTGCCTTAATTTGTTACTGAATAAATAGAGAGTTCACTATACTGTGTAATCAGAACCTTGAAGCTGTTCACAATAGCAGTCCTCTGGAAAGCTGATTGTGCTTGTCTTTACACATATTCAATTCACATATGTGCCCTCTGTCTATGTATTCTATTTCTAATTTTTGTAAGAATTGAAAGTTCTTATGAATTACAAGCATCACCTTCACATGTAGAAATGTAAATAATTTTACTTTAATAAGTTCCTTATTATTTTCCTTTTCTTGTTTACCTTTTGATGTTTCCCTTAAGCCTTGTATTTGAAAGATTAATTTTCTATTCATCTCTAGTCTTTTCATCAAGAATCCTTCATAGTCTTCTATTTCATTGAATGTCAATTTTCCCCCTGAAGGATTATGCTCAATTTTTCTGGGTAGGTGATTCTTGGTTGTAATCCTAGCTCTTTTACCCTCTAGAATATTACATTTCATGCCCTCTGATCTTTTAATTCAGAAAGTTCTAAATCTTGTGTTATCCTGACTATGTCTCCACCTTGTTTGATTTGGTTGCTTCTGACTGCTTGCAATATTTTCTGCTTGACATGGGAACTGTGGAATTTGGCTATAATATTCCTGAGAGTTTTCATTTTGGGATCTCTTTCAGGAGGTGATCAGGGGATTCTTTGAATTTCTGTTTTACCCTCTGGTTCTAGAATATCAGGGCAATATTTCTTCATAATTTTTCAAAAAGTGATGTCTAGAATATTTTTATTTTTTGTTCATGGTTTTTACACAAATAATTTTTAAATTATCTCTCGGATTTATTTTGAAGGTCACTTTTTTCACTACAGGTATTTTATATTGTCTTCTTTTTTATTCTTTTTGTTTTGTTTGATTATTTATTTTTCATACATTCATACTCAATTCTAATATTTAAGGATACTATTTTCTTTATTCTGCTTTTGTATCTCCTTTTCCATTTGACCAATTATACTTTTTAATGAGTTTTTTTTCTTTCAATGGATTTTTGTGGCTCTTTTCTTTATTTGGCCAGTTTTGCTTTTTAAGGCATTCTTCTGCTTATTGTCTTTTTGCATCCTTTTCTCATTTGATCTAGTCTGGGGTTTTTTTCCATTATTTTTTTTAGTATTTTCATGCCTCCTTTACCATGCTGTTGTCTCTTTTTTTTCATGGTTTTCTCGCATTACTTTCATTTTTCTTTCCATTTTTTCTCCCTCTACCTGTCTTACCTGATTTTCAAAATTCTTTTTGAGCTATTTCATGGCCTGAAACCAATTAATATATTTCTTTGAGGCTTGGATGTGGGAGCTTTGACTTTATCTTCTTCTGAGTGTATCTTTTGAACTTCCTTGTCACCGTAACAATTTTCTAAGATCAAATATTTTTCTTTTGCTTACTTATTGTTGCAGTTGATTTCTTGACATTTAACTCTTTTTTAAAGTAGGACTCTGCTTCCAGGGTGGAGGAAGGGATGTCACAAGCTTCTGGGGTTTTGAGCATTTTTTTTTCAGAGATATTTCTATGTACTTGAAAGTTTTATGTTCTTCCAAGTTTGTACAATCTGAAGAGAAGTGTTTCCTGCTCTCTTTGTCTGTAATCTGGTCCATGATAGATCACAAGCATTCTTTTCTGCCCTGGTAATGTGATGAAGGTCCCTGCTCCACTAGATCCAGAATCTCTGGCCACAAACTCCTAACCTGGGACTGCCACCCAGGATGGCAACCCAGATATGATTATAGACAAAGCAACAGAATCCTGCCTGAGTGCTACCAGAGAGATAATTGTAATCTTCTTTTTACCAGTTGTTCTACATTCTTACCTTCTGTGGGCTTACAGCTCCTGAAACCTCAGCTGCTGCTGCTAGTTCAGTGGCTCCCAAAGCCTGCTTCTGGTTTTCTGGGACTGGCTCTGTGTTGGTGCAGTCTGCACTCAACTGTGCTCAACTTTCACTCAGCTGCAAAAAACCTTCTCTGCTCTCTTTCTAAACTTTGGCTTGAAAATTATTTATCCCCATCTCTTTGTGAGTTCTGCTGCTCCAGGATGTGTTTTATAGTATTATTTAAAGGTGTTCAGAGGGGTTTGAGGGAGAACTCAGATGAGTGACCACCTTTCCTCTGCCATGTTGACTCTAGCCCCAAATTTTAATTTCTTTTTCAGATATTATACAACTTTAAATTTAAAATCTTTCATCCAATTTTGCAAATTTATTACTGAGGGGTGTCTGGCACAGTGAATAGAGCATTAGTCCTGCAGTCAGGAGAACCTGAGTTCAAATCTGGCCTCAGATACTTAACACTTACTGGTCATGTGACCTCAGGCAAGTCACTTAACCCCAATTGCCCTGCCTTCCCCACTCCAAAAAGAAAAAAATATATATATATTACTAAAACATAATCAAAGCATGGATTTCCATGTGAGAAATATTTGGAAACCTGTAACATATATATGCATATAATTTTTAGAGAAAAATTTCTAATTCTGTTACTTACTCAAAATTTATCTCATTTAATTAGAAAACTTTTATATTATATCTTTGTGTTATTGTTTTAGTCCAATTTCCCATTTTGGAGGACTGCATCATTATATTATAAATTGGCAATAAATGCAAATTAAAGTTCTAATTTTTAAAAATATTTGCATACTATTATAGTAAAACAGGTTTTCCAATATCAATATATTAATTAAGAGGTCTTGTGTTATACTTATAAAACTTCTACTGCTCACCTGCCCTGATCATACAAGTTTGGCATGAAAGAAAAATGAGGGATATAATTATAACAGTGTCAAGACTTGTTCCTTTAAGGTGACAGACTGATCTTATCTACTTTCCAGAAGAGGGAGAAAAATTTCTGTTAGATATATCTGATTTCAGTCACAAGTTATATATGACAACCAATTATGCAGTCACTGGATATAAAAAGCAAGATTTGAGATTAACCAGGTGGTGAAAATTACTGTTCAGAAAGGAAATGGTAAAATAGAGAAACTGAGTTAAGAGACTCCTATGCTAGACCAATGTCAAGTTCATCTCTTCCATTTTTCTTAGACAAAGATACCCATCTTCAGCAGTTCTCAGACTGCAACATATGACATTTTCTCCTATTGGCTTCATTGCATTTCACAAAACCATTACAGTCATGAAAACTCCAAGAAATAGTAAATTACAGTACTAAGAGCTTTATATCTTAAATGGCAAAAGTTACAGCAATTTATGGTCTGAGTACCTTTACTTATTTTCCCCAATAGTTAATATTTCTTTTATCATTTATTTGTGAATAAAAAGTAATCACATTCTGATATTTCAGAATATAGAAAATACTTGACAGTTGATTCATATTAATATATTGAAGTTGCATCTTTAAAACAACTTAAATGTTTTTGTAATTTTTATATGTGATAGCAAAAATTTTCAAATTAAAATTCACTCCCTATTAAAGGAAACTTATTGTTGTTGCTGGTGGTGGACTTAAATGGTGTAAAATAAAATATACCACAACATCTTTTTTTTTCAAGTATCTATTTTTATCACTGTCTTTTAAAAGCTCAATAAATAATGGAGAGGGTAGAATCAAGATGACAGTAAAAACTGGGACTCTACAATGCACTCTCAAATTTCATTCTAAGAACTTTAAAAGATGCTTACAATCATAGTTTTCTGTGATTACACCTCATCCTCAAACTTTTTGGATTGGAAAGACCATAGGTATTTCTCCCCTGCTCCTAAGTCAAAATATGTCAACTTATTGAGGGTTTTAAAAAGGATTTACTATAAAACACTTCAAGGGATCATATACCTGGGAGTAATATCTGTTAACAATGCAAGTAACAATTTCATAAGATGCAAAGGTATTTACCACTATGGGGTAATATTGATCTTTAGCACCAATGAGAAAAAAAAATCTGGTCTTTTGTATTTTGATCCCTTACTACAGTATTTTCGATTGATTCTAGTTCCTTTGTTATGAATTCAACTTCACATCCATGATGTGCCTTAGCCCTGCAAAATATTTTATTATAGAGGCTGGTAGGTGTTTCAGTAAATAGAGCACTGGCCCTGGAGTCAGGAAGCCCCGAATTCAAATCCAGACTCAGACATTTAACACTTACTAGCCATGCAACATTGGGCAAGTCACTTAACCCCAACTACCCTGCTTTCCTCTCTCCAAAAAGTAAAAACAAAACAAAACAAAATCTATTACAGCACTCTGTTATGGGGAAAATATGTAAGATAGAAGCAGTTCCCAGGCACCCTATGCAAAGTACCAAATCAAGCGAAGTTATAGAATATTTAAATAAAATTTATTAATAATCATTTGATAAGATATGCTAATGTGACAATGATAATTGGATTCAATTTTCTTTCATGATTGCAGAATGAACCTCAATTAAAGCTTAAAGCATATCATCCCTGTCTTACTTTGATAGTGAGTGACACATTCCTATTTCCTAGCAACTATTTAATTTTGTTGCAACGCAGTGTGGCATTAAGGATAACGTACTCATTTTCAACCAGAATCCTGTCTCTCACACACATTTGAACTGTAAGCCTGGTCAAGCACCTTAACCTTCCATTACTCTATTCTTATAAGTTTCATAGAAGGTGCTAACTTGTTTTGATAGATGGAATAATTCCCTAAACAGAAATTCCTTATGCCAGTGAAACTACATGACTACTATCTATCCTCCATCATTTTGTAAGTCAGTAAATAGTTTTGACATTAAAAACAGTGCATATTCTCATATATGTGTGTTTCTTATTGTCATTAGCTTCCATTTGTTCCATTCTGATCTTTAAGGAAGTATTTTCTTCAGTGAGCTTTCGTACCTCCATTTCCATTTGGCCAATTCTATATTTTTAAGGCACTCTTCTCCTCATTGGCTTTTTGGACTTCCTTTGCCATTTGATCTAGTCTATTTTCTAAGGTATTATTTTCTTCAATATTTTTTTTTTGGTGTGTCTCCTTTATCAAGCTGATGACTTAATTTTTTTTATGATTTTCTTGAGTGATTAATTTCTCTCCCCAAATTTTCCTCTACCTCTCTTACTTGATTTTCAAAATCTTGTTTGAACTCTTCCATGTCCTGGGACCAATTCCTATTTTTCTTGGTGCTTTGGATTTAGGAGCTTTGAGTTGGTTGTCTTCTGAGTATGTGTTTTGATCTTCCTTCTCACCATAACAGCTTCCTATAGTAAGAGATTTTCCTGTTGTTTGCTCATTTTTTCTACTTTATTATTTGACTTTTAACTGTTTGTCAAAGTAGGACTCTGCTTTCAAGGTAGAAGGTGCACTGTTCCAAGGTTCAGAGGTTTTGTGTAGCTTTTCTCAGAGGTATTGCTAGAGACCTGTAAGTTTTCAGTTCTCCCAAAAGAGTGTGATCTGAGGAGAGATGTTTACTGTTCTCCTGGCTTGTGAACTTGTCTGTGGGCAATCATAAGCACTCTTTTCTGTCTAGAAACTTTGAGGAGGGTTTGACCTTATATAGCCAATGCAATACCCACAGCTGCTGCTATGAATATGCAATCATATTTCCACGTTTGAATCCCAAGATATAACAGATGTTTTTCTTTGAAGACAAAACCAATATATATATATATATATATATATACACCAGAATTTATTCCTATATTATTCATAAATTATTCATATACCATTACCACCATGCTAATAAAGAAGTTGATAGATATTACCAATGCAGGAAGTATTGCCATCTCTGAGCCTTCCCTCCATTAGGCTTCCCCATAAACAAGTTCCTATAGGAAAAATGCTCCTCTCTCACCCATGCTAGCTGCTCTGCTTCTCTCTGCCTCCTCTGTCTCTCTCAACTCTGCCTCACTCTCCCACTTTGTGCTCCACTCATTTGACAAGCTCCAACAGCCATAGACTCCATGTGACTCAAGTTTAAATGAGGTCATATAGGCCTATTAAAGGGCAAGACAGATCTTCCCATTCCATTAACAGTAGATTAACAATACACCCCTTCATTGAATCCACAGACTCTGCTGTGCTAGGGCTGCTCCTTATCCTGGGAATGCCACCCAGGACTGTGACATGGATCAAAGCAGGGACAAAGCAACAGAGTCCTGCCTCAGTGCTGGCAAAAAGACCCCTGTAATCTCATTCTGATCAGTTGTTCTAACCCCTTACCATTTGTTGCCTGAGAGCTCAAGAAGCAGCTGCTTCTGCTACTGCTGCTGCTTATGCAGTGGCTCCCAAGGCCTGCTCCTGGTTTTCTAGGGCTGTGCTGGCATGGCCTGTAGTGGAATGTGCTTCATTCTCACCCAAGTGTGACAGACCTCTCCTGCTGACCTAACTATTTTTTTGGCATCTGAGGACTGAGAGGTCTGGATCCTACCATTGCTGCCACTGATTCTGTCATCCCAAGGACTGCTCTGAGTTTGCTGGGGCCCAGTCTGCACTGGTGGGACCTGTGCTGGACTGGGCTCCTCTCTTACTCTGGTACAAGAGACTTTTCCTGCCAACCTTCTGAGTTGTCTTGAGTTGAGGTTTTGTTTCACTGCATCTTTTTGTGGGTTCTGTGGCTTTAGAATATTTTAGAGACACTTCTTAAAGATTTTAGGATGGGTTTGGGATACAGCCAAGTGAGGACCTATCTTTGCTCCACCATCTTGGCTTTGACCACAAATGAGTCTTAATAGGACACTACTTTAACCCAGCATTGCAAAAGTAATTTCTCTTCAACCTTTTCAATATGTCAATATTCAGTATTATCCAATGATGTCCAATGAGGTTACAACTAATTTCTCCTTAGAGGAACTTTTAATTTTTTTTTTTTTTGAAAAGCTCTAATTGCTAAAAGCAAGCTTTAAAAAAACATTTTCCCTTGTCTTAAATATAAATTTGCCTCTGTAGCTCCCACTCCTTCCTTGTGATCATGTCCTGTGCAGACAAGTAGAATCAATCTAATTTCTATTATACATGACTTTTCTTTAATTTCTTGAAGACAGGTATTGTGTCTCCTCTCTTTTCACAAGGCTTAGTATTATATGTTTTTTTCAGCTGATTTTACATATGTAATAAGGTTGAGGGTCTTCATTATTGTGTCTGTCCTCTCAATCCTCTTCAACTTATCCTAAAATATTATATTTTATCCTAAAATATGGCACCTAGAATTGTATATAATATTCCAGCTGTAACCTGACTGGGGAATCATACAGAAGGACTATCATTTCTCAAGTTTTAGAAACTATGCTTCTTTTACTGAAACCTGTTTGAATTAGATTTTTTTTGATTCTATACATAATTAATGAATCATATTGAGGTGACAGTACACCAAAACCTTCATAACTACTAATTATTTTTTTCAGATAAACTACACTCTAGGCCATTCCCTTCCTGTCTTTTACTTGTGAAGCTTCTTTTAATCCATCAGTAAGGCTCTACATGTATTTCACATGTTTAATCAGTTTTTTTAGGTTTCATGCAAAATTTTAGCATTTTGATATCTTTAGGTATTTTGTGACCAATTAGTTTTGGAACTGTCTTTCCTAGAATGTTTCCTCTTCATATTTTATAAATATGCAATCTATATGACTTCTTATTTCTTCATAAAAATTTAAAATGACAGAGTAAGAAGAGATTTCTGAAATTCTGCACAAGACACAACCTACCTAATTTAGACTGTATCATCAATAACTTCACTTCTGGCCCAAACTTTCAAACATTCTAAAATTTAAAGTTTGAACTTTTCTCTTCATATATTTTCCACAGTTATAGCATAAGTGACATTGAGATATTTTGCTAAAATTTAGTTAAGTTATAACAACATATTTCTATCATCTTCCAATCTATAAATATATTAAAATTTGGGGTCATTTATTTTATACCAAAAAAGAAATAGATCAATCTGGTAAAATTTCTTCTTTATGAAGGAACTTTGTGATTATTTCTTTTCTTTAAATAGATAGTATAATATCTGTTTAATAATAATTCACCCAAACAAAATAAACTACCTCCCTCTAATAGTAGAGCATATGAAGCATCCCCATGTTAGGTAATTTCAGCATGCTTCAAATACGCCTCAGGACTCATCAGTGTTAAGTAATTTGCACATGCCCAGACAAATCAGGTTAGAATCGTAAAGGAACTGCCTCTTTAGATAGAGTTTTAATTAGAATATTGTTATTAGATTGTGTCTAAAGTTCCTAATTCTACAATTCTATGAATCTTATACATTTCAGGATATCACAAACCATAGTACTGCTCTAATAGTTTTATTATTGTAGTCTCAGAAGTACCACATTCAGAGAGTAGGATCCTCAATGAAAGGTATTACTTAAGTATATAATCAGTGGTCCATACTATAAATAATGAACTGTTTATATTAAACTTGAAACAGAACTTTTCAAATTAAGGCCTCTAGTTTAAATATAATAGGATGGAATAATACTAAAAATTATATATATATATATAATGACCATAACTTAGTAGGAAAACTTCATGAGGCTCTTGATACAAAATAATTTATCATCTTGCAGGTAACTGCCTGGAAGTAGTCTGCTATGACCTTGGCTTGGCTGCTCCATGGACAATAGAAACAAAGATCATACTTGAGGTACTGAAGAAAGACATTAGCATTTTACCACTAAATAAATATTAATTCATTCCCTCTCTCATCCTTTGGGATTATTTTAAACAAGCACAGTGACTTGCAAATGGTAGTAATATAATAAATGTTTGTTGCATTGATTCAACTTGATTTGAAACATGGCATTCTGGCCCATCATTATTCATTCCTTTATTTCCTGTAGCACATTTTCAGCATTTCTGATGACCAAAATAAATGGTCCCCTTATCGTTAATGTATGTGGACTGACTTGAAGAACCATAGTTAAGAATTCCCCAGGAGAATTTTAAAATATCAGAGTATCAATCATTTAAGGACTTTGAAAAAAAACAAATGACACTTAATATAGCAATGGATGACAGGAAACTAATTTAAAGATTCAAAGTCAGTTTTTCTGTCAGGTAGGAAGGGTGCTGCTGAGAGTTCTTTACAATCACTGCTTGACCTGACATAAAATCCAATATGCCATATACCCCAAGGTATCTTGTTCCAAGATTAGATGAGTTTTGTGCTACAATAAAGGCTGCCTAGGAAAGAGGTAACAGTGGCAGCTGATTTGTTTTGGGTGATCTCTAAGCTTTTCCAAATTCTGCATGATTGACTTTGAATCCATAGTAAACCAATAAAGGCACACCATGATTATGACAGCAAAGAAGTGAAATTATTTTGGAACTTTAGTAGGTGAAGTTTTATGAAAGACTATTTATGTGTGGCTTGATTTAAATGAATCAAGGTGGAAAACAGATTAAAAGAGACATAGCTGTATTTATTCTGGAAAGCAATTATTGTCTGGGTAGTGATATGTCCACATCAGAGATTAGTACAGTTGAATTTGCTTAATTGCAAACCACAGATTTATTACTTAATTATTTTTCAAATTCCTGTACCTTTTTTCTTCATTATTATACCCAACAAATTAATTTCTGAATACATGATAGAGGAATTATTCATTTAAAGGCATAAAGCATTCACTACTTGGTTTTCTGAAGCACTCTACTTCTACTTTAGTCACTATAGACTATGACGTGCAGTGATAATTACTATAGGCACTAAAAGCTAACTGGATTACCACAGAGATCTCTCTTGACAGCCATTAGCCACTAATCAGGTCTTAAGGCCAAAAAAGTATGCATTTCACAGGAACATTAAACCTTATTACATTTAGAAACTGCTTAGAGTTACTAATTCTTCTTCACATTATTTCTGGTTTTTTCAGGTTTCTTTGGCTAACGTGCCCATATCCAATACTACTAGCAAACCTCCAAAATCATCAGCTGGGCTAATTATAAATCCCCTTACCTGTTCCAGGCCCTTAGACACTGCCATAAGGTTGTATTTTATATGAAGACAGAAGCTTTTAACATACTTAATTATATACAAACAAGATTTAAAAGTCTTTTTAAAGGCAGAATTTAGTACTTCAACTCTATTAACAGCAGTTTTCCTCTGCAGTTGTGACAACAAGGTGATAAACCACCTGGGAAATACACATTTGCTATCTAGTCCTCAAAACAGTCCTAATAATACCAATTGATTTGAAGTGATTCATGGTGATAGCTTTGTTTCCCAAATTGAATCTAAAAATCTTTAATTTTGTGAGGGAAAAAACTCAAAACAAGATAAAATAAAACATCTTCCATTCCCCTCTCTTTAAAACAAGCTATTGCCTTAACATTGGAGGTATTACAAGGCTGGTGGTAAACAAAATCTATTAATTTCTTGCAAATTACTGTTCAGGGAGAGGAAACTACTGTTTGGTGGTTGCAAAAAAAAAAGAACACTCTAAACAGAATAAATAAATCAGTATTATTGGCAGTTGCAAAAGAAGCATTGCTAGAATGATTGTTAGTGACTGGGGAAATAGATGGCCATTTGAGAGGACTTAGAAGCACTTGGAAAAGTAAATGAAGATAGCTTTTGAAAATTGCTGATGGAAATTCATCATAATGGAGGCTTGAGTTATGCGAACTGCATCTATTCTCCCTGATTTGATCACTCTCCAAGAGGATAAACTTCACTCTAAAAAGAAAAAAAAAATAACACTTTGCATGAGAGAAAAAAGTGCTGAGGACAGCATGAAATAGGTTTCACACTGGTACACAAATACATTTTTCTGAAGATAGCTAAGAAGTAGCTACTGGGAATTTGATATAAAGCATTTAATATTAATAGTCACAAGTCAACCATTCAACATATGAAGAACCAACATAAGAATTTTCTATTTTATCTGTCAGGTATGGAAAGAGGTTTATGTCTCTTTCTGTCATCTGAAAAATATTTAAGAAATGATTTTTTTATCTTTACTTCAAATTATGTCATTGTTGATTTCATAACATGAAGTAGTACTTCAAGTGATAGCCAATCTATTCCAATTATAAAACTGACCAGAATAAATCAAATTATTTGGGAAGACAAAACGGAACACACAGAAAATACCTCTTTATAAGCCTGTTACCATTTATTCTTTCTTTTTGTTTTTTTTATGTATTTATTCATCTACTTATTCATTTATTTATTTGTTTGTTTATTTATTTGCAATTCTACATTACTGGGGAGAGAATGTCTGTATTTCATCTCTAGTGCTTTTTGTTTGGCTTCAATACTAACCTTAATCATCAACCCCACTTTCTGGATGCCATTTCCACATTTTAATTTTTTTTAGCAGTTATTTTGGTGACAAATAATTAAAATAATTTGAAATCCTCATTGTACTATGTAAAGTATGCTGGATTTATACTCAGAAGATTTCGGTTAAAGTATTGGTTCATTTTGCTCTTTGCTATCTTTGTGACATGGGGCAAGTTACCTCACAAATCTTGGTCTCATTTCCTAATATGTAAAGTGGTTGAAGAAAAAGATCTCTGAGGTTGCTTCCAATTCCAAAACTAGGATCCTATGATGTTATGAAAGCAAATAGACAGTTTAATTACTTCTTGGATTTGTAGGAACTAAGTACCATGAGAACTTCAGGCTAAATTTGTTTTACCTTTCCTTGAGGAGTTTTGATTTATGTTAGAGATGTAAGTCTTAAATGTGTGAAAATAAAATAGAGGATAAGAAACACTTTGTATTCAAACACACAATTATGTGTAATAGATTCCAACCAACACTTACTGAAGTTAGTTATGACTATTTCAACAGCATATTGTGTAGTCAGAAAAGGAGTCATTGAGTACAAGAGAATTGAGCTGAGTCTTTATAGATGTATAGAATGAGCAGGATGGTTCACAGATGCTTAGCAATAGCACTGGAAAATACCTCAGAAATCATAATATCCAAACTCCTCAATTTAACACTGAGGAAACTGAGATCAATAGAGTCCTAAGAAGCTTACCTAAGATTCCAAAGACAGCATGTGGCACAGCTGGTATTTGAATTCAAATCCTCTGCCTCCAAATTCATCATAGAATCTCAGGCAAGGAGGACAATACAAATGAAAATATGACAAATGTTAAAATGCTACTCATATAATGATCAAGGGATACATAACTACAGCATATGATTTATAATGGGGAAGAGTGGGCAATTATTTGTTATAATGTCTAGTTTTAGGGAACTTTTAGGATCAAGCCAGGCTGATTCCTGATATTGATCAATCTAGTTTCTTATCAGCGTGTGTACTCATTTTACTGGTATAAGTAAGTGACACCTAATCTCAGCAGTGTAATTCTTATTTGTGTCTTGTAAATTTTCCATAGATGATCCACCAAGTATGCAAGGCAGCAGTTCTCAACCTGTGGGTCGTGACCCCTTTGGAGGTCAAATGACCCTTTGATAGGGGTCATGGGGGTTGCCTGAGACCATCGGAAAACACATACTTCCTACCAGATTTTTTTTTAATAGTAGAGGCCCAAAGAGGTAAATTGATTTGTACTAGGACACAGCTAGTAATTGAATCCAGGTTCCCTCACCTGAAATCCAGTGCTTTTTCCTCTATACAAAGTGGCCTCTTCCAGTCTTTGTGTTCTTTCTAGCTTCCCCTCCATTTTACCAAATCCTGCATTAGTCTAAATATAATAGGGAAAATAGTCATTGAGTCAGTATCAACACTTTGTGATCAAGTGAAAAGAGTGCGCTCTCTCTCTCTCTCTCTCTCTCTCTCTTTCTCCCTCTGTCTGTCTCTGTATCTGTCTCCTATCACCACTCCTTCCCTTCTTCCCTCCTCAGCCCTCTCTCTCTGTCTCTTCTCTTTTTTCTCTTTGTATCTCTGTCTCTCTTTTTCTGTGTCTCTGCTTCTTCTCTCTCTCCTCTTTCTGTCTCTGTCTCAAGTATGTCTATCTCAAACTCCTACCAGGTTCCCACGTGTGAGGGCTATACCTGATATTTACAATCTAAATTGGGTTAAATCAACACAGTATTGTGGGTGTGTGTGTATGTATGTATGTATGTATGTATGTGGGGGAATGCAAATAAGAAAAGGAAAGATACTTTCTGACATCAAGGAACTTGCAGTTAGATGGAGGAAGACAAAACATTAAAGAGGGATAAAAAGAGAAGGAGGAAAAGCTACACAGTATAAGGGCCAGATGATGATGGAGTGGAATACAAAGAGTACAGCTGATGGGAAATGAAGAGTTCATTCTAGGCTTCTCAGCCTTCTTTATATGGGGGCAGGGGAGAAATTTTATTTCCTCCACCCTCTAGTCCTCTGATCAGAGGCACAAAGGCTACTGAGGATTCTCATGGTGATGATAAGTTTTCTGCTTATGAGTTTCTCCCTCTTGCCCAGTGATGGGGGAGAAACCTGATGATGATGATGGAGAGGAATCCAAACAGTGCAGCTATTGATGAAGGGAAAACAATATACCAGAAAAAAAATTTTTTTAGTAGTTTTTCTATTTGACACAAGCCAGGAGTTGAAGGGTAGGTTGTAGGTTATTTAATTTGAATTTAGATGAAAAGCTACATTTTATACTGTATTCTTTTCCTTTACTAGCCTGCTGTAGATGAGCCACAGTTATACTGCTATCTAATTTACAGCTAGGTTATTAAATCTAATCTCTTGTGCCTGTTAAGGTAAAACACAGTTTAATCTCACACTATTACAAAAAAAGAATTATTACCTACTGCTCATTCTTCTGAAGAAATGCTCTGAGTTTTTAAATCAACTCTCCAACCATGGACGGAGGCAGGCTGACTTTCTGGAACAAAATTATGATATTTAAAAGATTTAACAATAAAGAGGAATAGAGAAACCTCCTTGGATACTGAAACATTTTTTCTCAAAGAAGGTCATTAGGATATCTGACAACAAATCAGTGCACAAAGAAAGTTCCTGTAATACTGGCTAATCTGCCATAAAGTCCAAACCATTTTAAGTCTCTGTGTACAATATCCTGTGGCTGAATAAATGCTGATTAAATCTGAAATAAATCAATATTTTTTATTCAAATAATCTGATGTTTTTTAATCCTCTTCTTTAAGTGAGCAAGCAATGCTCCACATGTAAAACTGGAGTTAGTTGTGAAGAATAAAGTTGAACCTAACTATTATGTTCTATTCTACATTTTAATTAACAAGTATACAATTATTCATGCAATTTAATACAGAAATATACAATTCTGGAAAAAAACACCTGGCAAAATACCGTGGGCTAGTTGAAACACAAAGCATCTATAGTCCTTTCAATTCCACTAATATTGGTGAAATTAAAGAAGGAACTTATTTTAAGGTTTATTCTTTTTCTTTAATGATGTTTTCATATGAAGCAGTTTAATAGTGAAAACAAAAAAAACGTGGCATATTTTTCAATAAATAAAGCCATCTAATTTTTTTTTTTTAATGAAAGATACTAAGGAGAGCTGAGATGATGGAGTAGAAACACAAACTTGGTGTGATCTCCTGCTCTAATCACTTCCAGTACAATGTAAAAAAATGACTCTAAACAAACTTTAGAGCTATAGAGCCCACAAAGTGAAAGAGAGAAACAAGCCTTCTGCTGAAGGCAGCTTGGCAGGCTGATTCAAGGGTCTAATGTACCATGCTGGGAGGTGAGTACAGTACTGTATGAGCCACACAGTTTGGGTCCCATGGTGGCCCCAACCAACAGTGGCCAGAGCAGACTTCACCACCAGCAGCTGTGGTGGTTTCTAGCCTTCTCAACCCATACATGCCAAAGACAAAGTAAAAGCTCAGTGTGGAAATCTGTTGGAACAGGGTGGATGGAAGAGTGTGGTCTGGCCCCTTCCCCTAGGATAAGAAGCAGCAGAGCCACAGTTGCTGCACATTGTGGCTGCCTAAGGAGCTCCTGGCCTGCAGATTCTAGGGTCAGAACCCTGCAACCATGCAGAGGGTAATCACTCTTGCTTTAACCTGCTTAGATCTGGATCACAGTCTTGAGTGGTGGTCCTGGGGTGTGTGGCCAGTGTGCCAGAGCATGTAGAGGCTATAGAGAGGGCACCCTCTTAATAGCTGTAGCAGCTGAGAAAACCCCAGCACTTTGGGACAATGCTATCTCCATTATGGAAGCACAGTTCTACTGTGGCAAAGAGCTCAAAAGTCAAGTAATTGGCTGGCATTATGAACAAGCAGAAGAAGCACAAGCAGGCCATAGAATCATTTTTTGGGGACAGAAAGGATCAAGGCATGGAGTGGGTGGAAGGCAGAAAAGTCAGAACTCCTGCATCAAAAGGCTCCAAGGAAAATATGAACTGGTTACAAGCCATGGAGAAGCTCAAGAACTATTTTGAAATTCAAGTAAGAGAAGTGGAGGAAAAATTGGGAAGAGAAATGAGAATGATGCAAGAAAATCATGAAAAGAAAATCAACAGCCTTCTAAAAGAGATTCAAAAATACACTGAAGAAAATACCACCTTAAAAAATAGACTAACTCAAATGGCCAAAGAGGGCCAAAAAGCCAATGAGGAGAAGAATGCCTTAAAAAGCCAAATTTGCCAGATGGAAAAGGAATTTCAAAAACTCACTGAAGAGACTGGCTCCTTCAAAATTAGATTGGAGCAATTGGAAGCTAATGACTTTATGAGAAATCAAGATACTATAAAACAGATCCAAATAAATTAAAAACAAGAAGGCAATGTGAAATACCTCATTGGAAAAAGCACTGACTTGGAAAATAGATCCAGGAGAGATAATTTAAAAATTATTGGACTACCTGAAAGCCATGATCAAAAAAGGAACCTACAAATCATCCTTCAAGAAATTCTCAAGGAAAATTGCCCTGATATTTTAGAACCAGAGGGTAAAATAGAAATTGAAAGACTTCATCAATCACCTCTTCAAAAAGATCCCAAACAGAAAACCCCTAAGAAAATTAGAGCCAGGTTCCAGAGCTCCCGGATGAAGGATAAAATATTACAAGTAGCCAAGAAGAAACAATTTGAATATTGTGAAAATACAATCACGATAACACAAGATCTAGCAGCTTCTACATTAAGGGATCAAAGGGATTGGAATATGATGTTTTGGAGGTCAAAGGAGCTAGGGTTAAAACAAAGTATCATGTACCCAGAAAAACTGAGTATGCTGTTTCAGGAGAATATGTTGTCATTCAATGAAATAGAAGACTTTAAAGCATTCTGGATGAAAAAAACAGAGTCGAATAGAAAATTGGACATTCAAATACAAGAAGCAAGAGAAGCATGAAAAGGTAAACAAGGGAAAAGAAATAATAAAGAACTTATCAAAGTTGAACTATTTACATTATTACATGGAAAAATGATAATTGAAACTTATGAAACTTTTCTCAGTATGAGGATAGTTGAAGGAAATATAAATGGATATATGGACATATGTCTATAGAGGAGGGAATATGTGCATAGGAATATATATGTGAGTGTGTGTATATATAGGTACAGGTATACATAGACAGAGGCACAGGATCAATTGAGTAAGAAGGGATGGTATTTAAAAAATAAAATTAAAAGGTGAAAGAGGAATATAATGAGAGGAGATAGGGAGAGACAGAATAGGGTACATTAACTCACATAAAAGAGGCAAGGGCAAACTGTTAAAATGGGGGGGAAGAACAGGATGGCAAAGGGAAGGGGTCAACCTTCCTCTCACTGAATTTGGCTTAAGGAGGGAATAACATACACACTAAACTGGGTATCTTAACCTACAAGAAAGTAGGGGGGAAGGAGAAAAGGGGGGGGGATGATAAATTGGAGGGCAGATTGGTTTGGGGAGGGTAGTTAGAAGCACACACTTTTGAAAAGAGACAGGGTCAAAGTAGGAAATAGAATAAGTGGGGGGTGGGATAAGATGTAGGGAAATGTAATCAGTCTATCACAATATATCCACTATGGAAATGTTTTGCATAACTACACATGCACAACCTATATTGAATTGCTTATCTTCCCAGTAAGGGTGGGTGACAAGGGAAGTAAGGAAAGAATCTGGAATTCAAAGTTTTAAAATCAAAAGTTTAAAAAATTATTATTATTATTATCCTTGTTGTTGTTATTGTTATCATCATCATTATTATTATTACATGAAACTGGGAATTAAGATATACAGGCACTGGGATATGGAGAACCATCTTGCTCTACTGAAAAGTTGAAGGGGGTAATGGGGGAGGATATAGGAGAGAGCAGATTGGGGGAGGGGGTATACAGTGAGATCACTGTTTTGAAGTGGTGGGTAGGGGACTTTTGGGGAGAAAATTTGTAACTCAAAATCTTGTGGAAATGAATGTTGTAAACTAAACAATAAACATAAAATTTATTATTTAAAAAAGAGCCTAGACACCATCTTTCAAGGAATTGTCAAGGAAAATTGCCCTAATATTCTAGAACTGGAGGGAAAAATAGAAATGGAAAGAATTCCCCAATTGTTTCTGGCAAAAGATCCCCAAAAGAAAAATACTAGGAATATTATAATCAAATTCCAGAGTTCCCAGGTCAAGGAGAAAAAAATGGCAAGCAGGGAGGAAGAAACAATTTGAGTACTGTAGAAACACAATCAGGATAACACAAGACCTAGCAGCTTCTACATTAAGGGATCATAGGGTTTGGAATGTGATATGCCTGAGGTCAAAGGAACTAGGAATAAAACCAATAACCACCTACCCAGAAAAACTGAGTATAATGCTAAAGGAGAAAATATGATCATTCAATGAAATAGAGTATTTTTAAGCATTCTTGATGAAAAAACCAGAGCCAAAAAGAAAATTTGACTTTCAAACAAAAGAAGCTAGAGAAGTGTGAGAAGGTAAACAGGGAAAAGAAATTATAAGGAGCTTGTCAAAGTTGAAATAATTACATGCCTACATGGAAAAACTATAATTGTAACTTATGAAACTTTTTTCAGTATGAGAGGAGTTGAAGGGAATATAAATGTGTATATATATATATATATGTATATATATACACACACACACATATATATGTATATACACATGCACATATATATACATATATATGCATACATGCATATATGTCTATA
>CM053580.1:344662906-344677906 GCA_028627135.1 Pseudochirops cupreus | reverse complement strand
GGATCTATGGGAAGAAAATTTGTAACTCAAAATCTTGTGGAAATGAATGATGTAATCTAAAAATAAACATAAAAGTTAATTTTAAAAAACTAAGGAAAAAAAGAAAGAAAATGGTTTGGGAAAAATGAACAAAGAATAACTACACAAAAAGAACCAGATCTTAAGACTATTATTGTGAGAGGAAAGATCAAGAAACAAACTTATTTTAAAAAATCAAAGCACTTAAAAGCAAAACCTCAAAGGGAGAAATTAATGTGAATTAGAAACACAGAAAACAGGAATTTGTAAAACAACTAAAGTGATTTTCAAAATCAGAGTAGTAGAAGAAAAACTGGTTAAAGAAATTAAAATGAGAGAAGCAAATTAGCTTGGGAAAAGATGTACTAAAATATTGAAGAAAGTAAGTAAAAATATTGAAGAAAGTAATACTTTAAACAACATTTAATTAGTGAAATGGAAAAACAGGACATAGAATTCCCCTGATAGAAATAATTTCTTAAAAAATAGAATTGACTAAATTTAAAGAGAAATACAAATCTCACTGAAGAAAATGATTCATTAAAAATTAAAATTGGATGAATGGAAGTTTGTAACTCTATGAGCCATCAAAAAACAATAAAACAAAGTAACAAAGTAACAATTAAGGAGAAAAGAAGAAAAAATGTAAAAATCCCATCGGGGGAAAAAAACTTACCTTGAAAATAGATTGAAGAGCATTTAAGAATTATTGGACTACTTAAAAGCCATCATAAAATAAAGAGTCAAGATTAATATTTCAAGAAAACTGCCCCAACATCCTAAAACCAGAGAATAGACCTGAAAGAAATTCCAAACGAAATCTCTCATGAATATTATACACAAATTTCAGTGTTTACAGGTCAAGGAGAAAATATTGTAAGCAGTCAGAATAAAACCATGCACGCATTCAGGAGCCATTGTAAAGATCAGAGAAAATTTTGCAGCTACCATTTTAAAGTAGTAGAGTACACACAGTATGATATTCTAGAAGGCAAAGGAATTAAGATTACAACCAACAAAAATCTGCCCAGAAAAATGAAGCATAAACCTTCAGGGGAGGGGGTAATGGACACTTAATGAAATGAAGGACTTTCAAGTATTCCTGATTAAAAGAGCAGACCTGAATAGGAAAATTTGACTTTCAAATTCTCATACAGAGAAAAGTTTCATAAGTTACAATTAGCATTTTTCCATGTAGGCATGTAAATATTTCAACTTTGATAAGTTCCTTATGATTTCTTTCCCCTGTTTACCTTCTCAAATTTTCTATTCAGTTCTGGTTTTTTCATCAAGAATAGGAGACTCAAGAGAAGCATATAAACATAAGGATGAAAGTAAAATCATAAGGGACTCAACTAGATTAAATTGTTTATATTCCTAAATGGGAATATATGACACATGTAGCTATTAAAAAACTTTATCATTATTAAGGCAATACGAAGGACTGTAAATAGAGGGTTTAGGGACAAGTTTATTATGTTTGGATGAACTTTAAAAAGTGATTGGATGTGAAAGAGGGATGCAGTGGGAGACGGAGTATGAGGAGGAAGAATGGTGAACATTAACTCACAAAAAAAGTGGTGTTCAAGGAAGAGTTTTTATTGTTTTTTTAGTCATTTTCAGTTGTGCCCAACCCTTCGTGAATTCCTTTGAGTTTTTCTTCTCAAAGATACTGGAATGGTTGGCCATTTCCTTTTCCAGCTTATTTTACAGTTGAGCAAACTGAAGCACACAGAGTTAAGTCATTTACCAAGGGTCACATAGCCAATGTCTGAGGCTAGATTTCAATTCAAGAAAGTGAGTCTTCTTGATTCCAGGTCCACAAATCTATGCAATGTGCCACCTAGTTGCCCATAGAGTTGTTTTTATCTATTTATATATATTTTTAGCAATGGAGAGGAAAATTTCATATGTGTTTTTGTGTGTATATACATGTTCAACACTTGAACCTCATTTTCAACTAAATTTTTTCAAAGACAGAAAATAAATATACATACTCAACTGGATATTTAAATCTATCCTTGCATAGGAAATAGATAAGAGAAAGGAAGAGGTGATAAATTGGATGTCAGATAAAGGAAGGTAGTGATAAGAAGCAAAAGAGACATTAGAGGATGAGCAGGATTTAAAAAGAGAGAGAAAAGGATAAATAGAAGGAAATAGAGAACAGTGAACTGTGTAGTTAGTATTCAAAACTGAATATGAATGACATGAATTCACAGAAGCAAAAAGCAGAATGGATTAGAAACCAAAATCCAACAATACACTCTTTAGGAAAACAAACAAACAAAACAGAGAGACACAGGTTTAAAATAATGGGCTTTGGGAGAATATATTACACTTCAGCTAAAGTGAAGAAGGCAGGGGTAATAATCGTGATTTCAGATCAAACAAAATCAGAACTAATTAAAAGAGACATAAGGAAGCTACATCTTGCTAAAAAGGCACTATAGTCAATTAAATGATATCAATGTTAAACATATATGTACCAAATGGCACGCATCTAAATTCTTAAAGGAAAATTAAATGAGTTATAGGAGGAAATAAAGAATAAAAGTATATTGCCAGAAGACCTTGATTCCAAACTCAGAGATAGATAAATTTAACCATAAAATAAATTTTAAAAGAAGCTAACATGAGAATTTAGAGAAGTTAGATATTATAGACTTCTGGAGAAAATTTAATGTGCATAGAAAGAAATATATTTTTTTGAGATATACATTTTATCTTTTTTAAAAAGGGCATTAAAAATTCATAGACAAAGGCAGAAAAACTATAATATTAAGTGTACAATTTTTGGACCAAAGTACAGTGAAATTTCATTCAGTAACAGCCATGAAAGCAGAAATTAATTAATTGGAAACCAAATAAAAGAATTTGAAAGAACGAATGAATCAAAGAACAAATTATACAAAGTTAATAATTTGATTAAAGAGAATGACAGCTATTTGAAAACATACAAAAATTTGTGGGATTCAGGGAATAGAGTATTTGGGGAAAATTTTGTCTTTAAACACATAAATCAATAAAACAGAATAAGAGACCATCAATGAATTGGGAATGCAAAAAATAAACAATAATAAAAACAATATCAATACTACAAAAGAACATATTAAAAACCCCCATTTAAACACCAAAATTAAAATCCTGAAAATCTAATTAAAGGCAAAGAAATTGAAAATAAAAATAGTTGAACCAATAAATAAAGTCAGAAGTCAGTTTTTATGGGAAAGAAACAACAGCTAAATAGACTAACCACTAGTAAATATAATGAAATAAAAGAAAGAGGAAAACAATCTGCCAGTATCAAAAAAAAAGGATGCATGAACCATCAATGAACATAAAATTAAAACAATTATTAGGAGTTATTTTGTCCAATTATAAGACAATAAAACCAATAATTTAAGTGGAAATTGATGAATATTTATAAAAAGTAAATTGTCTAGATTAATGAGGAAATGGAATACTTAAAGAGCTCTGTGTTTTTTTAAAAAAAAGTTCAATAAGTCATCAATGAACTCCCTAAGGAAAAAAAAATTCCTAAGACCAGATAAATTTACAAATGAATTCTGCCAAATATATAAGAATAATGAATTCCAATATTATGTAACCTATTTTAAAAAAAATATTTAAGGAAATAATTTTGTGAAATTTCTTTTATGACACAAATGCATTTTGCTACCTAAACCAGGGAGAGCAAAAATGTAAAAAGAAAACTACAAACCACTTTCCTTAAGGATTATCAACTGAAATTTTTAAATAAAGTGCTAGCAAGGAGATTACAGCCATATATCACAAAGATAATATACTACAAAAAGTTGGGATTTATACAAAGAATTCTGATCCAATTTATATAAGGTAGTTGAATATTAGCAAATCTGTATGTCTAATTGTCTATATCAATAACAAAAAAAACAGCATTAAAGGACTGATAAATAATGGTAACATGTTTATTTTTGCCATATGTGATTGAGCTTGACAATTTATTTGTCTTTATCACTGTGTCTTTAAATTCTAATTCAACATACCATTCCAGTGGTCAGACCACTGTCTTCAGTGTATCACTTCATTGAGGATAAAATGAAGCATCGTTAATTTGTAAAAGTCAATCAATCACTAGACAAATGCATAGATAAGGACTTCTTTGTTATTCACCTATCACTGACTTTATTTCTTTACTTTGGAAAAAAAATAAAAGAGCTCTGTGAAAGAAACAAATCAGTTGATGAAACATTGTGTGATACAGTTCTAACATTAATAAATTACCACATAGCACAGGCCCCAGTGCACATCAATTATTCCCTGTCAAAATATGTTTTCTATATTGTCAACTCAATTAAAGTTAGCAAATAGTTAGGAAATCAATGTTACAGAGCACCTTGAAAATACTAGGCCCATAATCACTGCTTATTGAAATTAATGGAAAAGATCAATGGAAGAAGATAAACGTAGCTTCAGAGCCCTAATTGCATATAGATTGATCTTAATTTGTTATTCTACTACTTTGATTAGGACAGAAGACTATTTTTATATTCTCTGATATCCATTTATAACATCAACTGTTAAATTTTGGCTAGGAGCTGGAAAAATAAAAATTACACAGATACACGTGTTTCAAATATGTTTTAGGTTAACTATGTGTCAAAAGTCTAACCTTACTGTTTACTATGGACTTCATTATTGTAAAGGACACTAGATTGCAAAAATGAATCTGAGTTCCACATTTGTGATTATATGATCATTAAGGGAGTTAATAAATATATATCAATTCATATAGAAGGGATTGTGTATGCTAAGATGATTTTTGTTTTACTTTGAGTAAGTGATCCTAGATTGGAATTCTGGTTCTGCCACCTACTATTTATGTGACATTGGGCAAGTTTTCATCACATACTACTCAGGATGAATAATTTTAGAGATCTCATACATTAATGCTAGGAGATATGATTGATGTTTTTTGAAGGGACGGATTTGTGGCAAAAGTATGTATTACTTCCACACTGAGCTCTTAAAATTACCTGTTCTTCATTTACTAATATTTCAATACATATTAAAAACTTTGCATCACCCAAATATTTAAATACTGTAATTACTCATTCAAGTCATAGTTTTGGCATAATTCTTTGTTATTTTTGTGCAGGTTTCTCCTGACATTTCTTTCTATGTGCTGGTGAAAATGAAGGTATATGCAAAAGAAAAAGGGATTTAAGTGGAAAGAACAGAATACATTTGTTTACTAGTCATAAATTATGTTCTGCAAAAATAACACAGCATATGGCATTTCTATTCTTTATTAATTCTTTTCATAAAATATAAGAAAGACATCATTGAATACTGTTATTTTTTATCCTATTTGTCCATTCTGGTTTTTAGTAAAATGATGGGACAATTTCTGTTGATCTTAAAAACGTATTACAAAATGGTGTTTATTTATTGGTTTCATAGACTTTAAGCAGATTACATGGATTAATTTCATATACATATAGATGTATATATATTCATATAAGCACGTATGTATACATATATAACTATAGTATATAATTATCATGCTATGTAACATAATAAAATAAATTTCCTATGTTACAATACATATATGTAATCATGTATCATATTGAATCCATCATATGCATAAACTTACATGCTATATAAAAATAATCAATCCCCTAATAATTATGAGAAATTATTCATCCTTCAAACTAGTCTACACGTTTATATGAAAAATCTTTGAATGAAATAAATCTCTGTCTAGGAAGCCACTACATGAATGAAGTATTCTTATTAATTAAATGTCCTGAATGAACAATAAGAAATATTTGTTTCAATTGCTATTGTTCAACCTATTCCTTTGAAAAAAAGAAAACATCCCGTAGAGCCATTCCTTTGAATGTGCACAGAGCTGTCCTAGTTCACCATTATAAACATAATGCAGTTTTTGGACACATTGGAGACCTGTCTGTTTGCAGCCATATAAATGGCACAGCAGTGAAAGAACTTGACATATATGCATGAGAGCAAATGCTTGCTGATCTGCTTGTCCTGTTTCTTCCCAGTGAAAGCGATGTTGGAGAGAGCAGGCAGGTGTTGCATCAGTTAAGAAATAGAAGTACATCATGGATGTTTCTCTTCCTTTAGCTAACAAGTGGCCTTATAAAAAACCATGGGTTCCATTTAAGGCTAGAAAATCTCTCCCCCACTACGATCTCAAAAGAATTTGACTGCCTCCGTGTGGCTGCTAGAAGTAAAGGACTCAGGTGAGATTAAATCTGGAGCCTTGGTTAACTTCAATTCTATCCATTTCTTTTACTGAATATGTAACCAAACATATATCTTCAGATGAACGTGACCAGGCATGGAGATGATTTTGTATATTTTAGAAATCTGAGTTGACTAGAGATGGGAAATATCTTGAAAGAGATAACTACTGCCAAAATGATGAACCCAATCTTTGTCATGGATTGAGGGAAGATAAGGACCGGGAGTTTGTGTACTGAAGAACCAAGGCAAAAAGTAAGAGTGCATATGCAACTTTCCTGAAAATTACTTATGTTCTGATTTTTATGATGCAATCTACCAGAAAATGGAATATTAGTTGTGTTATGTATTAGTGATTATTTAATCAGAAGATTGACAATGACAGGAGGAAGAAGGCAATCCAATTCATATCTAAACTGATATTTAATAATTTATTTAGAATAGTTGGCCTGGAGAAGAGGAATTCTTCACCCACTCACATTTATCCTTGTGAATATGATAGCTACCTTCCAGTATTTAAAGGACTATCATGCAGAAGAGGGATTAGATTTTGTCTCCTTGAAGCCGCAAGTGTAAGCAGGAAAAAAAGCAAAAACAAAAACAACCAAGGGGGCAGCATCAGGTTCATCTTGGTGAGCTCTCCTGCTTTACCTGTAGATGGCAGTGTAAGTGTCATATAGCTTGGACAGTGGAAAGAGCACCACCCATTCCCCTAACCTGTTATAGAAAGCTTCTGAGCTACATGATGCTGCCTGAAGGATCATCAAAGGAAAAAGAGCAAAGGTCATTCTTTTTTTTTTTTTTTTTTTTACAGCTCCACTGAGTTATTCAATCTTTCTGTTTAGTGGTCAATAAGAGCTATTCTTTTTCATCAATGAACTCTCTCACCACTTCTTTCCTTCACTGTTCACTTTCCTCTAGATATGCTCCAGTTTAAAATGGTTGTTCCTAAAATATGACACCTTCAATCTAACATTTTATTCAAGCCCTTCTACCCATGTGTTTCCTGTGTTTGAGTGGGATATCAAGGAAGAAATCAAGGATTAATAACCAAGGCTTAAGCAAGAGCTAAGAAGTAGTACGCTATGGTCAGTGAGATGGTATTCCAGAAAGCAGTCAAGAGACTTCAAAGATAAAGAAAGTATTATGGAAACATAAAACAGGAACCTCATGATAATGAGATGAGAAATCCAGGGAAAAAATCAAAACCAGATTGGAATTAGAGCCAAGAGTGTTAGCCTGAAATTATAGACCAGAGGCTAATCTTCAGAACTAAAAGAAGCATGACCAATGTGAAAACAGTCTACATTGTATGACAAAAATCCTTTGGCAATGACTTCCTTTTGACACAGAATTGGAATCATACCAGTCACACTTAATTTTTTGGAGAATCTGGAGAAATTTCTTATAATTGTGTCTTGCTTTCTTTTAGTTTTTCATGTAAAATGAAATGGAGGACAATTTTTGCAAAAAAACACAAAACCTTACTGTAAATTTATTTGACATTCTAATAAAAATATGGGCACAGAAGTTCAGCATTACTAAATATGGGGACTTATGCTGAATATCATCTATGTCAAACACAAAAATATTTGTTTTGAAGGAATCATTAGTAACAAGGAATTCCTTATTTGTACCTTATTAGATCACCAAGTAGAATTGGAATGCAAGTAAAAGAAGTGTTTCAGAAGGTGCCAAGACAATCTTTGGAGTGGCCAATATCTCATTATTTCTTCACTGATTATATTTTTATAGAAATATATCTTACTTTCTTTTTTCCTATCTAACTCATAGACAAAAAAGGCATACAGCAATTAAATATTAAAAGAAGGCCTGTCTAGGATATGAAACCCCTACTTAAAAGTTGAGAGTTAATTGGAAATATTAAGAGGAAACAAGTTTATATAACAGAGAACAGACATAGGAGCGTAAAGCAAAGATTGCAACTGAAGCAAAACAGAAGTACAAAGCAGTAAAGAAACCAATTTGCATTTGCAATTTGCAGCTGTAAATGTGTGTAATTATGAGCTTTTAATCTGCTCTCAGATATTGTATACTAACACTGCAATAGCTAAGTAGCTAATTTAATAGAAATAGCATCAATATATGATGTCTTGACCCTCTCGTATTCCTCTGTGTATGTTCCTTCTTCTTTTGTCTCTCTTTTCTAATCTTTCTCTTTTTTTATTCTTAAGTTTCACATGTTCAAATATTTGATCTCTGCAGGTGGTAAATAATAACTTTATTGTCAAGAATGTCAGATTAATTTCTAATACTAATTGAGTAGCAAGATTGGTTAGCATGCTTTCCCTACTAATATTACATTTTTTGTCATCCTGATAAACTTATTTAAATCAATTATTGAATACAACAACAATTTTGTTATCTGATTTACATGTATCAGTTGTTTATTGATAAAGACTGTTTTCATTTTTTCTATAGTTGGAATTTTTAATATGTCATTCAACAGACTATAGTTTACCAGTAGATTTTATGTTTTGCTTAGCCATTTAATCAATACATTAAGGACCTGGAAATGATGTTATTAGGAGAAGGTATCCAAAATTATTTGTGGTAATGAGATAATTTTCATTTGCCCATAGCCTAACAAGAATCAGGCCTATGAAAAAGGTGAGTGGTACAGGTAATCAGTTAGGAGAGGAAAGGGAATAGAAATATAATTAGATGGTATAACCATTACTTCCTCTGTGTGGTTCTAGATAATTTGCAGTAGAGATGGAGCAAGAAAAGGGATTCCAGATAAGCCTTTCTCCTGCCAGAAATGTCTGAGAACCAGGGGAAAAGAATTGTGGAACAAATTGGTCAGTCATAATCAACCAATTTGGACTTTAACTAGTTGAAATCCATCTAGTATACACCCACCCTAAAGTAGAATAATACACATAATATGCCAGCAACTAACTTTTATTTTTGCATTTCTTCAAAAAGTATAACAGTATTTCATATTTATCAAATTTATAGAGAGCTTAAATCTGAAGTATATATTCCTTGGGTGAATTTTTGACTGACTCTGTAATATTTGACAAAACTTTTAGGTGCTTATATTCTTGGACTACTCTGTTTATTAAGCTGAGATATTTTTAATAATCAGATGTGGATGCTGGGGCCAAATTTGTTTTTGTGAAGTACTTTTCACTTTCTGCCACCTTTCATCTAAAAATATTGAGCATTTTATCTCCTTTTGTGTAATATCTACAAATTGCTGTTTCTCCTTTTTTAAAGTCTCATTTCCAGAAATTCATTCTCTGTAGTATAGCCTCAGATGGTTGTGAGTCAGTGGAGTGATTTGCTTTTTATTTTTTTTTAAATACACTTAACTTGGAGAAAATTTGTGTCTCTGGATAATGCATATTTCAGTCACAAATTTAAGTTTGGCAAGCAGAAGAAGCCCCTCAAAGCATGTGTAGTCAAAGTATGTTTAGGGCTGCTGTATGTCAATCTCAAGTCATGATGAGTGAAATAAATTATATTATATTAAACTACTTCAACTCTTATAATTTTCCTTGACCAAAGTGCATCATATAAATATATCCATAGATCTTTCTGACATGGATTATTGCAATTTCATAAGCTTTAGAAAATAAAAATCCTACATTTTCCTTTTTGCATGTTATTTTAAATCTCATTAGAATAAAATTTGTATTAATAATAAACACTAAGAGATACTTCCAAGCTGGAAAATGCATCATAAAATATATGCACTTGAAAGCTATGAGCACCACATAGTACCTGGCCTCTCTAAAGAAATATATGAGCAAATTCTAGGCCTATTGTCACAGCAAACTATCTGCATCACTTCTGCCATACTGATCTCACATTGACAAGCTTCATTTATTAGCTAAATACTTAAATAAGCACAATCTTTGCAAATATTTCCTATAACTCAATTCAAAAAGTTAATCACCATATTATAGAACTTCCATTTCTGTCTTATTACCTTTCTCAAAGGCAGGTGCTGTATAGAAATTTTTGTACTGATCATACAACTTTTTACTCTTCTGATTCAGTAGCCAATAGTCTTTTTATTAATTTTACATTTAATTTATGGACTACAGTTATCATTTGCATAAGACAGCATAATAAAAAAGATGATTTCACAAAAAACTTCAAATCTGCTATTTACACCTCATGATTTCTTTCAAATATACAAGAAAATTGTCACATAAATGTCTTTTTTTCTTCTCTCCCCTCTTTGCCCTAGAGATGGGTTAGAGACAAATAGTATATTATATTCATGCATATATACATACATACATACATACATACATGTATATGTATATATACACAAATTTATGTATGTATATGTCAGTCTAATATATTAATATTATATATAGTAGTTATACTAATACTAGTTATATATGTACACAAATATATATACATACATGTATACTATTTGCATCTAATATACTAATCTGTGCTTAATATATTTACATGTGAGTGAAATCATTCCATATATACTTCTATTTTATCAGGTCTTTCTCTAGATGCAGACAGCATCTTTGGGTATTTTCAATAGTCAAAATAACTTATTCCCTCAAAAACATTCTTAAAATTTTTTTTTCTATTACTACGTACAATGTTCTCTAGGTTCTGCTCATTTTGCTCTTCATTATTTCATGTAAGTCTTTCCATGTTTTTTTAATAAAATCATTGACCTCATAATTTCTTATAGCACAGTAGTTTTCAGTAAGAATCATAAAACACAATTTATGCAGCCATGCCTCAACTGATGGGCATCCGTGTAATTTCCAGTTCTTTGCTATCACAAAGAGCACTACTATAACAAATTTAGAAATAGATGTTCAAGGTATCAAGAAAAAGGACTAGATGTTAGACGGAATAGAGAAATTAGAACTGTCCCTATAGAGCTTCCTGAATCATTGTATCCAAGTTTTTCACACCTTGGGGGAGATTCAGAATAAAGAAAGTACTTGGACAGGTGGAAGTAGTCAATATGGTGAATTTAGGGTAGTATATCAAGCCATTAAAACAAAATGAGGACAGTGTCATATTATACAGTGAATGGGTTATAATAGTGAGTTCATGGACTCCAGAAGCATATCTGACCCTATATTTGTTTCTTTTTGGCTTTTTGCCTGTTAAACTTGTTTGTGAGATTTGTTTCCTGCAATCTTAGTACCCTCAACCAGCAGATGCCTGATCATTTAAGCTGGATGTCACTCTGTAAAGCCAATCACAAACAGTTCTCCTGAGGACTACTACTGTGAATGATTTTAAGGATCTAATCACATAGTATATTGAACTCTCTATTTATTCAGCAATAAACTAAAGCAAAACATTCAAGAAGCTAAAGGAAAACATTCACAACAATATTACATAAAAACTTATTACTAAGGTGTCCACATAGTCTTAAACAAAACATAGAATTCAGTAAATCACAATCTCCTCAATCAATATATAGTACTCAAGTAAAGTCTTCTTTCATCTTGATTCGCAACTGGATTCCAATCATCCTTAAGTCAATCATCCTTAAGGGGCAATCATCCTTAAGTCATTCATCCTTAAGGGGTAGAAGAAAGTAAAAATACCACTGACCCCTAGGTCATAGTAAGTTACAATATCATCAGTCAGCACTGAGTACTCAAGTAAAGTCTTCTTTCATCTTAACTTGAGGCTGACTTCCAAATCCAATGACTCCTTTTCCATGCTACCAGCTCTTGCCTGGATTCATACAACTCTTGCCGGGATTCACGCACAAGTAGCTCTCTGTTCCAGTTTTATATGTCAGTTTATGGGGACTATTCCATTTCAAGCCCTTGGCAGTTTCCATTTATAGGAAAACAAAGCTTAACAGAGCTACAACAATATTTACATACATTCCTGGTATTATCATCTCAGTTCACTTTCTCTCTGAGAAATCAACACAAATCAACAGACATAATACTTTTGTCTGGCAAGGTAACACAAATCAAGAGAGTACTTCTGTCTGACAAAGTAACATGAACACAGAATAACAGACAGAACAACAGAGTGCCAACATCAGAAACATTCTCTCTCTTAGCTCTGTTTGATCCCAGCTCACACTCAAGTTCTACTCCTTTCTATTCCACTCATCCTGTTCTGCCTTTCCAGTTCTTCCCTTCCTGTTCCCTCTTTCAGCAAGCTCCTTCCACCTTGGGCTTCATGAAATGACATTAGAACTATTAAGGGAAGGGAAGGTCTCCAAACTTCCTTAGACCTAGTAAGGACAACACAAACGTTTACTGTTTTCAACAAAGACTTGACACAATCAGAGGTGAGGCTCAAAGGCACTTGAATAGTTGAAACAAGCAGCAAAGTACTACTTTGCTTGTCATTACACACCCATATGCATGACTGTGATGTGTCACCCCTGGCCCTGGTGTTGACCAAGCTTCAGATGACAGTTAAAGAACTGACCTCTCAAATGGGGCCTCCTGCACCTGGTGTCAACTAAATTCCAGAGGCCTGGTAAAGAACTGACCTCTTGAATGGGACCCCTTGGGGCAGGGACAGCTCTATGTACAATTTCAGCAGGAAGTAGCTATGGAGGAGAGATCTTTGCCCTTTACCCTAAGATTTTAAACCCATTCTCTCAAGGGAGAACATGGGATACCTGTGCCCAAGCCCCTATCCTAGGATATTGGTTTATTTGCTTATTTTCTATTATCCTTGTTATGTTGTTGCAAAGTTTTATTGACACCAGTTACCCCTAAACTCCCATTAACCTATGTAATGAAATGTATTATTAATGTATTTTTGCTATGAAAGGAACATGAAAGATCTTGGAGTTGAATGCAATGGTAATGGGAATTTGAAGATTTTCCCTGCCCCTAATAGGCTGAATGTAATCATGTGGAGCCTGTGGTAGGACGAGTTAGCTGAAGGGTGGAGCAGAGTGAAGCTGAGAGAGCAGTTAGAGAAAAAAGAAGGACAGGACACATCCAGGGGGACAACAAGGCTTGCAAGTTTGGTTTATGGGAAGGCTCAAGGATTATTATTATATTATATTAAATTTTTATTATATTATATTAAATTCTATGTTGCCATGAAGGATTCAGTTTCCTGGTGTTGGGATTTAGTTTTCTGGTATTTGAATAAATGTTTTGCTTTGGTCTTCTTTATGGAGAGTCTGTTATATTTTGAAATTGAGCACTATGCTGGCATATTTACAGTTACTGTCAGAGTTGTGAATATTGTGTTGGTGCTACACTCAAAAATTTAATACATGTTAGAGTGTGCCCTGGAAGCCAAGGTTTCCAGTTTCTTAGTACTGGAACCCTTCTGCTTTTCTGGATAATATCCTCATTTTTAAAACTGAAATTTTTTAACAATATCATAATATGATTACCATTTATTTATACATACTTCATTCTATTTCCTCAATTGTTCCTCTTCTGCTCCCCTCTCCTTTTACCCTGTTCCTCCCCAAAAATATTTTGCTTCTGACTATCATCTACCCCACTCTATACTCCTTTTGATCAGTACCCCACTTTCTCTTCTACCCATCCCATCCTATTTCCTTGTAAAAACACCAGGAAACCAAATCCTGACAGCAGGAAACTGAATCCCTCATAGCAACATAAAATTAATACACCACAAGGCAGCAGAGAGGTACATGATCCTTGAGCCATTTCCATTTTCAGATTTCTATACCCATCTGAGTGTGCATTTTATTCTGTCTTTTGGTCAATTTTAATTAAATTAAGAATCAAGCCTACTACCTCCTCTATCATTCCCCCCACTGTAATAGATCTTTCATGCTTCTTCATGTGGGATAATTTACCCCATTCTACCTGTTCCTTTCCTCTTCTCTCAGTGCAATCCTCTTTTCACATCTTAATTTTATTGTTTCCATTGTTGTTTTTTGTTGGGATATCATTCCAACATAGTCAGTTTATACTCATGCCCTCTGTCTATGTTATTTCTTTTGACTGCCCTAGTACTAATAATGTTCTTAAGAGTTACAAGGATCATCTTCCTAAGTAGGCATGTGAACAGTTTAACTTTGTTGAATCCTGTGTGCCTTCTCTTTTCTTTTTATCTTTCTATGCTTCTTCTGATTCTTACATTTCAAAATCAAATATCCTATTCAGTTTAGGTCTTTTTATTAGGATTGCTTGAAAGTTGTCTATTTCATGGAATATCCATATTTTCCCTTGGTAGAGTATACTCTGGTTTGCCAGATAAGTAATTCTTGGTAGTAATCTTAGATCCTGTGTGATCAGAAATATCTTATTCCAAGTACCCTGATCCTTTACAGTAGATATTGCTAATTATTTTGTTATCTAACTGCAGCTCCATGACATTTTTATGGTTGATTTCTGACTTCTTATAGCATTTTCTTCTTAACCTGGGAGATCTAGAATTTGGCTATGATATACCTGGAGTATTCATTTTGGGATCTCTTTCAGGGGATAAGCAAAGGATTCTTTCAATTACTATTTTAACCTCTAGTTTTAGGATATCAGGGCAGTCTTCCTTGATAAATTCATGAAGTATGTGAATGCTTTTTTTTTTATCATGAACTTCAGGTAGCCCATTAATTCTTAAATGATCTTTTCTTGATCTATTTTCAGATCAGTTCTTTTTCCAATGCAATATTTCACATATTCTGCTTTTTTCATTCTTTTGATTGTGTTTTATTGTTTGTTAATGTCTTAGAGAGTCACTGGCTTCCAGTTGCCCAATATTATTTTTTAAGGAATTATTTTCTTTAGTGAGCTTTTG
>CM053580.1:344627870-344662406 GCA_028627135.1 Pseudochirops cupreus | reverse complement strand
ACATATACATACACATATATACATATATATGTATTCCCTTCAACTATCTTCATACTGAAAAATGTTTCAGAAGTTAAAATTATCATTTTTCTGTGTAGGCATGTAAATAGTTCAACTTTGATAAGTTCCTTATGATTTCTTTTCCCTGTTTACCTTCTCATGCTTTTCTTGTTCCTTGATTTTGAATGTCAAATTTTCTATTCAACTCTGGTTTTTTCATCAAGAATGCTTGAAAGTCTTCTGTTTCATTGAATGACCATATTTTCAGCTGAAACATTTTACTCAGTTTTGCTGTGTAGGTGATTCTTGGTTTTAATCCTAGCTCCTTTGATCTCCAGAATATCATATTCCAAGCCTTCAGTCCCTTAATGTAGAAGCTGCTAGATCTTATGTTATCCTGATTGTGTTTCCACAATATTGCAATTGTTTCTTCTTGCCAGCCTGTAATATTTTCTCCTTGAACTGGGAACTCAGGAAACTGGCTATGATATGCCTAAGAGTTTTCTTTTGGGGATCTTTTTCAAGAGGTAATCAGTGAATTCTTTCAATTTCTGTTTTGCTCTCTTGTTCTAAAATATCAGGGCAACTTTCCTTGAGAATTTCTTGAAGGATGATTTCTAGATTCTCTTTTTGATCATGGCTTTCAGGTGTTCCAACAATTTTTAAATTTTCTCTCCTGCATCTATTTTCCAAGTCAGTGGTTTTCCAATGAGATATTTCACATTGCCTTCTATTTTTTGATTTGTTTGGATTTTTTTAAATAGTATCTTGACTTCTCATAAAGTCATTAGCTTCTGTTTGCTGCAATCTAATTCTGAAGGAATTATTTTCTTCAGTGAGCTTTTGAAATTCTTTTACCATCAGACAAATTTGGCTTTTGAAGGCTTTCTTCTTCTCATTGCCTTTTTGGGCTTCTTTTGCCATTTCAGTTATTCTATTTTTTAAGGTGTTATTTTCTTCAGTCAGGTTGTTGACACTCTTTTCATGATTTTCTTGCATCATTCTAATTTCTTTTCTCAATTTTTCCTCTTCTTCTCTTTCTTGATTTTCAAAATCCTTCTTGAGCTCTTCAAGGTCCTGTACTCAGTTTACATTTTTCTTGGAAGCTTTAGGTGCCGGAATTCTGACTTCATTGTCTTCCTCCCATCCCATGCTTTTCATCCTTTTTGTCCCCCAAAAAGGAATCTAAGCTTTTATTTCTGTGCTTACTTTACTTCCTTTGCTTGCTCATGTTGCCATTCAATTACTTTGCTTTTAAGCTCTTTGCAACAGTAGAACTCTGCTTCCAGAGAGGAGAGCTTTGTCCCAAATTGCTTAGGGTTTTGCAGCTGCTGGACCTCTTGCAGCTGCTTGGGTGACCTCTCTGCTGCCCCCACTAGCTCTTGCTCAATGGTCACACCTCAAGACCACAGTCCTGATCCAGGAAGGTTAAGGCAAGACTGATTATCTTCTGAATGGTTGCTTGGTCCCCTTAAAATCTGCAGGCCAGGAGTTCTGAAGCAGCCATGTGGAGGCAGCTGTATGTTCATGGCACTGCTTCTGATTCTCACTCCAAGGGCAGAAACCAGACCATGCTCCATCCCCACCAGTTCCAACAAAGTTCTTCACTGAATTTTTACTTTTTCTTTGGCATTTATGGGTTGATATTTCTGGAAACCACCAAACTCCATTGCAACCACTGCTGGTTGGGCCACCCTGGGGCTAAAACCGCAGGGTCATGGGCTGCTGGACTTGGCTCCCAACACACTGAGATGGAACCTTCTTCTCTGCTATCTTCAGTGGGAGATTTGTGTCTCTTTCTCACTTTGTGGATTCTGTAGCTCTAAAATTTGTTTAGAGTCATATTTTATAGGTGTTTGAGGTGGTTATGGTGGGAGGTCATGGAGTTTTCCTGCTTCTATGATGCCATCTTGGCTCTGCCCCCACTAAGAGTTATTCTTAATAATAACTGCAATAACAAATCTCAAGTTTTTCTTTCTGAAGATTTTTGGATCAATACCAAGGTTATTTAGTACAGAATCCCTGCCCCCTTCCCTCACACCACTACCATCTTTTAAAACAATCAAGGCCTTTATATATGTGTAGGGTTTTAAAAAAATTATTACTATTATTTTTTGTTTCAGAAGCTCTACAATTCTCCACAATTCAGCAAGGAATATTGATAACTAAAAAGGTCTCTTTAGGGAAGGTAGTTTAGCTCAGTGGAAAAAGCTTAGGCTCAGTAGTCAAGTGACCTGGATTCAAGTCTAATTTCTGAGGTTGGGCAAATTCTGTAAACTCTTGGGACTCCTTTTCTTCATCTGTATTTAGAAGGGATTGAAATAATTGCAGTTCCAGAGACATGATTCTTCCATTTGATTTACAAGTTCTCTCAGTACTGTGGATAATGATGTGTCTGATCCTAGAAATACATTATTTTACTCTAATTTGAACTTATAATATGTAACTTAATAATCTTATACAGATTTTTGAAAAAGCTAATAATGTGCTACAAAATAAACATAGTTTTGATTAATGATAGATTCTATTGGTAAAACTCTTATGTATTTGAGTTCAAACTTGTTAAATACTTCTCACGGGAAGAATCCTAGAAAACATAAATGGAAGAGTACCATGGTATCACAAAATTGAAAATTTTCAATCAGGAACCAATTTTTTTCTCACTCATTTTTCTGACATTACATATTCATTAACTCATAAAACCCTATAATTTCAATATACTATGTATTAGTATTTATTAGTCCCCTTTGACTGACTAGTGAATTTATTTTATTTTAGAGTAATTACAAGGTGATTAGATTTACCTTCTAACTTTTATTTCTTCCCATTCTCCCACTTTTTTTCCTCCTAAACTCCCTGTTTGATGCCATCAAACTATAATTCAATATATCAATGGATTAATTATTTCATTTGTAAGAACACTTCCTTCCATTAATGCATTACAACCCATTTGTATCTTCTTATGTCCTTTTTTATTTGTTCATGCTTTCTCCCCATAAATTTTTTCAAAAAGAAATTATCTTCCCTAAAAGACTGAAGACTTTCTTGCCTTACAGTTTACTTTTTGCTGCAAATTAGTGTACTTCAAATTTTTCTTTCTATTGTCCACATTCTCCATACTTGACTCTTTGATCCACCTTCTTTTACTGGTCTCGGTGTTTCTGGTGATACTGTGTACACTGTAGTCAAGTCATTGTAATGTGTTCCAAACAACTTATACCTGCCAGACTATTTTTTATTGTCCTCTGAAACCCTTGATATTTAAGTGTTTTAAAAATTATGATTTTCTGTGTCTCACAGAAAAATTGCATCACTAGATTTTGTTGCTAGTACTGAAAAATGAGCTTTCAATCCATGGAAGAGCTTGAATAATGGAAAAAAGCTGCACAATTTCCCAAACTGAATCTAACAGCTCAGTTTTTTTTTTCCTATTCATTTCTTGTAGCAGTTGATTGTATGTTGGCAGTGCATATCTCAAAATATCTACTGATAGACTAAATCAGTAGAGTGATAATTAATTGAAATAACCATAATTATCTGAGCAATATACATTTTCATTCACATATTTTTCCCATATATTGATTGCTTGGCTAAGCTCTTTTAAATCATCAGGAATTGAATCGCAGATATCCTGTGATTTTCTGGGGCTTTATGGATTTATCATAATATTATCTACAAGCTTGTCTATAGTATAAAAGAATCATGAAACATATGACTTTGTTTTATTTATTTTCATGAAACTACCTCTATCAACATTGATCAGAGACAGCTGTGTAACTTAAAGTCTCAGGGAAATGTTCTGGGGCATTGAAATATAAAGTGAGAATAAATGTCCAGGTTTGCACAACCAGTATATGTTAGACACTATACTTGAACACAGGTCTTCAGGTCTCTGAATCTGGGTGTCTATCCACTGTCTTACTGCATTTCTCTGGCAATAATATGGTTATTTATCCCCAGTGCCATATTTTTTAGGCTTTCCAAAATTTAAAATATGGTAGGTGTTAAGTGTTAGGGACAATGTCCAATATTAATTTTTCCCCTTATATACACTATAGTGCGATAAATGCATAAACACATTCACATATGTATTTCATTGTTATGGGAATCTGAAGATCTTCCCTGCCCCTAGGACCTTTGCTTAAGTGGCTTAAGTGACTCTGAGTACCTTTCCTGATTTGAAAATATACTCTGCCCCCTAATAGGCTGAATGTGGCCCCATGGAGCCTGTGGCAGGAAGCTTGTTCTTCAGGAATGCCCATGCCTTATTACTTTGTGATTGGGCAGTGGTTCAAGAGGGCTGCGACATTCTTTGATCCTGGAGAAGCTATGTGTACCCTGATGTGAGTTTTTGCTTTGGGGCTCACTTTGGAAAGAGTTGTATGATTTGGCCCTATGAGACTCTGGGAAGCCGTTGAGCCCCCCTGTCTTTGAAAACCCCAATGTTGGTGCTTCCCTCTCTGGTAACTAACTAGGGATGGATGTAATGGTCAGATGACTGGAAGCCCGTCTGCTTATCTGTTTCTCTGTTTGCTTGTAACTTCTGTTTGTATTCTCTGAAGTTCAGGGTGCTGACTTTTCCCCCTAAACTAGGTAAATGATATATGTTTTGTTGATTAAAGTAAGACTGTTAACCCATTTTGAATTTCTATCCTTTAGAAAAGCAGATCTAAGAACCTGTGCCAGCAGCCATCCTGAATATCCTAGGGTGTTTGCTGATAAAAATGGCATCACAAAATAGCATCTGGAAACTAAAAGGAAAGTATGGGTGCTGGGATAATTGTTTGTTTCCCAGTTGTGGTAGCTGTCACTTTGTGGAGTCATGGAACAGGAGTGCAGAACTGCCTGCATGCTGACTTCAATGAGGTGAGAGCAGGAATGGTGAGCTGTCTGCATTGGGACTGTGGCAGAATCCAGGAGCGGCTGCCTCCTGCAGGAGGAGAAGAAGCCCAGGAGTTTGGAATTCAGCTACAGGACCAGATAAGGATTGTGCACCAAGGCAGGAGCACTGAAAATGTTTTCTTGCTGCATCCCACAGTTTGGGACTCAGGGAGAGCATGGAGTTGTGTCTCTGATGGGTGGGGTGAAGTGCTATGGACCCCCAAAGACACCACCCTGTTGGTTTTGTTGCCCAGTCACCCTTCAGGACTTGGAAGCAGGGGCTAGTGCAGTGTTCAGACTGGGACTTGGCACATTAGAGCCTGCACCTGAAAGTGCCAGTAATGCCAGGCAAAGGCAACTTCCAAGGTTCAGATTACCACCATAGCAAACCCCATTTATTCAGTGACAGGCAAACATTTACAGAACAGAGAAAATCAAAATAAAGTGTAAATCATTCATTTAGCAAGTAAGTTCTCAATTCAATTGTAAAGCACCAAGGTCCAAGTACCCCTCCCCTGGACAGTACATTAGTCAAAGTAGCCCAGGCCTGAGAAGTACATTCATTAAGTCTCTCTTCTCAAATGGACATTAGTTTCCAATCATAAGTAAAGTACATTCATTTGGTCCATCACAGAGCACAAAAAAGTCAAAGGTTTCCCATTCCTTGATCACAACTGAATTACATTACCATCAATTAATGCCAAGTACTTTCTCAAAAGGGGCAGGAGAGCACAAAAGGCCATCTACTCTTAAGCTACAACAAGGTTGATATCATCACAGCATTGAAAACCCAAGGAAAGGCCCTTCTTTCATCTTGACTAAAGGCAAGTTCTCAGCAATCTCAGTTCCTGGGGAGACAAGGCTCAACAAAGCCATCGCCAGTGTCCTCATCAAGTCACTCTCTTTCTGCAGAACAGTCTCAGAACCCCTGAAAACATTAGCAAGGCCCTCTTCCAGGATTTCTATAAACATACAACAAGAAAATCCTCCTTCAGGGCTTCTGAACCAACAGCAAGGTTCCAGGACCTCTACGACAGTAGCACTCTCCTTCACCAGCAAGTGAATCTGGCAAAACAACATGAAAACAGACAGATAAAATACTGGCATCATAGCCGTGCTTCCTCAGTTCTTAGAAGCTCCAGGTGGCAGTTCCCAAAAGTCCTTCTGGCTTCCTCTGCTTGGGCCTTCTCTCTGCTTGGGTCTTCTCTCTAAATCCATAGCTCCTCACAGTTCGGCCCTCTCTCCTCACATCAACAAGTCTGTCCCACAAGTGGGATTCACAAGCTCTGGGTTTTAACACTCAACCCGAAAACCAAGCCAATATGGGGGGATCTTTAAATTCCATTACCATTACATTAATACATATGAAATATACTGTAGAGAATATATATATTATAAAGGAATAAATTTATATATATATATATATATATATGTATACATATATACATATATACACGTGTGTGTGTGTGTGTGTGTGTGTGTGTGTGTGTGTGTGTGTGTACACATGCTGGATTTGGGATCAGAAAATCTGGGTGTAGATCTAAACAATGCCAATTAACACTCCTCTTATTTGAGCAAGTCATTTAACTTTTCATATTTTCAATGCTTTTATCTCTAAAATGAAGGCTTTGAACCAAATGATCATTATCCCATTCCATATGAGTCTGTTAAAACTACAAACAATTTACTTACATTTTCAAGTTGCGTTTTGACAATTTTTTGACAATTCTTTTTTTTTTTAATCCGTCACCTAACTTGGAAAAGTAGAATATAGATCATTGAAGTTCTTCAATCAGAAAATATTGAAAAATACCTTATTTTTTAGATAGAATAAGTTTTATTCTTAACAGGTTAGCTCCAGAGTAACTGTACAGTTTCAATATCTAGTTCATTTGCTACTCAAAAAGGCTGTGTGTTATGGTGGAAAGATCACTGGTTTGGCAGTCAGGAGAGCTTGGAGATCAGCTCCTTTGTTGCTGATCAGGTAACTTTGGGGTTGAGGTTCACATTTCTATGCCTTTTTTTCCCCATTTCTAAAAGAGGCTGAAATATATATTATGAAATGTCCCTTCATTGTCTAAAATTCTAGCATTTTCCCTTAATTACGCATAATTGTTATTCCCTATCCTAGTATGTGTAGAATCTGAAAGTAACTACTGGTGAGTTCCAAATTGATAAATATTCTATATGCATAATCAAGTTCTTTCCTCCTAAACAAAAGCTGCAAAATAACTTAAAATGGAAATGAAAATTAAAAAAAAAGAAACTTAATAACCTTTTTTTTTTTGCTTTTTGGAGTATAGAGGGCAGGGCCATTGGGGTTAAGCAACTTGCTCAAGGTCACACAGCTAGTAAGTGTTAAGTGTCTGAGGCTGGATATGAACTCAGGTCTTTCTGACTTCAGGGCAGTGCTCTCTATTCACTGTGGACCTACCCACCCCAAAACTTAATAACTTTTATTTTTAAAAAAAGACTTCCATTGTGAACCTCCAATTTCCTCTTTAAATAAAGATATTTGTATATAAAATGTGTTCTATAGCAATTTTGTTTTGAATTAACATTCAAAGTGTCATTCAATAGAACATCACCAGACATGAAATTCTAACTAGTAATTGGTTGGAAGATGGTAAGGAAATGAGGGTTTTATTGGGGTTTTTAAACCCCAATGTGTGTGTTCTTCGCAGGTCATGGAAATGCATCAGAGTTTCTAAGAATTTTCCTAAATATCTACATACAAAATGGAGTGACTATATTTTTTTTTAATCAGTGAAATAAAAATTTCACCATTTTCTGTGAAACTTGGGAAAAATGTCTCTAATGCCACCTACTGTGACAAATTTGAAAAAAAAAGAAATCATCAAAAAAGCTGTTTTCTACAACCCAGTAGATTAAAGTAACATATTTAGCACTGGAATTCTTGGAAATCACAAAGGGCTTTTGAAATGGCTTTGCTAACATTTGTCTCTCTTCCAAAGATGGATAAAGCATCAGCAATGACTACAGAAGGCCTAGGGGAACAAAAATGATGCAAAATCATGGAAATTTTGTCTTTCTAAATATTTTCCTCTTCCTGCCCCAGCTGCCTCACTCTCTGCTTGCCAGGTTGGTAAGGATCCAGCAGAGAAAGAGCCATAGCTTTGTCCTGGCAAAAAACCAACAGGAATTTGGCTTCCACAATATTCACAGGACCCTTAGGTGCTTTACAATTTTCACTTTTTTTTTTGGTCTACACTTATTCCCTGCAAGTGCTTGTCAATCAATCAATCCAGCAACAAACATCTTATTATACACTTAATAGATTAAAAAAAAAAAACACTTAATAGATGCCAGGCTCTGTGTTACATGCTGGGAACAAAAAGTGAAAGATGAAATCCAGTTTAATCACAGATAAACCTAACCACAGCCTGAGCCACTCAATTTAACTCAGTTGAAGTGTAGCTCAATCAGGACAAGTCTCCCCTTTAGACTCTGCAGAATCCACTACCATAGCCAGTATGAAGAGTGATTTCGGCTGTTTGCCAGGGACCTCTGCTGATTTTTGCTAATATTGTTTGCTGAAATCTTAAAGAAGTGAAAGAGTTTACTGACCCATCACCTTTTCAGATCTTAAATGTCCTGTATGATATCTTGAATAATACTTCTTGAAGGCATGTTCTCATTCGTAATATGCTGCAGTCTACCTATGCCCATGATCTATCTTTTCATTATCTCCTGGGTGTAAAGCCAAGTACCAGCAGCTCTCCTGAGGACTGCTGCTGTGGATAACTTTAAGGTTCTTCTCAGATAGTATATTTATTCTCCATTTATTCATCTATAAACTAAAGCAAAACATTCATAGAAACCAAACTTCAGCATTCACAATCATAAGTCACAATCTGAATTAATCAATATAAAATACCTATCTAAAGTGTTCTTTCTTCTTGATTGGAGACTGGCTTCCTATCATCTTTAACTCAACCATCCTTGAGAGGTACAAAGTATAGGGGCTGCTAGGCGGTACAGTGTATAGCGCACTGGTCCTGGAATCAGGAAGACCTGAGTTCAAATCCTGCCTCAAGCACTTAACAATTATTAGCTATGTGACCTTGGAAAAGTCACTTAACACCAATTGCCCTCCAAAAAAAAAAAGAGGTACAAAGTACAAAGGTCTCCTACCCCTTCATCACATTCTTAATGTTGTCAGTCAGCACTAAATACCTAAGTAAAAGTCTTTTCCACTTGACTCAGGCCTGACTTCCAAACTCTATGGTTCCTCTTCCATGCTCCCAGCTGTTGCCTGAATTCATGCTACTGTCACCTGGATTCACAGGTAGGCAGGTCCCTGTTCCTGTTCCTGTTCCTGTTTCTGGGAAGACAAAGTTTAACAGAGACACAACAATATCTACACACATCAAGCTTAGCAGAGTCACAACCATATTCACATGTGTTGCTGGCTATCATCTCAATTCTCTTTCTGCCTGTGAAATCAACATAAGTCAACAAACAGTGTGCTTCTATCCGACAAAGTAACACAATCAACAGAGAGAATGCTTCTATCTGGCAAAGTAACACAATCAACAGACAGAATGCTTCTATCAGACAAAGTAACACAAATACAAATCAATACAGACAAAACAGAGTGTCAGACGCCACAAGTATTCTCCCTCTCACTTCTGCTCAGTTCCAGCTGTGCTTGAACTTTTATATCATCGGCTCCTTCCTGCTATGCCCCTTCCTCTTATGTCCTTCCTGTTCCAGTCTTTGGCAAACTTCTCACACTAAGGACTTCACAGGTTCTTTTCTAACCAAGACTTCATATAATCACAGGTGGAGGCTCAAAGGCACTTGAAGAGCTGAAATAAGGAACTAAATGCTGGAACAACTAAAACAAGGAGCTAAGTACTCCTTTGCTTGCCATTACACTGGGTTAATTATAATTTTGATTTTTATGAAGTTGTAGTATTCTATCATTCATTCCACAAGCATTTATTAAGCACTATAATAAGTGTCAGTTCTAGGTGCTAAAGATACAAAGGCAAAATTAAGAAAAGCATACCTTGCCTGGAAGAAGCTTAAATTTTAGTGGATTTATAGTCATATAGCATCACTTGAAAAATATTAATATTAAATTCTCATGTGTTAAAGTTTGGTTCTGCAGTTTCATCAGCTTCTGGTGTGCTCTTGCTCCTCGTGCAACTGCTGCAGGAAGTTCTTGGCAAAGTTCTTGAGCACCACGTCGCTGTGGTCGAAGTAGTATGACATGGACAGTTAGAGGTAGAAGATGTAGAGCTTCAGGTTGATCTGCCGGTTGATGGTGGCCTCCGAGTCCTGGTGATAGTTCTGCATGACCTGAGAGGTGGATGAGGTTGTCATGGCAGCTGCGGCTGAGCCAGCGGCTGTTACTCAGTGGGGGTCTGCTGCTCCGTGGTAAGACGGAAGAACTGTTGGTTAGTGGAGGTGAAGCTGGAAAGGTGGCTAAGGGCAGCTCTGGCGGGCAATGGAGCAGGGTTCTGTTCAAGCACTGTTGAAGCAGGAAACCGCAGGGCCTTCCCTTCCCTGTGCTTCTGGCCGGTTATATAATTTCTTAATTCCCTTTCCAGCTTTCATATATGCTTTTATACCTTCTTGACTGCATCACGGTGTATTGGCTTAACAGACACACAGGATAGGATGAATTTTTCCTTTTAAAACCTTATCAACTTAGATGTTATTCTCCCTGGAATTTTCTAATACCTTGAGGGAAGATATTTCCATGTAGCAAATGTAATCACAGAGAGTTTGGAAATTTAAAAAGTTCTTTACTATTTGAAACCTTGTCAGGGTCCATACCACCCTTTCTCTGTTATCACATGTTTTATGGGTGAAGTGTTTTCTTAGGCTAAGGTTCAGTGTTACAAAACAAAACAAAAACAAAAATAAAGCCCCAAACTCCAGATAAAACTGATTTTAAATTTTCTCATATAACTTTTGTCTATATGATGCCAAACATCTGGAAAAGTATCTGAATTATTGGATCAGTTTCCAGCTTTATCAGTAAGTTTCATGTAGTGAATAAGATAATTCATGGAAGATAAGATTGAAATTACTTATCTGCTAATTTGAATATTACCTTTAATATTGAATACGGAAAATTGAATTTTAATAATTATTACTAAACCATTATCAATTAGCTATTACATATACTTATATTTCAATAGATCCATAATCTCATTAATGCTACCTTTAATGCAACAGACATAACAGCACTACACCTTTTTATACTAGGGCAATATTTATTTAGATTCTTCCATGAGTTCCCAACAGGTACTTGACTATATGGGCCTTCCTGGAGACATTTTGATATTATGTCAAGTGCAATGAAGGATCAAGTATATTTCACTCTTCCTATATCATGGGCCCATGCCCCATATTTTCCTGTCATATTTTTAATGCCCTGTATTCCTCTTATAATATTTGATTGTATATTAATAAATTACATGTTCTGTAAGCCTTTATTAAAAACCATTGACACAAATGTGACCATAAGAATGATATTTTGGTGAGTTTAGAAATTTTACATTTTTAAATTTAAAATGATATTCAACAAAATTTCTTTGATGGATTTGTGATCTTATCTATGTATTTATTTCCTTCAGGAATGTAGATCATTTGCTTTACACACTTAATCATCTTATATAACTCTTGTCTATGTCCTTCCCTTAAGTTTCTCAGAGAGGGTCTACCAAATCTGTGAGGTACTTTCTGTACTTTCCTAGCATTAGGAATGTACTATTCACTCAGGCAAGAAGCATCTACTATGTGTCAGGCACTGGAATAAGTGATGGGCATATAAAGAAAAGTGATTGACAGATAGATAGATAGATAGATAGACGGATAGATAGACAGATAGATACATACATACATACATACAACATACATAGATACATAGATACATAGATGAATAGGTAAATGAGGAATTAAGCAAATGAATGTAAAAAATCAATAGATGTATGCATGTATATTTTGTATATAATATGTACATAATACATACAAACATGGTTTGGTGAGGGGAGGGCTCAAAGAGGTTATAGTCTTTTGTTGTATACTATTGCTACATGAACAACTCATTTTATTTTTATGCATACATTTCTTTGATGACATCATTTACATTGTAGTTTTCCAATTTTCCTGTTTTGGAAAATGTCACAGCCTGTTCCTGTCCACCAAAAATCTCTCCATTGCCTTTTCCTTGATATTTGACTTCAATTCTAAAGAGACTTTTAGTTCTTATACCTGAAAGCCATACATCAGTACTGAAAAATAGCTATAAAATGTGGTCATATAATTTAATCTTTTGAGATTCTGAAAAAGCCAAGCCTCAAGTTTCTCTTGTTCATACCATTCCTCATATATTTCCCTGATTTTGTAAGCACACACACATCTATACATATACATATGCATATACATATATGTGTGTGTAGTTATTAATTTATATATTTGTTATCTGAGAATTCCTCAAACAATTTTAATAATTTCAGTTAATGTCCAAAGACATGTTTATAAGTGGATTTCTCTCTCTGTATTGGATGGAAGAGAAGAAAAAAAACTGTTCCAAGTCACTCAATAAATATCTGTACGACCTTACTTTGTGTCAGATACCATATTAACCACCCAAAATACAAAAATAAAAAACCAACAACCACTGTTATAAAAGTTTTCATGCAAATAATTAGACTAATATAACATATAGTATAAATAGAAATCAATTTCAGAAGGGAAGAAAATAGTATCTGTGTGAACTGGGAAAGGCCTCCTTCATGGGGTGAAAGTTAAATGAAAAGATGTTTCAAGAACCAGGATTATCAAGGTTATCTTGTGATAAAATGAATTCCTTGGAGTGGATAGGTGGCATAGTGAATAGAGCACCAGCCTTGGGATCAGGAGTGTATGAGTTCAAATCCGACACTTACTAGTTGTGCAATCTTGGGAAAGTAACTTAACCCCAATTGCCATGCCTTCTCTTCTCCAAAAATAAAAATAAAATGAAATAGAGTAATTAATTCATGCTTGTACTCCTTAATTAATATCAATAATCAATAATAAAGACTAATCAGAAGAAAACTAGTGGTAACTAGTTTCTATAGATAACTGAATTTCTGGGAATCTTATTATACCAAGGAATTCATCAGATTCTTAATAAGTCACAAATCTGATGGCATAAAGCTTATCCACCAAGCACCTTACCTTCAAAGATCACAGTGTCCCTCAAAATAAGGTACTTCATGGCTTTTAGATAATGATGGTGATAAGGAAGAGATAATTGTTTTGAACATGTTTGTATCTATAATCTCAGCAAATTCATTTTCAAAGGAAGCAGTCAAACAGGATTTATTTTCCTATTTAAAATTTAGGGGGAAATGCTTATTATGATTACGGGGGAAACTGAAATTGCAAGTACACTTTTCATACAGAATCATATACAGATTGAAGAAGATGTCCTGGGGTGCCACAGATGCCCACACTTTTACACAAATCTAAGTTAAAATCACACTACCTTCTTTATAGCAGAGTCAATCATAACCATTGGCATAATCCTCTAATGACTAGATAATTCCCAAGCCTGATTGCTATGGGTTGCCATTCATTGAGAAAAAGAAGAAGTGCACTCATTTGCATGAGTGGACAAAGTGTGTGGTATAGAAGGTGAAAGAATTTAGAATCTGAAATCTTGATTTCATATTCATATACTAAAACTTATTTCCTAGTTGTTTGTCTACAGTCGTGTTACCATTTCTCTGTACCTCAGTTTCTTTGCAAAATGGAGAGTAGTATTTCTTCTATTTTTCTAATAGTATTATTTTGATAAATGTACTTTTGAGGTAAGGGACGGAACACTTCATCTAGAAATGCAGTTTGACCTATCATTGTCAAATTTGTGTCTATAACCCAGAGCTAAAGAAAAGACGTTAGAGGATCAAAGAACTTTAAAACTCAAAGGAATCTTGATGCTCATTTAATGTGGCTAATTCATATTAAAAGTGAGAACATTGATGCCAAGGAGTAAAGTGACTAAGGCAAGGTTGTATAGTAATTAGAACCCAAGATAAATTGTCTCTACTACCATGTCCCAATTACAAAGTCTTTCCAAGATGCTAGCTGCAGTCATCCTCCAGCCTTCTCCTCGTCCTTCTTTTCCCCCTTCTCTCCTCCTACCCTCTCTCCTCCCTCCCTCTTTCATCATCCTCACATTTTATATCTCCTTATAGCTCAAAAGGAGGTCTCATCAATAATCTCACTTTATCTTCACAACAACATTGTACAACTATTATTATTTAAATTCCTGTCTCCTACAGATCCGCTCCTGGTTGCTTGAACTTCCTTATCCCAACACCATGCCTCTAGTCCAATACAAGCTGGAACTCTACCTTTGGGACAAAGATAGATGATCTCTTTCACAGAACCATGCCTCCAGCCACTACCCAGCTATCTTGAAACCAGAGTATCTCCTTTATAATTTCTCTTGATATGACATCTTCTCCTTTAGATATAAGCTCTTTGTAGTCAGACTCTGACTTCTTTGAATTTATATCCCTAATACATAGTCAAAGGCCTAGTACATAGTAAATGCTTAATAAATTACCTACTTTTTAATCTATAAACATGTGGATATGTAATTAATATGAGACAGCCTCATGTGACATAGATAGTTATCTGATTAGATATCTGGCTTATCCTGTCTCTAGAGGACAATGCAATTTTCTCCTTTTTAGACATTAGGTATCATGCCCTGCCTACATCATCTCTCAGGGGAAAAAGTAAGTAGGACTGGAAACTTCCTGGCCTAGGTAACTTTTCCATCACCCTTTTTCCAGTAAGGGTGTCAGTTTAGAATTGTGTCTATCTATCATGCATTAAATATTTAGCTTATTATCACCAATTCAGTCCTCTCCTAACAAATCCTAACTACACAAAAGATCATCATTAATAGCTGTGAAACTGTCTACCAAAATAAAACAAAATAGATATTAGAGAAATTATACAAATTAGGATACTTTGTAGAACACACCAAAGTAAATAAGTTCCTTAAATTGTGAGCAAGATAAAAATATAAGCTTAAACTAGAGAGGATGGCAGAGAGGGCTGAGAGACAGGTAGTCTAAAGTCTCTAGTGCCACAAGCAGTAAAAATCAGACACAAGGTAGGGATCAACTTATTTATTTGTCTGAAGGAATGGAGGGGACTCCAGTCTGTCATTCAACAGTTCACACTTTGCTTCTCTAACAGTCTCCAACAATGGGGAAAAGTCTCCCTCACTCAAAGATATCCTTACATTTCCTTAGGTATTTATCATTTTTAATATGAGGCTTAAAAAAGTAAAATATCTTGCCCAAATTAAATTACACACTGCAGATCTTTTATTATATATCCAAAACGCTTTTCTTTGTAGAAGCCTGTTTCTTACTCCATGTGATTGATTTTCATTTGCTGCTTCCCCAAGCCAAGACTGAAGCAGCATTGCTAGTGGTCCTGTATCTAGAGTTATTTTGACTTATGTCTTACCACAGGACTTCAGTGACTCTGGAGGTAAAAGTGAGGCTGATGACTTTGCTGAGTTCTGCCTCACTTAAATCCTATTCAGGTGCAAATGAATACATTGCCCTAGTCATGTTGTTGGTCCTCTTCTAGAACTGAAGACAGACAACAAAAAGGGATATTCTACTTGAAAAAAGGTGTAAATAGTAAGGACAACAGGCAGAAAATGTATAACTTAGTAGTTATGGTAGGAGATAGCTAAAGAGTGTTTCACTATTAGCTATTTCTATGTTACTCACAGGGATGTTGTAAGGATTAAGAAATCCAACATGCACAACCTCCTGGCAAATTGCTAAGAATTACATAAAAGAGTTATCTTTGGTTTGCCTGTTGCCATTGTTGTTTACAATGGAAATAAATGACTGCCAGCTAGTTCTGCTGGTAATGCATCCTGTCTAGACAATATATTAGTTAACACAATCTAAATGAAAAAACAACCACCTTATACATGTCTTTACACAAATCACAAAAAACTAGGATTATGGATCTAAACACAGAAGAGATCTTAATAGCCGTTGTTTTCAACTCCCTTCTTTTTGCAGAGTTGAAGAAATTTGGGCTCAATAAGTGGAGTTTTTCAAGGTCACACAGTTAACAAGCAGCAAAGGTGTGATGCAAACCCTGGTCCTCTGACTTCAGGACCAGTGATCATTCTTTCCATTGTATCTCACCATTTAAAAGCTATATTTTGTGGGATCCTTAGGAATGATAAATCTCAGGAATACTACAGGATGCTTATAAATTAATGTTTCTTTTCTTTTAAATGTAGTGATGGCAGGTTTAGAGTCAGATTCTGGTAAATACATTTTTTATGATACAGGAGCTTGATCATTTCTTCTCTTAGACACATTACAACATCTCTTTTAAAATGTGACACTGAATTAATATGAACATCCAACAGTGGCAAAAATTCAAAACAGAAAAGGTCACTAGCTCATTCCCAGGCTGACTACCAGATGGTTACATATTTTTCAGCCAGTAGCCCATTTTTCTGAATACTTATTTGGCATTTCTTACATGTTGTTGTTGTTTGGTCATTTCAGGCATGTCCAATTCTTAGTGACCCCATTTGGAGATTTCCTGGCAAAAATACTGTGATTGTTTGCCATTTCTTTCTCCAGTTCATCTTAAGGATGAAGAACTGAGGGAAACAGGGTTAACTGACTTGCCCAGGGTCACAGAGCTCACATATAGAAAGAAGCATTCGAATGTTAACAGACTATAAGCAAATTGCTCATTGTTTGCAATAGAATAAACAACTTAAGAAATCCAACTGAAACTCCAAAACTCAGAGACCAGATCTATAGTGTGCTTTGGGGGGTAATTATTGTCTCTTCAGTTGGCATGGCAGCTAAATATTAGTGCCTTGTTCCTTCACATCTGTTATTTCTTAAATGGATATGACTTTTTTTTAAACGAAAGTTTTATCAATTTATATAGTTTTAATTTTCAACATTCACTTCCACAAGATCTGAGTTCTAAATTTTCTCCCCATCTCTCCTCTCCTCCCACCCCAAGGTGGCCTGCATTGTGATTAGCCCTTCCCTCACTCTGTCCTCCCTTTAATCAACCCTCCATCCCCTTCCCATTCTATTTTCCAGTAGGGCAAGATAGATTTCTATACTTCATTGTCTGTATTTGTTATTTCCCAGTTGCATATAAAAACAATTTTTAACATTTATTTTTAAAACTTTGAATCTCAAATTCTTTCCCTCCTTCCCTTCCCACCTACCCTCACAGAGAAGGCAAGCAATTCAATAAAGGTTATATATGTGTTGTCATGCAAAACATTCCATAACAGTCATATTGTAAATGGTTTCTTTCCCTCCCCCATCCCACCTATCTTATCCCACCACCATTTATTCTGTTCTTTCCTTTGACCCTGCACCTTCTCAAAAGTGTTTTCTTATGATCACCCCCTCCCCCAATCTTCCATTCCTTGTATCGTCCTCCCCTTTCTTATCCCCTTCCTCCCTACTTTCCTATAGGGCAAGATAGGGTTCTCTACCTAGTTGAGTGTGTATGTTATTCTCTTCTTAAGCAAAATCCAATGAGAGTAAGGTTCACTCATTTCCTCTTACTTCCCTTTTCTTTCCCACCACTGTAAAATCTTTTTTCTTGCCTCTTTTATGTGGCATAACTTACCCCATTCTTCATCTGCCTTTCTCTTTTATCCAGTACATCAATCCTGCACCCCTTAATTTTATTTTTTAGATATTACTTCTTTATTTTCAACTCATCCTGTACCCTCTGTGTGTGTGTGAGTGTATGTGTGCACATGTGTAGGAGTATATGTATGTATCTGTATTTGTATACATTCTCTCCAACTTCCCTAATACTGAGAAAGGTTTCTGAATTAGAAATAGCATCTTTCCATGTAGAAATGTAAACTATTCAACTTTAATAAATCCCTTCGGATTTCTTTTCCTGTTTATCTTTCCATGCTTCTTTTGAGTCGTGTATTGAAAAGTCAAATTTTCTATTCAGCTCTGATCGTTTCGTGAAGAATGCTTTTCCTTTGAAGGATTATACTTAGTTCTGCTGGGTAGGTGACTCTTGGTTTTAATGCTAGTTCCTTTGACTGCCAGAATATCATATCCCAAGCCATCCAATCCCTTAATATAGAAGATGCTAAATTTTGTGTTATCCACAAATTGTGTTTCTGCAATATTTGAATTGTTTCTCCCTGGATGCTTGCTATATTTTCTCCTTGACCTGGGATGGGAATTCTGGAATTTGGCTATGACATTCTTGGGAGTTTTCCTTTTGGGATCTCTCTCATGAGGTTCTTGGTGGATTCTCTCCATTTCTATTTCAACCTCTGATTCTGGAATATCAGGGCAGTTTTCCTTGAGAATTTCTTGAAGAATGATTTCTAGGCTCTTTCTTTTGGCTTTCAGGTAGTCCAATAATTTTAAAATTATCTCTCTTGGATCTATTTTCCAGGTCAGTGGTTTTTCCAATGAGATATTTCATATTGCCTTCTATTTTTTCATTTGTTTGGATTTGTTTAATAGTATCTTAATTTCTCATAAAGTCATTAGCTTCCACTTGCTCCAATCTAATTCTAAAGGAATTATTCTCTTCAGTGAGCTTTTGAAATTCTTTTTCCATCTAGCAAATTTGAATTTTTAAAGCATTCTTCTCCTCATTGGCTTTTTGGGCCTCTTTTGCCAGTTGAGTTAACTCCTAGGAATATTATAGTCAAATTCCAGAGTTCCCAGGTAAAGGAGAAAATACTGCAACCAGTCAGGAAGAAGTCATTTGAGTATTGTGGAAACATAATCAGGATAACACAAGATGTAGCAGCTTCTACATTAAGGGATCAAAGGGCTTGGAATATGATATTTTGGAGGTCAAAGGAGCTAGGACTGAAACCAAGAATCAGCTACCCAGTGAAACAGAGTACAATGTTTCAGAGGAAAATATGGTCATTCAATGAAATAGAGGATTTTTAAGCATTCTTGATGAAAAAACAAGAGCTGAACAGGAAATATGACTTTCAAACACAAGAAGCTAGAGAAGCATGGGAAGGTAAACAGGAAAAATAAATTATAAGTAACTTATTAAAGTTGAATTATTTACATTCCTAATGGAAAAATAATTGTAACTCTTAAGACATTTCTCAGTTTGAGGATAGTTGAAGGGAACATATATGTACATATGTATACATACATATATATGTATATATAGGAGGGTGTATATGTATATCAATATATATGTGAGTGTGGGCATATGTTTCTTCATGTATATGTAGACAGAGGGCACAAGATGAGTTGAATATGAAGGAATGATATCTAAAAAATAAAATTAGGAGGTGAGAAAGGAATTTATTGGGAGAAGGAAAAAGGGAGAGACAGAGTAGGGTAAATTATCTCATATAAAAAAGGCAAGAGAAAACTATTATAATGGAGTGGAAGAGCAGGAAGGTGAAACGGAATGGGACAACCTTATTCTCATTGAATTTGGCTTAAGGAGGGAATAACATATATACTCAACTGGGTATCTTACCCTACAGGGAAATAGGGACATAGAGGATGAGAGGGGAGATTATAGAAGGGAGGGCAGATTGGGGGAGAGGGTAGTTAGAAGCAAACATTTTTGAAAAGGGATAGGGTCAATCGAGAAAACAGAATAAGTGGGAAGTGGGATAGAATGGAGGGAAGCATAGTCTTTCACAATATAACTACTATGAAAATAATTTGGGTATCCACATATGAACAACCTATGTTGAATTGCTTATCTTCCCAGTGGGAGTGGATGAGGAGGGAAGAAGGGAAAAAATCTGCAACTCAAAGTTTAAAAAAACAAATGTTTAAAAATTGGTTTTTTACATGCAAATGGGAAATAAGAAATACAGGTACTAGGGTACAGAAATCCATCTTGCCCTCCTAGGGTGATGGGGGACAATAAAAAGAGAACAGATTGGGGGGAGGGGTATTCAGTACGCTTGCTATTTTGGAGTGGGGGGTAGGGGAAAGTTGGGAAGAAAAATTGTAACTCAAAATCTTGTGGAAATGAATGTTGAAAACAAAAAAAATAAATAAATTTATAAAGAAAAAAAGATAAACAAGAAATTTGTGCTATGATTTTGATGGCATCTGAACTACCTTCCAAATATGACATTTTACAATTCTTATTTATGTTCTTAGCTTTCATACAGCATAGCTGTTTAACCATAGAAAGAAACTTGGTTAAAGTTGAAAATATCAGAAATTTTGTCCTTGATTCTGAAGTCCCTTTCACTAAGTAATCATTATTAAGTAAACCACATCTTTTTGGTGTGATTAAAACTATCCTTTACCATTCAAAAAAAAAAACCTGATATTTTGCTATTTCCATAAAGTCATACTTATAACCAACTTAAAATTTTCCTCTTTAGATTCAGCTTGACTCAATGATTTTCTAAAGTCTCTTATGGCCTTTTTTTTCCTAGGCATTAAATTCTTCACATTATCATCATATTCTCAGATCTATTGACATTTTCACCTTTCTTGGCATTGCCTTCAATATTCTGTTGATAATTATGACCCTCTTCTCCTGCCAACTCTCATTGTACTAACTTATATATGCCAACTTTGTATGATGATATTTTTTTCAGAATAACATTTTGTATTTTGATGCATGGTTAAAGAATCACTTCCTATACTTTTAATGATCTAACCATATAATTGGGTTTCTATAATATTTATAATTTACTGTGGAATAAAAAATTAAGAAAAAATATCAGGCTCTTTTTTATGTTTTCCTTGGGGAATAAACTGACCTTTCACCATCCTGGTGACCATGAATTACCAACCCCCATTGCTGACCTAATATGCCTCGACACCACTCCATATTTTTGTTGTCCTCCCAATGACCTTTCTTGGAGGGCAGGGCCTCTTGCTTTTGTGTTTATATCCCAAGTGCCTAGGACATTCCCTGTAGCATTATATGAAGTTAATGGATTTCAATTACATTTAATTTTTAATAAAAATAAGAAAAAAAAAACAAATATCACTGATTTATATGATAGATATTCTAATAACCACATTTCTTAATCATAACCTCCTAATGACCCTAAGTTCTCAAATGTTAAGAAAGAGAAAGAAATGTTCTTTCGGAACTTGCTAAATGGAAAAGATTTTAAGGACTAGCCTTGCAATAAACTATGTGCTGTCAATCAAATACAAGCAAGGATAATTTCAGAGTCTTATTATCAGAAAGCTGACCACCAAGGGATGATACATTTAGATGCATATAAGTGATACTTCACTTGGAGGAAATAATACTTTATTTAGAGAAAAATAAAATCAGTTATTTTTACAGTAATATTCCCTAGCTATTTCAGTTAGTAGGATAATATATCTCAACTATATACAAGGGAAATAATCTTTTCTTGAGAATCTATTTGCAAATTAATATAGAGAATAGTGCTGGTGTGGAGTGTGACATGGAAGTGAGAGAAACTGAAGAGAAGATGCTGCATCTCAAATTTTGGGAGCCATCTCTTATTCTTATCATAATTACTCATTTCTTCTTCCATTCCTTTCTTCTGTAATCTACCTTTGAATCTGGCTTTCCCTTATTGCCTGGTGAATAAAAAGAAAAGAAAGTTAAGATTTCAAGATTGATTGGATGTGTGGAATGAGAAAATACGATGTCGGAGAGGATCAAGGTTTTGAAGCCAGGTGACTAGAAAAATGGTGGCATACTGGAACAAACTAGGGAAATTTTTAGGAGAGGTATGATTGAGGGTTAGGAAGAAAGAGGAAATGAGTTCAATCTGGATTTATTTTGCTGGAGAGGTCATTAGGAGATTCAGGTAAAATGTACAATAATGTAAATGATGTGGGACTGGAGAGTTCAGGGAAGATTATAGCTTGATATGATCAGGGTCATCTGAATGGAGATGATGATTAAGTTATTAGAATCTGATGAGAAAATGTGAGAGATGAAAAGAAAAAGGCCAAGGTCAGAGCTTTGAGGTATAACTCACAAAAGGGGGAAATGGCATAGATAAGTATCCAGCAAAGGAAACTGAGAAGGCAGGGTTAGATAAGGAGAAAGAAAACCAAAGAAAACAGTGTCACAATAATCCAGAGAAGTACAAAGAGTATTAAGGAAGAAAAGGTGACCAATAATGTCAATTGTTACAAAGAAGGAGGAAGATGGATAAAAAGATTTTAGACTGGCAACTATGGATTCATTAGAAAATGCTTTTGGGGGGGATGATGAGTTTGGAAGTTAAATGGCACAGGCTTTAGCAGGAGGGGAGAGAGAGAGAGCAGAGATATGTATAAATGACTATTTTTTCAAGTAGTTTAGTTGAGAAGTAAGGTGAAATTTAAGAGAAAAGTTAGAAGTTAGAGAATTCAGTGAGTTTAATTTATTCTTTTATTTTTTTTTTTGAAGGGTAGATACTTGGAAGTGTTTTCAAGAAGCAGGGAAGGAACCAGTCCATAAGAAACTGCTGAAGAATGAGTATAAGAAAATGAATATGCAAAGAGGAAATATGATAGAGAAGATACCTAGGGATAAGCTCAAGGGTTCTTATAGAAGTCTTGGCATTGACAAGAAAAAGGATTAAAGATTAGAGAGAAGGGATTAGTGGGACATGAGATCAAGAGATCTTGAGAAAAGAAAATGGTATTGAGAGGGAAATGTTTGTATATTAGTAAATGCCAATAATGTTGGGGGAGGGAATGGGAGATGGACAAAAAAAATCACATATAACCACATTTTTGTTCTTGCTGATAGTTGCATAGACATGAGCTGCATGCTATGAAGTCTCTACCAAAGGTGGATTTATGGATCTTGCTAACTTACCTTTACACACACACACACACACACACACACACACACACACACACACACACATTAAAAGCACATTAAAAAAATATTTGGGACCAGCAATACATGTAGCTGCATCCTAGGTTGGATTAAAATAAATTAAGTAATTAATATTAAATGACTTCTGAATGAAAATAAGAACCATTCCTTAATTGATAAATAGGCAAAGAAAATAAATAGGTAGTTTTCAGAAGAAGAAATAGAAGTAGAATCACCAGTAATTGGAAAATTTTTAATTTAAAAATCTCTGAGGTTCCATCTTGCACCTATCAGATTGCTTTAAGATGACATCAAAGGAAAATGGCAAATGCTAGAGTGGAAGTTGAAAAACGAGTACAGTAATTCATTGTTGGAATTGTAAACTGGCCCAAATATTCTGGAGAACAATTTGGAAATATAATTAAAGGACTATAAATTTGTGTTTACATTCTGACTGAACAATAGTACTCCTTGGCCTGAAAACCAAAGAGTGAACTGTGGAGTCAAGAATACCAAGGTTCAAGGGCAGAGTCAAGATGGTGGAAGGAAGCCAGGAAGCTAACTAAGCTCTCCCAGGTTTCAGAAGGAACATGAAATCAAACATCTAAAAGAATTTTGATGTGATAGAATCTACAAAAAGATAGAGTGTAGCAAATATCCAGAGCCAATCAAAAACCAGAATCCTACAAGAAACACCTGATACAGAGAAACAAGCAGAATAAAGGTAAGGGCCTGGAGCAGAATCTATTACACTTCAGCTGAAGCAAAGAAAAAAAAAGGCAGGGGTAGCAATACTGATGTCAGACAAAAGGAATGATACTACATCTTCCTAAAAGGTATCACAGACAATGAAGCAATATCAATACTAAACATATATGTTCTGAGTGGAATAGCATCCAAATTCTTAAAGGGCAAGTTAAGTGAGTTACACGGAGAAATAGAGAGCAAAACTATACAAGTGGGGGACAACTAGTCCTTTCTCAGACAACTGTCCTTTCTCAGAAGTTGACAAATTCAACCAAAGCTGTGGGGCTTGTTAGTAAAACACAGAAATGTCCATGCTTTATGTTGGTTTATTTTATGTCCTGCAACTTTGTTTCATTTTATTTGACTCTGTAGGGTCCCCTAAATATACCATCATATTATCTACAAAGAGTAATGATTTTGTTTCCTTATTGTCTATTCTAATTCCTTCAGTTTCTTTTTTTCTCTTATTGCTAAAACTATCATTTCTACTACAATATTGAATAACAGTGGTGATAATGGATATTCTTGTTTCACACCTGATCTTATTGGCAATGTGTTTAGCTTATCCATATTACATATAATGCTTGCTGATGGTTTTAGATAGATACTACTTATCATTTTAAAGAAGGCCCCATTTTTTCCTGTGCTCACTTGTGTTTTTAATAGAATGAATGCTGTATATTGTCAAAAGCCTTTTCTGTATCTATTGAGATTATCATATGGCTTTTTGTTGTTTTTGTTACAGATATTGTCAGTTAGAGTCATCACTTTGCTAATGTTAAACTAGCCCTGCAGTCTTGATATAAATCCTAGCTGGTCATAGTGTATTATTTTCATGATAAATAGATGTCACCTTTTTGCTAATATTTTATTTAAACATTTTGTTTCAATATTCATCAGGGAAATTGATCTATATCTTTCTTTCTCCATTGTGACTCCTCTTGATTTAGGTATCAGCATCATATTTGTTTCATAAAAAATAATTTTATAAGACTTTTTCTTTCCTAATTTTTCAAAATACTTTATATAGTATTGGAATTAACTGTTCTTTAAATGTTTGGTGGAATGCACCTATAAATTCATCTGGCATTGGAGACGTTTTTATTAGAGAATTCGTTGATTATTTTTTTAAATTAAGCATTTTATTTCCTCTTCTGTTATTCTGGGTGAGTGTAAAGGCAAGCACGAGCAACTTTCCAGAGTACTGCTGCTGTGAACAGCTTCAAGGCTCTGATTACATATTATAGTGAACTCTCTATTTATTCAGCAATAAATTAAAGCAAAATATTCACAGAAACCAAAATACAGCATTCAGAATGTTATGACATAACAACTTATCACTAAAGTGGCCACATAGTTTTAAACAAAAGAGATCATTCAGTAAGTCCTTAACTCAATCATCCTTAAGGAGCAAGTCTTCTTAAGGGACGCAAAGTACAAAGGTCAAAGTTCTCCACCCTTAGGCCATAGTAAATCATAATCTTCTCAGTCAGCATCAAGTGCCCAAGGAGAGGCATGTTTCATCTTGACCCAAGGCTGGCTCCCAAATACCATGATTCCTCTTCCATGAATCCAGCTCCTAGCTGAATCTACCTAACTGTCACCTGGGTTCAAAGGTAGGTAGCTCTCAGCTCCCCGTTCAGCTCCTTATCCAGTTCCTGTTCCATGTTGAAGCTCACGGTGTCCAGTCCACCTCATGTCATTCACAGTTTCTGTTTCTGGGAAGATAAAGCTTAACAGAGCCAAAACAACATCAATACATATTGATAGCACCATCATCAATTAACTCTCTGCCTGTGAAATCAACACATACCCACATACAAGTTCTGAGAATTCAATACAAATCATCAATACAGTCCCAGGACCCCTGATATCCTCCTCCATGCCTTCTATAAACAGGTAACAAGAAAATCTTCTTTCAGGGCTTCCAGTAAGGTCCCAGGGCTTCTGTACAAAGTATCACAAAAAAAAAATCAACAAAAACAGAACAGACAAACAGAGTGCCTGGCCACCACAAACTTCCCCTTCTCAATTCTGCCACCACAAGTGCTCTCTTCTCAGTTCTGCTCTTTCCCAGCTTGAGCTTCTCCTTATATATGGTCATTGAGCTCCTCCCTTTTCCACCCCTTCCTGTTGCATCAGCAAAAGGGGTTCACAATTTCTGGGATTCACAAGTTCTGTTTCTTAACAAAGACTTGATGAAATCATGGGCAAGACTTAAAAGAAATTTGAACTGAAACAAAGTGCTAAATAATTAAATAGTGGAAACAAGGTGCTAAGTACTTTTTTGCTTGTCATTAGAGTAAGTTATATTCTTGTAAATATTCATCCATCTCACTTTAATTGTCAGATTAATTGGCATATATTTGAGCAAAATAGTTCCTAATTCTTTCTTTAATTGGCTTTTCATTGGTGGGGAATTCACCCTTTTCATTTTTGATACTGACAATTTGGTTTTCTTATTTCTTTTTTTTAAAAATAATATTAACCAAAGGTTTATCTGTTTTATTGTTTTTTTCCATGAAACCTGCTTTTAGTTTTTTTTATTAGTTCTATAGTTTTTTAATTTCAATTTTATTAATCTCTTCTTTGACTTTTCAGAATTTCTAATATAATATTTAATTGGGGATATTTAATTTGTTCCTTTTCTAACTTTTTTAGTTGCATGCCCATGTCATTGATTGCTTATTTCTCTATTTTATTCCTGTAAGCATTTAGAGATGAAAAATTCCCACTAAAAACTTCTTTGTCTGCATTGCATAAGTTTTGATTTGTTTTCTCATTTTTGTCATTCTCTTATATGAACTTATTGATTGTTTCTATGAATTATTGTATGGCTCATTCATTCTTTAGTATTAGATTATTTCCCAATTAATTTTGGGTCTATTTTTCCATGGGATTTTACCCCCTCCACACACACACATTGCAGCATGATATGAAAAGGATGCATTAAATATTTTGGCCTTTCTTTATTGGATTGTGAGGTTTTTATGCCCAATATATGGTCAATTTTGTGTAGGCACCATGTACCACTAAGAAAGAGGTATATTCCTTTCTATCTCCATTCCATTTTCTCCAGAGGTCTATCTTATTTAACTTTTCTAAAATTCTATTAACTTATTTAAATTCTTTCTTGTTTATTTTATGGTTAGACTTATTTAGTTTTGAAAACAGGAGGATGATGTCCTCCCGTAGAATAGTTTAGTGTCTCTCTTTTCTTTTACTCACAACTTTTCCTCTAAGAAATATACCACTTGGTGCATATATGTTTTGTATTGATATTGCTTCATTAACTGTGGTACCTTTTGGCAAGATAGCATTTCCTTCCTTATCACTATCAATTAGATCTATTTTTGCTTTTGCTTTGTCTGTGATCAAAACTGGTACTGTCTCTTTTTTTTAAACTTCATCTGAAGCATAATATATTCTGCTACAACCTCTTACTTTTATTCTGTGTGTATATCTCCGTTTCAGATGTGTTTCTTGTAAAAAACATACTTTAGGATTATGTTTTTTAATCCAATTTGCAATCTTTTTTTCCATTTTATGCGAAAATTCATCCTATCCACCTTCACAGTTCTGATAACTAATTTTGTCTTTCTTTCCATCCTACCCCCTTTACCTTCTTTATAATTTTCATTCTCCTTTTACCCTGTCCATCCTCATCAGTGCTTTCGTTTTCCTGCCCACTGCCTCCTTCAATCTGGCCTCCCTTCTATCTGCCCTACTCCCTTTACTTTCTTTTCTCTCCTACTTCTTCTTCCCTCCTTTCAATCAACCCCTCTACTTTTTTTTTATTTCCCCTTTCTCCTCCAATTTCCCTATAGGTAAGGTATGTTTCTGTAACCAACTGAATATGTATGTTATTCCTTCTTTGAGCCAAATCCAATAAGAGTAAGGTTCAAACTATGCTCATTCCCCACCCTTCTTTCTATGGTAATAGGTCTTTTGCTTGTCTTCATGTGATGTAATTTATCCAAATCTCCCTCCCCTTTTTTTCTTCTCCCAGTATAATCTTATTTTTCCCACTTAATTATTTTTTTCTATCATTACCACAAAGTCAATTTGTACCTACATTCTATGTCTATTTGTATCCCATCTCACTGCACTAATAATGATACAGTTCTTGAGTTAAAAGTATCATCTTTTGATATAGGCATGAAAACAGTAAACAGTTTAACCTTACTGAATAACACTTTTCTTTCTTGTTTGCCTTTTTATGTTTCTCTTGTATCTTGTATTTGAACATTTACTTTTATTTTCAATTCTGGTCTTTTCATCATGAAATTCTGAAATTCCTTTATTTCACTCAATATTCATCTTTTTCCCTGAAAGAGCATGCTCAGTTTTGCTGGTTAGTTGATTCTTGATTGCAATCCAAGCTCCTTGCCTTCTAGAATATCATATTCCAAGTCCTCTGATCCTTTAAATTAGAAGCTGCTGTTTATAGCTTCTTTTTATAGATCCATGATATTTAAACTATTTCCTTCTGACTCTTGGCAATATTTTTTCCTTCACTTGATAGTTCCAGAATTTCGCTACAATATTCCTTGGAGTGTTCATTTTGGGATCTCTTTCAGGAAGGGATCAGTGGATTCTTCCAATGACTATTTTATCATCTAGTTCTAGGATATCAGGGTAGTTCTCCTATATAATTTCTTGAACGATGCTATCCAGGCTGCTTGTTTTTTTTTTTTGTTGTTTGTTTGTTTTGTTTTTTGAATCATGGCTTTCAGGTATACAAACAATTCTTAAATTATCTCTCCTAGATCAGTTTTCCAGGTCAGTTGTTTTCCCAATTAGGTATTTTACATTTTATTCTATTTTTTTCATTCTGTGATAGTTTCACTGATTCTTGATGTCTCATAAAGTCATTAGCTTATACTTGCTGAATTCTAATTTTTTAGGAATAATTTTGTAAGCCTTTTTTTGTCCTTCCTTTTCCAAGCTCTTGACTTTCTCTTACTTCTCATTTCTTTTCCCATTTATTTTTACTTCTCTTATTTGACTTTTGAAATCCTTTTGGAGTTCTTCCAAGGCTTTTTGGGCTTGAGATCAATTTATATTTCCCTTTGAAGTTTTGGATGTAAGTATATTGACAATTTTGTCTTCTGAGTTTGTGTTTTGATTTTCCCTGTCACCATAGTAATTTTCTATGGTCAATGTTAATTTTTGCTTCTTATTTTTCTTTCTTTTTTTTGGTCTATTTCATGGCTTTTCAAGTTGAGCTGTGCTCTAGGACACAGGGGTCACTGTCCCAAGCTTCTTGTACTCAAGGCTAGGGGTCTGGTCACTGTCTTTGTGCACTGGTTCTCAGGTACAGGCATCTTGCTCATTCTGCTGGAGTGGGTTGGCCTAGTTGTGTCTATTGTCTCCTCATTTCTGGGTCTGGCAACTTGCCTCCTACACTGGCATTGGATGCCTCACAGCTGGCCTGCTGTGCCATTGGCCTAATAAGTCAGAACTGAGGGACCCTAGTTGCTGATCTGTGCTATGGTTAAAAACCTGGGCTTCCCTGGGCACTATCTGTGTTGGGGTACAAACCCCTTTTACCAAAGTGAGACAGATCTTTGCTGAAGTTCTCCTAAGTTTCTTAAGCTAAAAAATTATTTCACTACGTCTTTTTGTAGGCTTTTTCACTCTAGAATCCTTTTAGAGGTTTGGCTTAATGTTGTTTCCAAGAGAAACTAGGGAGAGCTCAGGCAACTTCCTAGCTTCTCTCTGACATCATGGCTCTACCTCCCTCATGTTATTTCTGGTAATAAATTCATATCAGTTGCCAATGTTGCTCCATGGGACAATGGCAAGTGCTTTGGTAACAAGGTCTTTCTTTCCTTGGTTTTTAGTAGCTTTTACTTTTGAAGAAGTGATGACCTTAGCACCCACAGAAGCAATTATCATATTATATTTCCTTTGCATTCCAGAAATATGGTTACAAGGACTACTATGCAGCAAAATTTTTGGTAGGGCATTACTATTCTAGGAGCTTTGGGGGACTTTTTCCATGACTATGTAGAAGATCATATTTGAGCTGAGTCTCAAAGGAACTGAAGTGTTTTATGATTTGGAGATGAAGAAAGAATATCTTCTAGCCATGGGAGAAAGGCATTGTAAAGGTAAAAAGTAGGAGGAAGATGTAGTGCACTATGTGAAGAAAATATATAAATCTGGTTTAGCTGGAACAAAAGGTGAATTTAGGAGAACAATGTATAATGATGCTGCCAAGACAGGCTCACTCCAGTCTAATGGCAGCAGAACATAGCTCTTTGCTTCTGAAATGCATTGTTTGAGGTGGTATCCTCTGACATCAGTTAAGTTATAAATGAGAGTATCATACTAAAATAGCCCAAAGTGATAGGGATATGAAAATTGATAGTGTCATGAAAATGGCTTTTTAATTTTTTCCCTTCTAAAAATTTGTATGGTGATATTATATAAGAATATTGAAATGTAGTTATCACTATTCACCATCTATTAAAGTTATTTCAGGTAAACTGAAACAATTGATCCACACCCAGTTTGCCTAGCCCAAGTTAATTCATAGAGCAGCTCAGCTGCACAGTGGATAGAGTGCTGGATTTGAAGTCTGGAATACCTGAATACGAGACTCCGTACTTACTAGCTGTATGACTCTGGACAAGTCATTTAATCCTTTATGTCCCAGTCTTCCAATCTGCAAAACAAGCTGGAGAAGGAAATGGCATGGCAAATTGCTTCGCTATCTTTGCTAAGAAAACTTGAAATGGGATTATAAAGGGTTCTACATAACTTGAATGTATGAACAACTCCAACAAGAAGCAAATTCATTTAGTTGTATTTTTAATACTTGTTTCTAGTTATCCTGAGAGTATAATGATGAGAAGGAACTACTTTTTAAAAGGTAACAGGAAAAATAATCTGTTTCAATCTGTTTTTTTTTTTTAATAATGAGGTAAGGGGAAGGAAATGTGGATTGACATTCATGAACACTAAGCCACAGCAATGGTACTCTTTAGAAATCAGAAACTTGTAACATTGCACCCTAAATCAGCATTTCCTTGGGGAGCTAAAGAAGGAAATTAAGACCTGGCCAATAATTCTCTGGGTCCTAAGATCTACTAAGGTGAAATCCACTTTGGAATTGATGTAAATATATATTTTTTAACAATTAGCTATCTGAGTAGAATGTGTAAAGGTGTTCCTGAAATTCCAATATTTATAGAAGACCTCATGAGATTAGTAGTTAAATCATTACATACTAATTACTAATTCCTATTCTAGCAAAATCATTATTATGCAAGTTTATGAAATATTTTCTATTATATAATGTGCTTTCCTCACAACTTTGTGTAGTACATAGTGCAAGAATCATTATCAGCATTTTGCAGGTGATAAAATTGAGGTATTGCCATTTATGTGCAAAAATTTTATGGATTTTTGAGTGGGACTTACCTTCAGATGCACACAAATCATTAAAATTTTAAGGTATAATAGCCACACATGGTTAAGACATCTATCTTGCCTAAAATCTTTTGGAAACTACTAAAAATATTGTATTGGAATATGAGATGGTCAGGAAATGTCAACAGGTTCAGAGGGTTAAATTGTAATCTAGCAAGTTTAAGGATGTTCCTCAATGGAATATTTTTTTCCGAAATTTTTTCCTAAATTTCCTAAAAGGAAATTCCTAAACTTCAACAATGCTATTGGTTAGCATCCATGGAGGAGAAATTTTTTATTGCTCCAAAAATGTTGTTCATTTCTTTTTTTGTTTCATGGTAAGAACACTAATGCAGTTTCCAAGCAACGAATATTTTGTCACCTTCTGACACAGCTGAACTTCCCAATGAACTCACTTTATCATTTTCTAAAACAAAGCTCTAAATTGGCCCAGGAAAATGCTAGAGAATCAAACTCTCTTGGGACTGAAGTCCATCTCCTTATTACTGCAAAATTCCTCCAATCAGAAAACAGTCACTTGAACAAAGGGAATGTGAGAAATAACCAGCTTTCAGAATTGTGCTATAAATTCAATGAGCTAGTGAAAGGAGGCAATAGATAGCTCTGTTACTGAAGGGAAGGATTACAACTCATTTAAACCAAAAAGGTACCAGTAAGCTTAATAAAATATCATTCTACAATTCCTAAAGATCTTAGCTATAGAATAAACTTTAGTAGAGCTCATGGCAGCAGCAGGAAGTAGATGTGAGGGGGAGAGAATTTCAAGAGATCTCACCTACAGTGCCTTATTCTTATTAGTTATTGATATATCTCTACTGGGACAACTCTACTTGAAGGGCAACACTAGAGAACAATCAATACCTCCCTGAACTCTTCTCTCAATGATGCACATACTTACTTTTGCCATTCCAATCCTCCATCAAAGTGATTCTGAACCCTGCTGTTGACAATATTCAAACCACATTCTCTATCCTGTAATGATTAATCCCCTTATTTCCTCTGCCTCCAGACAACCCTTCCTCCTACCCTCCTGCTCTAAACCTAACTGGTACTTTTACTGTGCTTGCTGGAAGGTCTGTTAGATAGACAATAAACCTAATTTCATGTTAAAGCTTTTCCACTATACATCCTTTAATTTTCTTGTGCTCACATGAACCTAGCACAGCTTCCCTGGCAATCCTTTCCATCACTGGTTGCACTATCATATATACCCACTTTTTACTTCTCAGTACTAGCAGGAGAGTTGGAATATTCCTTCTATGGTAATTTCCATTCCCAGGCTCTCCTCATCAGAAACTTCTATGAAAGTGAAATCTAGAGAGTTTAAACAAATTCTCAATATAGTACTAATAACTACAATTTACATAGAACTTTAAGGTCTACACAAACATTCCCATGCATTATTTCATTTGTTCCTAAAAAAAATAAAATCCAGCAAAGTGGTCACAGTTATAACCATCATTTTAAAAATAATGAAACAGAAGATGTTAAAAATGGAACCTTCCAGGGTCATTCAGCTAATGAGCATCAGAGGTAGGATTTAATCTCAAATTGTCCTAACAACGAGATTTGCCAGTACTTTGTATAGTATAGCAACTAAATGACTCAAGTATCAACCAGAAGTGGTAATATTTTAATGAAGGCTTCTGTGCTCAATTCTAGTACAGTTTTTACTACCTCACAATATCAAAATGAATGGGAAGACTAATAATTCCTCTGAAGATATGGAGACCTCAGAAAAGAATTCTGGGAAGATGGCAGAGTAGGTCAGAAAATTGCAAGCTCTCATGATTTCCCCCTACAAAAAAGATAAAATAGCACCTGAGGGTAAATAGGTTGAATGGTGATAAATAAGAATAGGGGCATGGACAGGGTCATCCTGGGACAGTTTGAGAAAATCAGAAGAAAAGTTCCAGGACAAGATTTGGTCCCTGTGAAGAGTGAAAGGTCTGCTTAAATAACCAGTGGCAAGCCCTAGGGTTAGTTGCTTTCAGAAGCTGCCTCAGCCCCAGTTAAGGGAACTTTTCCCCTTGGGTAGTGAGAGAAATTGGGTGTTTGAGCCCGGCATGATCAAGGGAGCCTTTGCTGACAAGGAGCTCCAGACACAGCTGTGCTGTGAAGAACAGTGGTGACGAGCTGCACATGCCCAGTGAGTGCAGAAGCAATAGGGCAGAAAGCACCTGCCTGTGGGCACTTATATGAGGTTGGAGGTTTGGCTTTGGTTCCAGGCTAGAAGGGAGAACTGAAGATCTGGGGCAAGAGTCATCATCCCCTATACCCTAGGGATAGAGGTGATTAAAAAATATGCTATTACCACTAAATACACAGAGGCGAAGGAGAAAGAATTCACCATAGCAACTATTATGAGAATAGAGAAGACCTGGGGTTCTTCATCAAAGGAGGATATTGAAGTAAAAAAAAAAAAACAACCAAAAAGTAACATCAAATGTTCACCTGCCCAAAAATAATTGATAGAAGATCTTTAAAAAGACTTTAAAAAATCAAATGACAGAGATGGAGGAAAAACTAAAGAGAAAAGAATAAGAATAATCCAAGAAAAACAAGGAGATTATGAAAGCAAGGTCTCCCAATTAGAAAAGGAAATACAGAATCTTAAGGAAGAAATGGATGTCTTGAAAATTAGAATTGGGCAAGGTAACATCAGCAAAATTATAAGAGATCAAGAAATAATTAAACAAAACATGAATAACAAAAAAAATTGAAGAAAAAGTGAAACAATGTACAAGAAAACAACGGATTTGGAGAACAGATCAAGAAGGGAAAACATAAAAATAATCAGACTAAGTGAAAGTTGTGATAAAATAAAATCTTGATACAATAATACAATAAATAATTTAAGAAAATTGTCCTGAAGCATTACAGTGGGGATGGGGGAGAAGTAGAAATAGAAAATAAATCCATTGATCATCATTTAAAAGAAATACTATGAAGAAAACTCATAGGAATATCATGGTCAAATTCTTAAACCCACAGCTCAAGGATAAAATATTAAAAGCAACAAAAATAAACAATTTAAATATGATGGTGCCATAATTAAAATCACACAAAACCTTGCAGCAGAGACCTTAAAGGACCACAGGTGTTAGAACATTATATATTGAAGAGCAGAAGATCTGAGGCTTCGCCCAAAGTCATCAAACCCAGCAAAGGTAAGCATAATCTTGAATAAAAAAAGGATATTTGATCAACTCTCAGATTTTCAAGACTTTGATAAAAAAAACAAAACTTAACATAAAAGAAGATTTGACATAAAGAGCCAAGTGAAATATAAGTTAAACACCAAAGACTGATTACAAGGGATTCAAGAAAGACAGAACATTTACTTTTTATACATGTCAAATGTAAAAAAAAAAAAGAAGAAGAAAAGAAAGTAAGATTCTTCTTAATAATTGGGTAGCTCATAAGAAATATTGGGGAAAGCCTGAGTATGATATGAATTTTAAAAGTAAAACAATTTAGGAACAGCTTCTAAAAAGAGTCATTATCTTAAATAAATGAGGAGGAAGAACTGATACAGAAGAATTAGATGGGGGAGCAGGGCTGGTTGTTCCGGTAACCTACTTTAACCGGGAAAAAGGTTAAGAG